>OW203897.1:18512500-18699653 GCA_934046635.1 Buathra laborator
AACGTTGATAAAGTGTAAAATAAATTTGATTTTTTTTGTTTATTATTATTATTATTTTCTGATTCGGTATTCATCGATAGTTCGTTTTATCGATTACTATTTTCCTATTTGATTATTTAAAAAAATATCCGTTCGCCCTTTTAACGTAAGAAATATTTATTTTCCGCGCGTGTAACGATACTCTATCGCATACATTTAGTTCCATCAATAGACAAACAGCTGTGACTCGGCGCGTATTTACAAAGGCAATTATATATACTAAAATAGAGATAGCCGCGTGAGATTTTGATTGTCCAACCCACGCGTTAGCGCGTAACGCGTCGACATACGAGTTTTCAAGAGGAACGATTCGGAATACCGGACGTTCAACTGGGAGCCGAAGAGCGTTCGGATAGTTGAAGCGAGAAGAGATCCTCGAGCGAAGGGGGCATCGCGAGTTCGCGAAGGACCGCCCACGTACACTGGAAACCCCCGAGAGCTTCGGTAATGGCCTGCAGAGTCGATTCACCACCCCTGGGAGGGTTGTAAAAATATACGAAGCCCTTCGAACGAAAGCTCTCGCGTCCGTTATGCGTTTTATCGATTTATGTTTGGATAGATTTATCGATTCAACGTTGGTACAGATAGACGAGACGACATTATCTATAAGCTGTTGACATCGATGCTTACCGCATTCACAACGACTATCAGAAACGCGTATTTCTCGTTGACGGAATAGCGTTTAACTGGGTAAACATAATCGACAAACGAGGATCAAGCAATAAATGATAACAGACTCGATATCGATACCATTTCCATCCCCCGTGACAGCCCAGTTGAAGCTTCGGTAGGATCGGCTCGTATTATAACTGGTTGTTCCTTGAAACTGTTCGAATCGAAGGTTTCAACACTCCAGGGTTACATTATATAGAGACATATGCGTAGTATATTCCGTAGTTATATGTATGTATGTATGTATGTATGTATGTATGTATGTACCCCTGACAGCGGTTCCATGTGCGCGAGTTTATATACCCCGTTTATATAATCGATTGAGGCTATTACACAGCGGCGAGAACTAATATAAGGTCAAGGAAGGAATCGTGTTAATCGGAAAAAAATGATAGCAATTCGAGCAATTCGCTCGGTTTGATGGGAATGATTACCTTGAATGCGCGTATACATGCAGAGGGGCTCCGGTTCATCGTCGCATATTATTTCAAAATTATTTACATCTATTTGGCGATATGAAAAATTCATTTTTTTTTGTTTTTTTTTTTTAATATCGCCACCGGAAGAGCAGCTAATCGTTGGTTTTCCGGTGGACGTTCATCGGTTATGACAACTCGTCGGAAATAACAAACCAAAATGAGATGAGAGTGTCAACATGCCGGAGAGCATGGACCTCTGTTTTAAATTGAACTTGTACGGTAGTTTTTTCTTTCTCAAACGTTATGTGAAACGTAGTTTTCGTACTGCTTCGTACACTTGACCACTCTCGGCAATCTCGGTTTCTCCCGTTAGCCCTCTTGAAACAAAACAACAAAAAAAGCTCGCGAGACTCGAGACTCGTTGGGGATCTTGGCAGACGAAACGAGTTGACAAGTGACACTGTCGGCTAAGGTTTACAAGGTGTGCAAACGAAGTCTGGTGAAGAGAAGAAATTCAATTTGCTGATTAATGCAACTCTCCGGGGGGTTGAGGCTCGGGTCGCAACCATTAACGATTGATATCGGAGAGCTCGATATGGAATCCTTAACCATCCAGTCAACAGAACAGTCTTTGCTTTTTTGTCGTGTCCATCGATAAATTGTAAATATTAATTCCAAACCCAGACGCCCCAGACGCCGCGTCTGGAACAACACCGCTTGCTTCGGCTCGGGCAATCAACTTGTCCTCAACGGTATACTTTATTTCATCATTTAATAATTGGCATCAAGACTCGTCGCTCACGGCGGGATATTTTCGGGCACAAGAAGTTAGGATATCATACCAAATAAAGTTCTGTATGATGAGCCCTCATCAGAATCGAGACTGGTCCCAAGGTATCAGCCATTACAGCCGTCAGGTCGATATGTCAATAAAATCATTAATACCCAACGCAGTCATATTGAATAATGGGAGCATTAACAAACGTATGACATGCCATATGCTTGGGCTCATCAACACCTTAAAAGCTCATAGAATCGCTTAACGCGTGCGCCGAAACTGTAATACACTATACCTGTACCCATATAACCTATAAATTGAGGCACAGAATATCTTGAATTCATGAGCCTAAGGCATGCGGTCCTCCCTACCCCTGTCCATCTCTGCCTATGATTTAACTACACAACTCCCGTTCCAATTGGCCTCTAGTCCGACAGATTTGCACTGACTCCGTAGTATTAATCTCACCTCTTACCCGTGTGTAATCCTAGATGCTAACATTCCGCTGTACCAAATCCGGCTGTGCTGTATATCGGTCGGATTTGTAAACCTCCCATTCGGCTATGGTACACATGTTATAATGTATGTAGATATAGCATATAGGTATGTATATAGCATACGTCGTTATCTATGTATATTTATGTATTAAAACGGCTGACACGTATGCGTTGACGGACGTGTATGCGCTCGGGTGTCCGGGTGCCTCTAGCGCCGTCATGCTTATACCCCCGTACACCCAACAGCATCAGATGGTTCAGGACGCTGCTGCTGTAGCGTACCTAGGAGAGGCTGCTGGTGAAAATATTCGTGACACGAAGACCCGTATGCGCTATACACATGCGGTCCGGGACATTCGAGCTTATAGCGTACCATGCAACACATCCCCGGGGATTCCGGCGCCGTCTGCCTATAACGTACCTATACTACTGCAGCATGTAGTATGCCACATCCAACTCTTTCCCACCCTCCGTTTGCGCCTTGTGGCGCATACACTGGCAAACGACGATGGGATGATGATACAACATGCATGCATGTGTAGATCCACGGAAGTACTTAAGATAGTGGAGAGTATTATATATTCCTTAGACTCTCCACCAGCGGCACAGAGATTATGCTAAGGCCACCAGCAACGGAGGCTCCCTTTTCATGGCAAGGCATGGCAAGGCATGGCATAGCACGGCATAGCATGCCTTGCTCCTCCAGAAGCCTTCAGCTCCGGTGCGCGTTGCATCGAACCTTTTTACCGGTAATCCTTCTGCGTGTTTCTCAACTTGAAGGAATCAATTTAACGCGTCTTGATGTGACGTGTAGAGGTAGCAGAATGATATAGGCATCTTAGTTTTCTGATGGTAGGCGTCACGCGATATCAAGTCGATATGGAAATTGCCAAAGGGATGGGAATCCATGCTGAAGGGAATTGCGAAGGATGGAATGTGGAGTGTTCCTTGCAAAGAAACGGAATGATACCGCAACAGATTTGTGTATCTTGATGCCAGACAATGCTTCTGCTATATCTGCTTGTATGCCTTATTGGTCATTGTACCGGATGTTTTTGCTATCGAAAATAGCAGACGCCTTGTTTGAGGATAAAGTAGCGAGACTTCTATCGCGATGAATCGCGATCGCTGGATATTCAGAATCATACATAAATCAATGAAGAAATGGATACCCTGGATAACGCGAGGCGGCATAAATGTATATGGTGAATTCGACCAACTGTTGGGATACGAACTCTTCTGGTCGGTAACTAGAAGTCCCATTCTTTTTCTTTCGTCTCATTTTGCTCTGTTACGATGGAAACCTTCATTTCTGTAGTCGTTTACTAAACTTCCTCCATGAGGATCCAGAAATTCGATGTACCTACCTATATCTCATAGATCTCTGTAAACGGCGATTTAAACGAAAATGGAAACCCTATGCAAATTTAATTCGCAACTTTTGTTTTTTGTTTGCACCGCGTAATGAGAATGAGATGGAAAAGAAAAAAGTGTCGGCTTGCTGATTGTTTGCCATGTAGCGCAAGATTGGTGTACGTGCCGCCAAGTAAAGCGAAGTAGCGCGATGATCTCTCGTCAGTCCGGAAACGTAGGCCACGAGAATTGGAAAAGAATGGCAACTCTGGATTACGAGATGCGGTCGGTTTCTACTGAGAGGTAACTCACCAGTCGTTGGCCGATATAAAAGCTCACCGCCCGTCTCTCATGGACGCCCTACAGAATAGTCTTATCCCGAGAAGACTCACGTAGAGAGAGCTTCGCCTCGCGCAGCACCAGTGGTGCTCATCGTCCCTCCTCCCGGCGCTTTTCTCACCGCTTTTCTATGCTCCCCGACTGAAAGCGGTAATCCTGCTAGCGATTTCTTCGTTTTCTCGTCTCTCGCGCTTAAACCACGGACCGCATGAAAAAACGAAGGAACCGAGACGGCGGAACGAGACGCCGAATCGATCGATCTAACGTATGTATATATGCGTATATACTAACTCCGGGTGTACTGTACACCTCTCCGAAGCTATTTGCGCGGAAATCTCTTTGTCAGCGACTCTCATACGCGTTTTTTTTTAGTACGAAAGCTCAGTTCGAAGAAAGGAACTTCTTCTTTGCTCACGACGAACCCCACGAATCAACAGCCCTTTTATACACCCAACTTTGAATTCATATAGTCTATTTTCGTTGATCTTGACACTTCGTCGACACTGAGGGATTTGAAGGGATGTCAACATTGAATTTTTTGCAGTGTTCATTACAAGTTTCAGTTTTGATTAATAAATATTTGATCGTCTTGAACCGAAATTAATTTTTTTAACTTTTTTTGTTTTTACTCCGAAATTAAAAAAAAATGTGAGGATGACTTATATAAGGACATTTTTTTTTATGCATTACAATGTCTCGAAAAAACATTAAAAAATTCATATAAAATTCGCAAAATTACGAAAGATTAATGCGAATTAATTCATAAACATATATGAATTCAATTTGTAGAAAGAAATTTAACTTCCAATGTAAAAGCAGCGGTCACAAAAAAAAACCGACAAAATTGCTTTTGTTTATTACTTTTTATACAGCAGAATAAGCTGACTGTCTCACATGTATACTTTCGTTGCAACGGCATTAAATTCAACGGCGCACGTGGAGTGCCGGGGGCGCGACGAGGTTGACGCGACTCTCGTACAGTGGCTTATACTTGAGATGTAATCGTCGCGTGCATTAATTCGACCGACGTAACTCTCGTGACCGACACGATTAAAGTCACAAGTCTCCCCCGACTGACCCGGTGGTCATTCTATTTCTCTCTTCGTAATATTTACAATATACACGCGACTGTAATCACTTCACGATTAACAGTGTCTAAGCATTGTCGGGGGACGCGGTTCCTAATCTTTACGCGGTCTCAATCGCTCCCAATCTCGTCCCACAAATATTCTCAAGTGTCTCCGCGTAGTCTTCGGTTCGAAATAATAGAACATTTTTTTTTAATTTTCACACTGCCTTATGAATTAACTTTATGTTCCGTTGATAAAAAAATTTAACCTAAATTACGATCAATTTGTTTAATTTTCAAAAATGTGTAAATTAATAATCATTATAATTCGTGAATAAAAAAAATTACAAAATGTATTATTATTGTTATTTTATTAATTTTTTTTCAAATAAATTAATTTAATTAATTTTTTAATTGATCAACAAGAAATGTATCAATTTTCAATTTTTACGATTACCAACAAATTGACACAAAAATCTCGAAAAAAAAAAAAAAAAAAAAAAGAAAATGTTCACCAAGAGAAATGTTTTTTTACGAGGTAATAAAAGTGGGTAGCAATACGTTCGAGGAATCGAGGTCGATATATCAATTCGTATTCGACTTTATCTGTTGATATACACAACAAGTAGGGTACTATAGTTTTACATCTTAGTATAGCTATAGTCAGTATATATCTTGTCGTATGAACGAGCTTAGGTTGCATCAGAAGGATCTCCGTTTACGTCTTATTCGCAGACATCTCGCGAGCGTTACGAGAAAAATAAAATGTAAAAGTATCGAGAACAGGTACGGAAAGGAAACGTATAAGAAAAGGATCAATGAGCGGGAGAACGATTGGACGCCTCATTCACCGCGGATCTCGGCACCTTCCTATGACGTTCTCGTTTCGCTACAATGCAAACAGCGGACAAACTCTCCTATTGTGTCTTTGTGTGGCAACATTCCCTTCCTTTCCGCCACTCGGAGTTGTAGTAATATGGGATAATCGCACGGTAATTAATCTGTATTTTTATTATAGTGTAAACTTACGAGAGACAATAAAAAAAAATGAAAATTCTATCCACCGCGTCTGGCATTTTGTGGAATTAAAATATATACTATAATAGTGGAGCCACTGATTAAGTCTTAACGCAGGCGGTAAACAAAAAAAAGGAAACATTTCAACGGATTAAATGCGAATGCCTATCGAAAGGTAATTCGCGAAAAAGCATTGAATTTTTTTCGAGTTTCCTAACGACGCCGCGCGGGCTGAAGAGCAGCTGAGCCCGTGACAATTTTCAACGCACTGTGATTATACTAACGAGTGCTTGGAAACAAAAAAAAAGTATCCTGGAGCCATTAAACTCTGCGAGTTTTATCGCGCGGCAGAATCAGCTCGCTTCATGCTACCCTACGCTCGAGTGTAGCGCCTCTCCCTCTCATCCATTTTTTTTCTCCGCTTTCTCTACGGTCTCTTGGGTCGTCCACTGACGCACGCAAAGATCTTGTCGTCTCAGTCGAGGAGCTTTAATACCGATCCGATTTCTGCTGCTTGCCTCATTGCGTGCCTCTGTGCGTATTATCTGCGCGATGAAAACTATCAACTCCGGTGGAGTCAAATTTATTCGTTGCCTGATAAAAAAACGCAAACGTGATCGCCGACCTCGGAATTCTAGTGGGGTATTTTAGTTCGGTTTCCCTATGAACCCCTACAGGATAATAAACGCGCAACACGCTTGAGTGCCGACCGATTTTTTTTTTTCTCGATGTATTCGTTCGAAGGACTAATTCGTTTCTCGGTTAGGCAACGCGGGAAGATGCTACCAAAGATTGCATTAGGCGGTAACGGGAGTGCGAGGAACACTACGGCGAAGGTTCGGCAGTATCTTTTTTGATTTATTGTTCATCTGCGTCGTGTATCAAGGAGATGGGGGAGTGGAGAATCGGAGGGTGAAAGAAAAAAAAAACGAAGGACCCCCCGCAACATTTCCACGCGATCGTCTCGTTCCCTCGTACCTATGTAGCAGTGATTTATCGTCGGATTTGGACGCTCGTCAGGATTCTTATCGTTTCATCTCCTTCTCTTTTAATATAGGGCAGATCGGGGTTAGTTGAAACAGACACGTCGTAAAAAAAAAAAAAAAAAAAAAAAAATATCGAAGACACCACCGAATAAATCCCCAGGGAAAGTTTCTACTGAAAGTATATGCAAAAAGCATATTACATGTTGGAAAATATGATAAAAAATTGGACACGAAGCAATTGCTACTGGCGTTTTGTGCAACTCGTGACTTTCTCATTCGTATTGCTGATGGCGTGAAGTTAGTATTTTGTTGGGATGTATGTTTTTGTAGGAGGGAGGGAAGGGAATTTGAAAAATGTCGATATCCGATAGGGCCAATTATGTTACAATCCATAGAGGCCGAGTCGAACTTTTGACGCCGATCACGCCACTTGCGGTTGGAGTTCGACCTATAGATGTTACCTCTATAGAAATATATACTGCAAAAGTTTGACAGATCGCGATGTTTTGTCGTAATTTTCGTTGTTGTATTATTAATGTTATTGACGAATGTAGTGTGCACATTTTTAGTACACAATTTAATTTTTTTTTTTTTGGAATACGACGAATGATTTTTATTATTACAATGAAAGCCGGTGTTTGTGATAAAAACTGTATATGCGTGTGTAACCTCAAAAACATTTTTATGTTGCGTTCTGCGAGGTGGAGAAGAAACTGGTGGACAGAAAGTCATTTTCTGTGGATTATATTAGTAAAACTTTATTCGTGAATATAATTGAAGTATTTTGAATATTTGTAAAAAGTTTTTTGGATTTTTATTTTTTTATTTTTCACGTTTGAGGTGAATTGTTAGAAAATGTTAATAAAAAAATCTCAAAAATTTCAATAGGAATCTCAGTTTTCATATGTAGAACATGCGTGCCAAGTTTCATAGTTTTTACTTATGTCTGCGGAAAGATATTGTTTACGCGCCAGAAAATTTAATATCGTACAAACAGACAGACGCATGAGGAAAATCACTGTTTTAACATACTTTAACAGTAAAAACAATTATTCTGATCATGAAAGATGATAGATTGAGCCACAATGATGAGGATACAAGTGAGAAAAGGTTTTTTTTTAGTTTTAAAATGTTGAAATGAGTTATTTAGTCCCTAAATTTGACCCTATTTTTTTTTTTTGGCAATCACAATACTTTCTCGTTTTTCAAACTTCATATGGGATGAGAAAGTAAAAAATGAAATAAAAATTAACGTGTATTCTGCGATAAGACACCTTAGAGTTTCGCGTATTTATTGCGCCAACCCTCTGATTTTTCCGTGTGTACCGATTTTCCCGATGTTTCAACTCATCCCGGTCTCCTTTATAGCCGCTTTTTTTATTTTCGCTTCAAGCACTTCGGTCTTCCGAAAGCCCTTCGAGTTTGAGACCCTCTCGCTAACGCGTACGTAAATATGTTTATCTCCCGTTGGGAAATGCTATTTTTGTCCAAAGCCCTTTCTCTTGATCCTCTTAGAAGCGGATAAAGATGTAGAAATCTATTGGTCGATCGTCGTCACCGACGTAGATATACGAAATTCGTTTAAGCGTCTCGACTGCATCGGGCATTGTTGACAATAAACAACAAAAGCCAAGTTAAAGAAAAAACGAATCGTTCTCCCGCCTGACTGAACGGAATAAAAACGGAGGAAAGTCGTCGACTCTCTGTCGAGATCACCGCGAAACGCGGCCGATATACCATCGATAGATCGCGTTGGATGGAGAAACGAATGCGGCAACGAATGCGGCAACGACGGAGAACGACGGAAGAAACGTGTAGCGAAAGTATAGAGCTGAACGGATGAGAGGGAAGAGGAGAGGAGATAATTGACAAGTTTGATAAGAGCGACGAGGAGAGTTCGCGATCTCCATGGAAACCGAAACTTGCGATTCAAATGAAATTCTGTCGGAACGTACTACTCGTTTCTCTCTGCGGCCGTTCGTCGCTGTCGGATGGGGAAGAGAGACTCCTTCATCTCGTTTGCTATTGTAGTAGCGAACGAGAGATCACGGAGGTAACTTTGAAACTTCGGTTGACCCGAATGCCATGAAAGTTCTCGTACCGGTGGAATATACGTGCAGAGGACACGAAGAGACGAACGGGAAACAGAAGAAATAAAGGAACCAAGTGACGCGCTAACTTGGCGGTGAATTCATATGCGTCGGCCACGCAGTCGGGCGGCTTCTCTGGTATTTGGTAGCGAAAAAATAATCTCCCAACTCCAACGAGATTGCGGGCGTAACTGCAGATGGAAATTGTCTGTTTCGGATTGATGCCTCGAGTCAACATATGCGACAATACGGAGCTCTCGGAGAAAGGAGATATTAAAAAATGATAGTTTTCCCTACGCTCGCTTTCGCGAGACTCGAAGGCTATATGCCCCTCGTATTGTCGAAGCTTTTTTGTCCATCGAATTTCTCTGGTCGTTCACTGTCGCGATGTTTATCGGGAAAAGCGTGTATCGTGTCATCTGTCGGCGAGGGTCAAAAGTCTCGTCGCGGTGTCTAGTGGCTCATCGAGTCCGAGGCACATGCCTCGTCATCGTCGGATTATATATGTACAGAGGAGACCGGGGCGAGTTGAAACACGAGGCAAATCAGAAGAGACGCAGTATAACAACGGAAAATCCCACACAGCGAGTGTAGCGATCTATGAAAATAGAGTCTATATTATGGGAACGTAGATCGGGGTAAATTGAAACACAGGGAAGTCGGTTTTTTTTTTTTAATATGGAAAAAATGCGTGTAAAAAAAGAATCAAATTAAATATTAAAATCAGAAAAAAATCATACGTATTTAGAAAAATGAATTGTTGGTGTGAAAAAACAAAAATCGATGAACAATTTTTTTTTTTTTCATCAACTTATTAATAACATTTTGCAATTATTATTATGCAAAATTAATTTTTTCAGTACCTTTAATATGCATGAAGAATTTTTTCAGATTTCTTATACAACCGAGAAGTGTTTGCAATTCTCTCTCATTTTTCTGTAACTTATGCGAAATGAACACCACGCGCTGTATCTTAAAGCGCCAACTCTTCAATTTCTTTTGAAGCACATGTTTCAACTCGTCCCGGTCTTCTTTATATATCTTTCTTTCCACAATAACGCGACCAGCCAAACGCCCCCAAACTTCTGTGACGAGTTTTGAATATATATAGGTATATATATGTATATCTAACGGGACTTTTCTGAATTTATTAAAGTCACCTAACCCGCAGTGCCTCGACGCTGGAACTTATCGGGGAACTCTTCATTCTTTTAGTCGAATTTTTTTTTCTATAGTATGTCATCAGTGACGGTCTCTCCACCGTTCACGTTTCTCGGCAATGCCGCGGCTACTTCTTGACTACCGTAGCGTGACGCGTTCAAGAACCGTTTTCAATTTTCACGCTGAAAGCCCCGAATTCGCCTTTCAAATGAGTCTATCCGTTAGCGAACTCGCGAGGGTCGCCCCCGCTTTCTCTCTCTCGGTACTCTCGCAATCACCCTGTGAAACTCCGCAAACGGTAGGGAAAGTCCCTTCTCTCATTCTCTATTCCTACGTAAATGTGTATACATATATATATATATATATATATATATATATTCATTCCATATTCTTAAATCCTCAATCGCGACTTGATTGCTATGAAAAAAAACGTTACTTTTCTTCTCTCGGGTCGAATGAAAGTATCAACCGGCAACATTTTTCTCAATCGACGCCGTTGACGATTGAATCGACGATTATTGACGACAGAAATATCATTTTTTCATTTACGTATCGCTGCGCTCTTATTTAATACCGTACGATTATATTTTTCACGATTTTTCGTCTCGTAAAAAATGAGAAACTCTTTTCGATAAAAACATATGATGAAAATCCATTAATAATTAAAAATGGACGAAATAATTTTTTTCTTATCGGAAAAAATAGAAAAATTGAGACTTTTTGTCGATTTCGTTTGCTCGTAACGACAATACGCAAAAGCGCAAAACAAATTTATTTAATCGATAAAAAAAAAAAAAAACAAGCAAGTCATTTGAATGTAACGACTGGTCGAAAAATTCGGACGTATATTAACGTCCTCCGTATGCGAGGGCGTAAAATCAGTTTCGCCGATATTCGCGATCTTTTTTCCTTTTTTCTTTTTTGTCCGTAAAGACAAGGAGTGACGAAAGTGTGCAGCTGATTCGGGTTCGTTAAACGCCGATCGCTCGTAAGGGCTAATAAGCCTCAGAAAAATACCCTCGTGTAAGCAACGACGATAGAGATAGAGTGGCGGAGAGCAGCGGGTGCCGTTCGTAGGTCGAAGGTTTTTTAGAACGATAGAAGTTAACGCAGGCGTGCAGACACGTATGGACGGTAGAGAGACCAGTGGCGGCCGGGGAATCGCGCCAGGGCTGCCCGGAGAACGTAACGGCGAAGCACCCTCGGGGCTTCCCGCCCCCTATTGGCCCACTTACGCCTCGTGTGTTTTCTTCGCTCTTTACGTTCTCGCCGCGTCCATCCCCTCGTTTTCTTTCTTATGCTCAACTTGGCTCTGCCATCCCATAAAATTAAGCTGTTTCGCATCCTATCCCCCCTGTCGTACCTTCCAAGATCCCGACTGTGTGATAAGTTACGCATCGATTTCTCAAGCCATCGGAACGGATATAGCATCGCTAATGATTCAACCGTTAATTAATGTTCTACGCGATATCGCCTCGTCCCATTAACGCGAAACATCCCAACTCTGCGAATTTATTCCACGATAAATTCTTCGTCTCTCAGTCGGATCATTTTGCTCCCTCGGAAGTTATACCTATATAATCTTTATATAGGTATAACTTGTGTGAAGAATGGGACGTAAATAATTAATATATAAAATAGTATTATTTATAAATAAAGTATATACACGGTATATATAGTCTATATACACCACATAAGATATATAGATGAAAATAATGAAAAATTAAATAAAAATATTAATATAATAATACTATATATATATATAACTTTTTTCTTTTTCTTTTTTTTTCGACGAAAGAAAATTACTGAAAAAAAATGTGTTATGTAATGTCATTAAAAATAGATATATAGAAAGATATGTATTGTATATATCCTGTAAATACTTTGAAACGTATTATTTATTGCCAATTCTATATAAAAATCACGTATAGTGAGTATACTACATTTTCGTCAGTGTCCGAACGAATGCGAGAACGTGAATAATTCTATTTATTATTAAAGGCCGAAATGAGAATTTTTAAAGAACGGAGTGAAAGATAGCGCAATAAGAGCATCGCCAGGGGTGCGCTGAAAAATATTACTACAGCGTGTTGGATAAACATAGACGGAACGATACTCCGGAGCACGCGAGAGAAAGCTTTTTAAAAACACCCCAAAGGCCTGCGCCGGAGCCCGAAGGCGGATAAAACACAATTTTCACTCCCTCTCGCGTCAAAATTTTAACGGAACAGAGTCCGCAATCCGGGGTGTCATTTTTTTTCGTCTTTCACTACGTTTTTTCCGTGTATATGTGTTTTTTTTTGTACTGCAAGCTCTGCCGAGTTATATATCCGGTTGTTTTTTTTTTCTTTTTTTTTTCTTTTTTTTTCTTTTTTTTTTTTGCATAGCCGTACTTTTGCAGCCTCTGTCCCACACTGTGCGATAGCTTTACTATTAAGAACCCTCGGGGCGCGAAGCTTGCAAAGTCGGCGCTTCGAAGAATGAAAGAAGAAAACAGAGACGCAAACTATTGTGAACATCGGTAGTCGTTTGTTGGCAAAACCCGACGACGGTAGGATAAACTTTATATACTTCGTAACTCTATATATATGTTGAGCAAATAACCCTTTTGTTGAACATCAAAGGCTATAAAAATGTTTTCTAGTCACGCGCAATGGCATTTACGAGTTTCCATCGCGAAAGCAAATATCCGTTCGGCGATTAGCCAATCTCTTCGTGATGATTGAATAATTACTTTTTATTTTATATAAATATTTTAAATTTAAAATTTTTTTGCGAAACTTACTCAGTCTGATTGTCCTCGAAGGTCAGGAAACCCTCGCAGGGTTGATACTGCCTGCCGGGCTTTGCAGTACCTTCGACCGTCTTGTAGGAAAGAACGACGCGTCCTCGTGCGCCGCTGTAACGCACAACCCTCAGCGGATATTGTCCAACGCTCTCCACCAACTCGACGTCGCGCTCCGGAAAACCGAATATACCGCTGTGATCGTCGTCGAGAATCATTACCGTTGCGAGACTCGGCGATACCAGCATCGCTGGCTGCGAACAATTACTCAGTCTGAAATCATCGGAAATTCGTATACATCGATTAGACTTTTTCATCGATACTGCGTTTCTGTTGTTATTTATTCGGTACAAAACCCATTATGTTTTTTCGAACAAATAAATTATGAAAAATTTGATCAACACATATTGATTATTGGAGTCGGTGAAAAAATTCAATTTGCATTTTTTACGATTTAATTTTTATTTTAAATTGTCAAATTGCGAAAATGATTGAATATGAAATCTGAAGCTTTGTACGACCGACGAGGACTGTCCCCAAACGTTATTATCAGTACTCGGATTGATAACTTTTAATTTCTCAGTTTTTTCGATCGGCTAAATTAAGCAACAAATATATATATATATATATATGTATATAGGTATATCCATTAATCAATCAATCAACATTGTGAACAGTTATTGTTTTATTCTCCCCGAACGATTCCCATTTCGCTGAACGGAGTTTCACATCGACCCCATCAAAGTTGAAGATATACGGAGTCACTAAATCACAGCTGTACGTACGGGTGGTATCGGGAAATCTGTTATATGTCACACAGATTATTCTACTTGACTCCCCGACGTCGAACGATCTCGCAGACATTTTTCTCGTACACATTTTCAATCTATCGAAAAACCCGCTCGCGCCTTCCGCTCGATGTTGAGTGATGACGAGAGTGACTGCCCCGAGCATCGCTAAAGGTGAAAACTCGTCTATATACCGTGACGTTATCGTCTATATAACGTACCGTTATATTGAATCAATATGAATGCTTTTTCAGCGCATAACTAAGTACGGAAGAACCGATTAAAAAGACAAGTTAACGCGCACCGACCAGTTGCTGCTGCTGCTGCTTTGTTCATACCGGTGGCAATTGAATTTCTTGTTTCACGAGTTATATACCTCATTGCGTCACTCATAACTACCGAAGGGGGAAAAATAGCGTCATCGTTGTATCACTCATTGCCGTGTTTCAGAGCTGTATCCGTATACGCTGCTCCGTGTGCTCGGCCCACGTTTAATCTATCGCGCGATTGTCTCGTGACACGCAACATGCGCCGCATACAGGCAAAAAACGACGGCAAGTAAAGTTGAAGAACAAAAAAAAGGAAGTAATAAGAGTCACGATAAAGACGGATGGATCGCGTCCGGAACTTTGATGATCAACCCTCGAGGAATACCGAGGAAGCGGAATGGAATGGAAATCGAACGCAATCTCACACTCGGAAAAATCGCGATAATGCTGCTATTATCGGATAACTATAACTTACCACTACTACGAGTAGTAGCGGAAGTAGTTACTATCGGTACTGGTTATACTTCTACTAGTACTTTCTGCCTGAAAGTCCACACATTCGCAAAACAATAAATTTACTTTTACCAACTAACGTATACAATAGTATGAAATATAAACAATTAAAACAATTGACTAAAAATAAATAGCCAACGCGCTAATTAACTACGAATTTGCACGCGATACGCGCAAATATGAGTTTGATGAAATTTTACGAGATAAAATAATGAAATAGGTGTCCGGGAGGGTAAGAATCGGGAATTTTCTCTCATTCGCCCCGGCCCCGTGGCGTTCGAAACTTCGAATACCGCCGAAAATGAGTTTCCGTTAGGTAGGGACGAGAAACGAGGAATGGATCTCGCGCAATTACCGAGAAACCGTGAGACAAGCTTCGCAGGGGAGGAGGGCAGCGAATTGGGCCGCGTAAAGGTGGAGGGTAGAGAGAGAGAGTTGAACTACCGGGATTCTCGACGGGGTTAGAATGGCGAGAGAAAGAGATCCCGGGGCTCGGCGAACGAGCAATTTCGAGATCTCGAGTTCGGAACCTTTTGCCGCTTCTGCTGTACTTGTAGTCTGTACTCATTCACGACTGTACCGTTTACGGATATATATATATATATATTACGGAGTGGATATACCCGACCGGAAGAGAACTTGAGAATCTCTTCCAGCTTCCTGAGAAAGCGGAGCGGCGGTCCTCGATCTCTACTAGTCGGTTTTTTTTTTTTTTTTTTTTTCTCGGTTCTCAGTCGTCGCTAATTCCCTATTCCATTACTGTACTCGTTCCGATCTTCTTCCGTCTCGTTAATAAACTCGAGACTCCATCGCATCGACTACGGAGCTCTCTCGGCACTTTGCCGGCCTCGCGATGACTTCGGAACGTTGATTCGTCTACTCGTAGAAATCATGAGAAATTCGACGCTGTCGTATTATTCAATCGCGGAACGACGGAATAGACAATGTTTGAAAAATGTCTTTTGCGATCGAAAAAGGCGATCGCAGCATTACAAGAAAATCGATCGTGCGATCGTGTGTGTTAAATCGAAAATTTGGCGATGATAAAAATGACTCGGTTGTCGTGTCCGAATCGGCTGACTCGACGAAATAACGTTCGTTCAGAGTGAGTCGTTGGTGAAATTGGTTGGAACAATAGTGACAATAATGACAATAATGAGCGATCGCCGAGAGATCGGTCCATCGTAAATTGTCGCGATAGATGCGTTACGGTAAAGAACTTACCTGACGTAAAAATGCTCGTCCTCTTCGAAGAGTTCGTCATCGATAACCGAGAGATTGATAGTTTTTCTCGTTTCGCCGGGTTCGAAGATCAGTGTGCCTTTTGCCGTAACGTAATCGGAACCGGCTTCGGCCGATCCGTCTTCGGTAGTGTAATCAACGGTACACGCTTTGTTCAGATCGCCACCGGCCCTCGTAACCCCAACTTCGAAAGTACCGACATTTTCCATAACAGTGTAATGTCCGGGTTCGAAAAAAACTCTCGTAGCATTGATATTTTCGATATCGATACTCTCGGCTTCGGCTCGTTGTAACTCCGCCTTAACCTCGCTAAGATCGCTCTGTGCTCTTTCGCTTATTTTTCGACTAAGATTTCCCGCTCCTACCATTTTCCTCGTCGCTTGAACCCGATAAAAAGCTCGACTCTTCGGTCCCTTTCCGAGTACCTCTTCGTGTGCCATAACTTCGAGCTGCTCGAGTGCCAATGTCGGGTGTTTCTTGCGCAACTCCCGCAGGGTGTGTATGTAGTCACGTCGGGTTTGTTCGAATTCTCGTGCCTCGGGCGTGTCCGCGTCCCCGACACGATCGGTCAGACCGTGAATACTATCGTGCTGTGCTTTTATCTCGAGTTCAACACCACCGTCCGAATCGCCAGCTTCCGCCTGTACTATAACCCCCCGTTTGTTCATTCTATAACCCTTGTGAAGATACTTGTATATCAACAATCTCTGATCCGCGACATACGCGGTAAGTACCGTTGCCGGAAAGAACAAAAATGTTAATACGCCCTCCCATACATCGAGAACGCCGGGACTAGTTACCGAAAGTATTATGTACAACCATACGTATGCGAATATGCTCCACGTAGCCGTTACGAAAAACACCCTTAAATGTTTTATTTTACGATTTTCACCGGACGGTATTACGAAAACGCAAAGTGCTATTATGACGAATAGATTGTAGGCCGCCGAACCGACAATCGTACCGGGACCGAGTTCACCGGCCTCGAAGTTTTTCGCCCATATTTCGATTATCGATAGTAAAATTTCCGGTGCGCTACTACCGAGCGCCATCAACGTTAGATTTGCAACTGTTTCGTTCCACACCCTCACTACGACGATTTGTGGTTCACGACCCGGACGACGAACAACTAATTCTTTTTCTTGCGACGTTATAACCTCAATTGCCGCCATAAAACGATCGCTTATTATCGATACACCGATGAATAAATAGAGAAGAAAAAAAAAATAAAAAATACCGCGAAATATAATATCGGATAGATTGAGATTGTCCGTTGGCGTCCACAGCGGCACAACCAGTCCCTGTTCGCATCGCACCGAATAGTTTCCCGACATTCTCGATTATCTTATTTTTCTCGCGTAACACTTTTCCACACTCTATCGCACTCCCGCCCGTCGTCTTCGTCGAGTCCTTACTACGAGTTCCCGTAGTACACTCGTCGCGCCCCGAACGGCCACCGTGTATCGCGAGTTTCTTTTCCCCCCGAGATTCTTCGCTTTTAAGTTGATTTTTTTTCACACCTTCGTTCCGTTTGTCTTCCTTGCATGGCTTTTCCCCAATCCCTCCCACCCCCCCCACCCCTCCCCCTTGAGCACTGCTTATATCATCTATTCCATTGTAGACAATCTCTCAACTATTCCGAACTCGCGGACTGTTTTATTTTCAAATTATTAATTTTTTTCTTTATTGTTAATACAATTTTTATTATTTCTCTCGCGCACTTTTAAATCGCACCAACATCAACAATAACAACAACAACAACAATAACAACAACAACAACAACAAACAAACATCAACAACACACTCTTGTCGAATCTTGGCGGATCTTTTATCTATCTCACGCACTCACACAAACAAACTTTCTTCACACCCTAAGTGAACTACATGAGATCGGCTATCGAGGAAACTCGCTGCCGAGTCGATCGCGCCAGTGAGCTTCCATCACGTGAATACACAAACTCACGGAACGGAACTGTGCCGCGTTCGAGGGAACACTGATGTTGCATCGGGCCGGCCAGCGGAGCTTGCCAGCCAGCCAGCCAGCCAGCCAGCCACGGGAGACCTCGCCTCGGACTTGAACGTTGTACCGCGGGCTCTCTCACTCCCGCGTTACGTTCGCGTTTACCGTCTCACTTTCGCTTGAAGCTCTTCGCTAAACCCACGCGGGCTCTCCCTCTCGCGGTCGGTGTCGCGCGCGCGTGCATCCGCACTCTCTCTCTCTATCACGTACCGTGTCCCTGCCAACTTAACCAACCCCATACACCTCGGCGCATGCGTTTCAGTCCTCCTACTCTACACCTTCCATCCATCCTTCCACCGCGCCGGTGAATCTGTGTCTCGCCCCGTTCTCGCCCGGCTTCCAAAAACCCATACTAAAGTATCCCCCGTACATCGGATGAGCGAGAGTGAGACTGCCGGATGAGTCTCCCGCCCATCCTGCGAGGAAACGCCGATTCTTATTGTTCTATATCTATAATCCCCGACGCTTCTTACGCTCCCCTGGAATTTCTCGTCAACGAAGACGATACTCGCGGCATTGTTCTTTTGAGGTTAAAGAAATATCGCTGATCAAACTACCAAGTTTTTCAAAGAATAATAATACGAATTTTTAGTTTTTTCGTTCGAAATAGAATAATATATATACTATCTACCGTACCGATTTTTACGTAAAACACGAAAACAAAATTTGTGTCGTGTCCCATAGATCGTACGTGACTCAGGTTTACGAATAAAGGAACTGGTGAGTAGACATTTAAATTTTTTTTTTTTTTCGGATTATACGATCGCAAATGATCGCTGCGGTGGTAAAAAAAATAATCGTTTGTCATTTAAAACTGTATTTTTATTCATCAATTTGCGTCATATAAATCCTGCAATATAATTAAATTATGCGGTTCGACATCGATATCGATGATTATAACGTGTTCGTCGTGAATCCGTAACGACGGTTAATCGTCACTAATGTCAATCAAATGATTTTACGTGTACACAACGGCGTTTCATTAAAAATACATTTTTTTTAAATCAAATCTCAATCTCTCGTTTTACGTTAAACATTGATTTACGGATACGTTTGATATAAGGAATTGAAGCGACGATCATCTGTTTTTTGTGTCTCCGCGACTTTTCATATGATTTCGATTTTTTGAAGAAAAAAAAAATTCTACTCGCGCGAACCAGCGGGGGTTAACGGGATCGATTATTAAATCCAATAATCGGAAGCCCCCTCGTACTGCGTTAACGCGTGAGACTCAAAGTTACAGATAACGTAGCAAGGACTCGGCGAAACAGTTATTCCGTGATCCGTGTGAACTTTAACATTGCGAGAAAATATTCCGTCCCGCGGAGGAACTCTGCTTGACAGGGGATTTCCCTGCATATATAGATCGTTCAGTGAAACTACTCGATAGAGATACGTGTTCTCGAAGCTCGTGAATCGATTACCCCGAAGATCGAGAGTACGAAGACGCGTATGAGAACCGATCCAATTCGGCGAAAAATAATATAATTCGTTATTCGACAAATCGAGTTCCTCCAACATTTCAAGGTTACAGAACGCACCGGACTCGACTACACCGATCCGATTGTTGCTCAGCGAGATCCGCTTAAGCCACATTAAACCTCTGAACGCGTTTGCCTCGATTATCACCAATTCGTTGTTATCGATCGTGAGACTCGTTAATTTTCTAGCATTGCCAAAAATCGGTATGCATCTCAGACGATTATGACTTAACGATAGATCGCGAAGTTCGCGTAACGAGTCAAACGTACCCGGCGCTATGGACTCGAGTCTGTTGTGCCTTAAAATCAGACTACGAAGATTGCAAAGATCGGTAAAACTATCGCGATCGATGTTACCGATCGCGTTACCGATCAACGATAAAAATCGTAGTTTCGTCGCTCCCGAAAGATCGATATAAGAAGCCCAACAATTGGTTGAGCAAATCTTACCAATCTCATTGCCGTCGAGAAACAAAAAATAAAGTTCCCGAACGATTCGTGACTCGACTCGTCGAATGGAGTTGCGCTCGAGATACAGGTGTCTTAGGCTCGTCGGAAGATCGAGATCGGTAAGACTCGCCGAGTTAAGCTGATTGTCGGACAGATAGAGATGCGTTAGATAAGGAAATTGTCGCCTCAGCGAGAGTCTCAATTGACGTATACTATTTTTTCGAAGATAAAGATGTTCGACCCGAGGAAAATAACTCGACCGATCGATCGTTAAGGAATTCTCGCCGGGAAGAGCATTTTCGTCGACTATGAGAGTTATTAATCTGTCGTGAGTACCGAACGACAAGAGTTGACAGAATTCTATTCTGTTCTTTGAAAGATCCAAGTAGCGCAGATCCGGCAAACGTTCGAAACTACCTATCGTCACGTGTTCGATGAGATTATCACGAAGACTCAAACAGGTGACTCGATTGCTGCCGATGAAACCGGAGTACAGCGTACGCGGTGCACAGGATCGCGGAAGGATCAACGATAAATCGGTATCCTCCGAAGCGCTGCATTTGCCCGTTGGCACCTTTAGTTCGTCGTCGGAAATTCCGAGATCGATCGATCTATCCACGTATTTTATTGGAAAAACGATCGTTTCTTGTAAATAGCCGTTACACGATTCGAGTAGCAGAAACAGAGTTAGGAACCCCAATCCAGCCGATCCGATTGCCATTTTAGGATTCGCCTAAAAGATCGTTATTAATATGTCGATTAATCGTCGTTATTTAACAAAAATCGGTATAATTCCTTCACACTGACAAAAAAATACGGTTCGATCGAATAAATCGTTGAAAAAAATCGGCATTGAAATCTCAATGAACAAAACATTCGTTTCATAATCCGCCCGCGCCGATTTAGTCGATTCAAACGATTTTTTGTTCTCAACGCGATACTCACTCGCAGTCAGCGATGGTTAAGTCACAACGATTGCTATTACTTCGGGGATCGAAACGATTCGATGCGAATTGGAAAATTAATTTCTTAGAAATTTCGGAAAAGTGCTGCACCGTTAAGATTCAGGGATCGAGATGAACTGATGGATTCGTCGAGAAGGAAGTCTTCTCGATCGTTCGCAAAGGTGACCCGCGAAACGGGGTCAGGCGCACCCGACAAGAGGCGTCTCGTTCGATTAACGTATATAAATAGCTAATAATCGGCTTTGGACACTCGTGTTAAACGATAATGGAGACGCGCGAGAACGCCGTTCGATGTGATGCTGTGATACTGTTAAAGATCAAAGCGCCCGAACGCTTTTATAGGCTCGTCAATGCGTTAACTCTTTGTCATGTGGCGAATGAATGGCAAATACGATCGATATTGGACTTGAATAATTCATATCGATAGTGCATCTCTGCTAAAGGTCGTACGCGTCTATCGAGATCACCGAGTGTTTCGCGATAACCCGACGCGGGGATCATAGAGAACAAACGAATTCCAACCAATTGGCATTACCGATTACAATGTTTTTAAAGAAATTCGAACGATTATGCAAATATTTGTTTTCATTTATCGCGTTACTCGTTACGCGTTACGCAGTGCGCAAAAAATTTTAAAAAATCTTGAGCGGCGATCAGAGCTGTTCCGCGAGTCTCGATCGTTCCTCGCCGTCGTTCGGTGGCATCATTGGTCGAACGGTCAATGCGGAAAACTGAGGGAGGAAAGGGGGTACGTAGGAGAAGCTCTCGATCGTCGACGGAGTTAGAGAAGGCGGGTAACGAATCCGAAATAGTTTCGGCATCAAGTCGGAACCTTGTTAAAAATTTGTCGATTCAATTTTATATATAGCGGAAGATTCGATAATCAATCTCACAATTGGCAAAGATAAGAAAAACTCACCGACGTAAACGAGAAGCCGCGAAAATATCATTTTGACGGTATTTCAATGTCCGATGTGTTATCGAAGAGATACTCGACACCGCATACAATCCTATTGTTCATAAAGTACCGAAGCAGTTACTTGGCAATGAAACTTTTTCAATTCACACGTCGACTCGTCGGCGGTTCATTCGAGAACAATTCGAACGTTCCATTTTTCATAATACGCTTGACAAGTTATTTCAAAAACCCGGTTAACGGTATCGATCGAAAAATGCGTCGGAATTACTGACTTTCAAGTGCTAACGTCAGCGTTGTAATTGAAACTAAACAGCGGATAGTGGTTTTTTTTTGTTTATTCATATCGCGGAACATGACGTCGTTTTTTCATTTTCGCGAAAGTATTAATCATGCAATATTTCGTGCGGAAAAAAATGGAGTTTATTACGGAGCGTTAATATTGCAACTATCGAGTTTTATCGAATGACATTATCGTGTACCGAATTAATAATTCAATCGCCACTTCATTCGTTTCAATTACGCGCCGCGGCAAAAATTTAGCGGTACTATTTTAAAAGCGGTAAATTTATTTAGCGGTACATTCGTACAACTCGTTGTTTGCATTTTCGTAGACGCGCCCCCATAGAAATGTAATGTATAGAAATATAATAGATAATAATTCACAATAATAATAAAAAATGTATATTATCAATAACGTTAATATTAATAATTAATAAAAATGATTTATTATTATTCGTTTTTTATTTTATTTTTTTATAATAATAAAAAAAAAATATTATTATTATTAATAATAATATATTTCTTCCATATATTTTCAATAAAAAAATGTCTACAGGGCAATCGGAGTCGACGATAATTCGATCGTAAATAATGCTATTGGTTTATCAACAATGTATAGTTAATGACAAAATGGGTCACATGCATCGCCATCTCTCGTGGAATTCTTGAAAATTCAAAAAGACGGCGCGGCTTTACTTTGTATCCCAGAATAGCTTATTGATCACAAGTTAAACATTTTTTTACTTTTCGATATAAACTTCACGTCTACGTATCGTGACGTCAGCGTGACATTCGTTCGTTCGTAATCATTTTTTGAATATCACGAACACTTTTTTATTTATTTTTTTATTGAACCGTTCTTTTTTCTCCCGACAACTTACCTACCGTCGGATAACCGGCGCACTCAAGTAAAGTTAAAACCGATCGATTTTCTCTGCCGTACCGTTGGACAGTGCGTTATCTCAAGTTGACTTTCGACTTATCGAGTAACACGAGACGATTAATATAAGAAAGAAATAAATTATCTCGCCGATGCTCAGGATACTGCATCCGAGAAACAAACTGAATATTCCTCCGGCGGAAGCTAACATTTTTTTTACAAAATAGAAAAAAATTTTCATTAATACCGCATCGATAGCGATAGCAAAAATCGTAAATTATCGATATTGACTCACAGAGCAGATAAATCTCATTGGTAATGCTGACACTGCCGAAGTTCTCGAAAACTTGTTGAGCCATAAATATTCGTAGTACAGCATTTCTTGCCGATATATTGTGACTAAAAAAAAAAGAGAAACTTATTGAAATATTTAAACATGGCGAAATATTATTTCTATCGTTTCGAAGTGAAAAATCGCATAGCGTCGATGTTTAATATGATCGTGAAGATAAAGCGATTTTTATTAGCAATTTTTCGTAAGGATCAAAGTGAATGACGAAAAAAAAAAGTATGAATCTTTTCAGCGGCAAACGATATTTTTTTGCGGCATAGAAAATCACATGAAAAAAAAAAAAAAATATCGATAAATGTCGAACATGTTGCCGTTTTCATTGCGTCGTTTTTTTATAAACTGCCGATAAACAATCGTTTAAAATTTGCATAGTATCGTATATTGTTGATATGGCATTTTATATTTACTATATCATCGAAGGCGTGAATCTTGTCGAAGCTATTGGGATAATCGTGTCTTTGATGACGTATTCTCCGCCCCGACAGCTCTCCGGACAGATGCAGAAAGTTTCTTTCGCGTTAACATACCTCGCGGACCATATATCACGATAATTGTTTCTCAAGCATTTCAGCTGAAGAAAGCCGCAAATCTGACGAAAAAAAAAAAAATTCTCTCGAGTCGAATCGATTGTGCATGATGACGGTCATTGGGCATTTTTTCGGTTTTACTAATCAAATATAATAGCAACTAATTATTTAATAAACGAAAAAAAATTATTTTTTCGAAAAATTAATAATAAATATTATTATTATATATTTTTGTTATCAATTCATTTATTTATTTTTGTTTATTAGACAAATATTAATTGTTTATAAATTTGTTGCTATTTCGATCGGTAAAATTCGAAAAATGTCCGCGCGGGGTGACCGAAATTACCCGCTGACTTTCGTTTCCCATTCTCCCCAATGCTGTAAATCACTATTCGACAGTCCGCCGAAATTCCAGCGAACGAAACTGAATTATATTTTGTATTAAAAAAAAAAACTCACGGGAGCTTTTTCGCGTTTGGTGAAGGGCGCGAATTGCCATGGAACACAGCCGCAGGCGTTCAGAGCGATTTTAATTCGGCATGAATTTTGACAATTCGTCGTGTCGTAGGAAGGAAAATATTTTATTCTCATTTTTTCGACACACGGAAATTCGCTTTTACGGCTTACTCCCGGTTCTCTTACCTTTCCTCTCGCGACAATTCCCAACTATAATCGTAAAACGACATTCTATGGTGATAATAATGACGATCGGGAGATCGTGGAATAAAACAAACAAACAAAAATTACGAATTAATCGCACTTACTTGCATTTCACGACCAGCCTGCAGTATTAGATTAAAAGAATTCGGATACTCGAGAAAATGATGAATATATAACTGCGAAAGTGTTTAAAAAAAAAAATTGATTTTTTTATTTTTCCCCGAATTTTAATAACGGAAAGTATAACGATAGAAAAAGTTGTAACCATACGTACTATCAACCCGACTGAGTTTGTCGTTATTCTCGCGATCGTTCCATTGTCGTGATTCATGATAAATTGATTGTCTTTGAAAACCAACGTTAATCCCGAATGTACACCATAACCGGCCGTTGGGATTAATCCTTCCGTCGAATCTCCCGAACTGAATACCAAAATACATAAATCGAAGAAAATTTTCAGGTTAATTTTCCAATGGTGTTTCGAAATTGAAAAAAAAAAAAAAAAAAAAAAAAAAAAAATTAAAAACTTTCGTTACCTCGGCGGATCGATCATATCTTCGAGTTTATAATTGAAAGAACAGCAAAGACCGTCGTACGCGTGGGAAACGCGAAACAACTTTTCGCAATTCGCTTCGTTGTTGTACCACCAACACGACTCGACGATATCCTTGCATTGACCTCTTAGACTCTTCAGAAAATCAATCATTTCCAATCCATTGACGCGCAATAGTTCGTTCATTCTAATCTGTTGATCGAATAATTCCGAACGCGGATGCGTCAATTCGAAAATGTTTCTAAAAGTGCGCGTACATTTTTTTTTTACCGATCGAGAAGACGGCTTATTGCGGACAATTGTGATTTTTTTTAAAAGCGAATTATTTAATATAAATTATAAAAAACGAAAAAATGTATAATAATATTATTATCTTTTCATTTTTTCATTTTCGTGATTAATAATAAATAATATTTAAAAAAAAATGAATGTATAAAATTTGTCTAAATTTGTGTTTTTAGACGAATTTATCACAATTGCTCCGAGTAAGTATTGCAGTTGTATTGAATATTGAATTTACTTCAATAAAGATGCCGCCTCTTCTCTACTCATATTTACGGGAAGACGAAAAGACCGCAAAATGTTGAAACGACGCTCCATCGACGGCTGTGCGACCGGGCAAACGGTTAATGCAGGAAAAGTCCCAAAAAACGACGGTATGTGGAAACTTTCCACCACCGTTAGCATAGGATTATTCCGATAACGATTCCAGAATACTTTCAACATTAGTCCCGAACCTAACAATACACGTAGAAAATTGCGATAAATCTTTCATCCCAAAATCACTATAAACGTTATAAATTCGCGAAAAAAATGTGTTATACTATTACCTATAAGAACCGAAATGAGAATAAACGACCAAAATAACTTGAAAATCGGTCCATTGTTCTCCGATCTCTCGTTGAAATATTTAACACCGTGTATACTGGTGTTATCGATGAAATCGTGTATCACCCTGCGGGCGATGAACCGAATTCTCCCAACTTTCACGGAGTTTCTACTCGACGAATAAATCTTTTTCATTTTATATTTTATATTTCACGAAAAAAAACAAACATATATATTATATAAAATAGCCGAAAGAAAGAGGTACAAAGCGATACTTGTACCCGTGGAGAGTCGTTAATACAATGCGGCGGCGATAACACAGTTCTGCGACTGGATCTTGCTTCGGCACTTATCCTAATGAAAATTATTTATTTACCAACGCCATAGAAAATGTTGCATTATTGATGGGGACGAGTCACGAGAATCCATTATAACTTTCGCGACATAACGATAAACTCTTTCATTCTTCTTTTATTTTGTTTTTTCTACACGATCCGTGATAAACCGTATCGCATCGGTTCATCGCATATACCAAGCGACAATAGTAAACAACAACAAAATACAAATTGGGACAACAATAGTGAAGAAAACTTATAATTAATTTGCGCAACCAATTTTTTTTATCGAAAATAATTAAATTCTTCCAATTGAATTTTTTTTTTTTTCAGCGTAACAAAAACGTATACATCGCGCGGCGGGGCGTACTTTGCTAATTTATTTACAATCCTGCAAAAAACATACTTTTAGTCTCATTTCATTCGTACATAAAAATATTAGCCTACAAAATAAATAATTATGTCTAAACGCAAAAGAATAATTATGCTATTTACAAAAAGAAAGAAAAAAAAAAAAAAATAGAGTTCTCGCGGGACTTTTAGCTTCGCGACCGACGAGACTCCGAGACCAGCGGCAACGCGGACTGCAGGAACTTTCGACCCCGTGGATGCGATCAACGGTATCGGACACTGGGGATCGATCCACAGTTCCGGAATCAGAAGAATTTCGGTTATCTTGAATGCATCGGGTGAATTAAACACCATACAGGATGATTCGAGAAGCTCTTCGTCAGAAATCCTGAAAGAGAGCCAATTGCTCCGGCGGCAATGGGGGCTGAGATCGCCAATCAGTTTCCGGATAATCGTCGAAACAACTCGCGTCACCGGGCGCCTTTACTCGCGGGCGTATCGGGGGCGTCAGCGCTCGTTGCGGCACCTGCGAATAACATTTTTTTTTATTAATTAATGAAAAAAAAAAAAAAAAAACGTTCGACGACAACGACGACGACGATTCGGGCGGCTCGTAATCGATAATAAAAACAATTTATTTTTCATAATAGAAAACAAAAAAAAATTGTTGTAGGTACATCAGTTTACGAAAGCAGAAAAGAATCCTTTGCGATTTTTTTTTCCGTAAACTTATGTATACTAATTTTTTTAAAATAAAAGTCTACGATTATTTTTTTTTCGACATTAAAAAAAGCAAAATTGATTTTTGCCGAAATTTTCTCACAAATTCGATACGTTTATTCCATTGCCCCGTTAATCGAGATTTTTCCATATCCCGAGATAAAAATTACCAAAAGCCATTCGACAAGCTTGAACCAACGATGTCGTTTAACATCCTCAGCGCCTTGTCTCATGTTGCCGAGTCTTTTTGTTCTATCGGCGACGAGTAACTTTTTCACGAGATCCTTCGCAATGGGATCCATGTGCTTCGGCCACTCTATTCGGCCGCCGAGTATTTTTTCGTATATACCGAATGGATTGTCATCAAAAAAGGGCGGATAACCCGCCAACATCTCGTAAATAAGTACACCAAGTGCCCACCAATCGACCGCTTTGTTGTGTCCTTTGCTCTGAATGATCTCCGGCGCGAGATACTCCGGTGTCCCGCACAGAGTCCACGTTCTATAATTTATTAAATTAATTAAAACAAATTAACAATAATAATTTAATAAATATTGATAATTATTAAAAAAGAAAATAAAACTAATAAGACAAAAAGTTTGTCTCGCGACTAATTTCTCGGGCCGTTCGTTGCGCGCGCACGCCCGCGGATGGACCACTCGCGTCGTGAGTATTCGAAAGAGATACCCAAAAATAAGTGGACGAGATTTTCCGGGAAAATCACAAAAGCGTCCCGATGTCTCGTCGTTCCGCGGCGGGAATGAAAACTTAATTTCGCCTGCGTGCGCCAGAAATAAAGCCCAATAAATGCGTTTCGAAAGCGTAAAGTCCGCGGCGGACTGTTTACGCGAACGCATCTGTTCGAATCGAACCTACGACCGCAAATTTCCTCCGTCTCTCCGATGATGCGCGAAATTTCTTTTTCGCTTTTTTTTGTTCCTTCTCTCACGCGCGTTGCGAATGATTTCGAGAGAAAGAGAAACGCAGAATCGCGTTCAGTTTTACGCGAATGAAAACCGAACGAATGGCGAGAGGTTTACGCACGCCGTTGTCGTCACGACTTCCCCGACGAAATTGTGGAATTATACTTCAAGGTCTCGTAGACGCAAAGACTCGGAGAAACGTCGATTGTTCTTTTCGCGCATTAAATCACCGATTTTTCCACGATTTCGCAGCGAACAAAAAAAAATTGTTTTAATAATCGACTAAATCGGCGCTTACGGGTGGCGAAACACATACTTTTCAATTCTTTTTTTTTTTTTTTTCATACTATGAACATTATTTCGTTTAATCGATTTCGATTAACTCGCAGAAACAAAGGTACACACCGGTCGGTGAGCTTTTTCGAGAATCCAAAATCCGTGATCTTCAAGTGTCCCTGACTATCGAGCAAGAGATTTTCCGGTTTGAGATCCCTGTAGACAATGTGTTTGCAGTGCAAATAGTCCAAAGCGCAAACTATCTCAGCGGCGTAGAAACAGCTCGTTGGTCCGGAGAATCTTCCTGCCGCTCGTAGATAGGAAAATAATTCGCCACCGGCGACAAATTCCAGAAGCATGTAAACTCTCGCCTCGTCCCTTCCGCTCCAAAGCCTTTGACAATAGAAAGTTTACGAAATTTAGTCATTTTCGTAATGCAAAATCTCATTATTTTGCGTATTAATTAAATTGTCGTTGTTAATTAATGTCCAAGAAAATTTTTAATTTTTAAAGATATTTTTAATGAATAAAAAGGAAAACAAGAAAAAATTAAAAATAATTTATTATTATTATTATTTTATTTTTTAAATAATAAGAAATATCTTAAAAAATGTAAAATATTTTTTAAACAACTCACATATTGACGATGAAAGGGTGATTGACTTCCTTGAGAACGGAAACCTCGTTTCTCACGTGTTCGACCTGCTTAAGTCTTATGACATCCACCATAGATAAAACCTTCAATGCCAATGGACTTCCACGATGTCGGCACAGAACCACACGACCGAATGTTCCGGTACCTGAAACTCAGCGATTTCATAATCAGTGTCGTCTTCTCGAATAACGATTTTTCTACGATCGAAAAGTAAAATTAACAAAATTGTGTATTTAATTTTTAAAAATTCGTTTGCAAAGCAATCTAATAGAATGGATTTTTTTTTTTTGTTTTTTCATCGGAATTCGATTAATCGTAATAATCGATTTTTTTTCTGTCACCCAAAATTGCATTGAATCGATTGTCCTGAAAAAATGTACGTCTTGGAAAACTAAATTTCCAAAAAAATTTAACTTCCGGAAACTGCTGATTTTTCAAAAATGTTCAACTTTGAAATAATAATTTTTTTCATTCCATCAAAAAAATCGGTAGTGATTTCGTTGATTAAAAATCTTGAATTTCCACATTTCCGACAGAATTCTCGATCGAGCCTAAAGCTCCAATCGCACGATTGCCGCGTTGCGGAGTACTCGTGCGATTCCAGTGCCACAAAGGATCGCGCATCGTATAGCGTTGTCGTGTTTTCTCCGATTCCGCTATAAATATTTGCCAAATTGGCAACTCTCCCCGAAGACGTTCGTCGTCGTCATGTTTCTCCACGTTGCCGGTTAATGACGAGACAATCTTTGTCGGTTAATGCAGCGGCGTTGTTAACGATCGACGACAGCTGCCTGTGGGAGGCCCCCGCCGTGTACAACGAAAATCTCCGAGAATCCGAATCGCGAAACACTTTGTCATACGTCTCGTGTCTTACGAATGAATTAACCTCGCCGAACTCTTTCACGCCTATCCAATTAGTCGATAAATTTTATCTCGCCGACGCGATGTTTCACCAAAACGAAATATTATTTATTTTTCGGCCGTTACCGTAACCCACGTTCTCGTCTTTGAAAACGTAATTACGAATAATAATAATAATAATAATAATAATAATAATAATGACATTATTACGGCAGACGATGAGAACGCACGCGGGGGCAGTTAAATATCGCGAGGTTTCCCTCATGACGCTTGCGAGTCTCGGCGTATTTCTCGGGAGTTAAATATACTCGTGGGCGACCTCTCGCTCTCCAGTGGCCCACTTGCTCGCAACGGCACGCAACTAGTCGCGTTCGCCTCGCGCGATACCTCTGGTTCTTTACATTTTTTCTTTGCCTCAACAAACACGCCCGCGATCGACGTCTTCTCTTGAGAAATCGGTTAGGCCGCTCATCGATCTTCGTAACTCGTCTACGGGACGTCATTTTTTTTTATTTCGAACACCCCTCCCCATCGATCGAATGTACCGTTCCGGAAGCGTCAAACACGTTCCGTCATTCGCTCGTGTTATTCTTTCGCGAATTCGGAGGGGAAAACTAATTTTGGCTGTCATTCAGGGTGAATCTATCAGTGAATTAACAATTTAGATCAACTTTATTTACTATCTACTTTATTATTACTCCATGATTTTCGGAAAGTTTTCTTCGTTGCAAGGTAAAGTGACACGAGGGGACAATTTTTTACGAATTTATTGCGACCACATTTTTCTTTGTATTTTTTTCCGATTTTTTCAATCTCATATTATTTGATTTTTTTTTAGAGAAATTTACGACTTTTTTAATTGAGCGTTAATGGCCGATTTGCCGTTTCATTCATTCTATTGTCATTGGGACTCACCGATAGTTTTAATTATTTCCATGTCGTCGATGTCATACCTCGCCGAATCCTCCTGCGATCCTTCCTCGTCCGACGTTCCGTCTCCCGACATTGTCACCTTTTCTTTCACTGCCTCGCGATCTATTAAAACTCTTATCGCACCCGCGAGTCGATGTACACGCGAAGCACGAGATGCCCGAGTTCCTCGAAACGGATCCAGAGGATTATCAGTTTTTCCGTACCGGTACAGCGACTCGTAATGACCGAAGCAGCAAAATGACGGTACAGAACCGCAAGCGAGGGAAAGATTTATTTCGCCTCAGTCTTGTACCGCGCGCGCACGTGGAAACAGCGGTTCAACGATCCACGAACGAGATATTCTTAGAGCTCCACTTCCGTACGTCTCATAACTGTCCGTCGTGGTCTCCGAAGCTAACAGACACACACATAAAAAGACCAACACACGAACGCGCGAACTAAATGAACGATCGCGTTACACGCACGGACGTGAAAAGTCACCCTCTTTCGTCGTGTACGCGCCGCGTAGAATCCCGTTGATCCGCCGCCGCCTCCGTCTCTTCGCCGCTTCGGTTTACCACGTGCTTCGATTTAACGACACGCCGCGCGCACTCCGCGGTCCGTTCGTCTATTTATTCACGAAATCTACAATGCGGCCAACGACGCGATAATATTTCGATAGAAAAAGTAAAAGCTTAACGAGCGTAGATAAGATAATTTTTCATTCGGCTTTCGTATCGCGTCGTAAAAATGAGAGAAATACGAGAGGTTAGTGTCGCGATATAATTCGATGCGTGCGTGTGATCTGTCGCGACGGGACTCGAGTGGTCGACTGACGAGAGATCGTCGTCGCCCTCGATTATCTCGTTCGTTCGCGTCTCCGGTTCAGGTTCAGTCCGATTCGCTAGCGTTAAATTCGTCAATTTCGGGATCGTCACTCCCTTGCGAACTGACGAACCCCAAAACGTTTTCCGGGTTTTTCCTGTAGGCGCTCGACAGCGCAGACGGACTGACGGAAGTGTGCGCTCTCGCCCCGTCGTCGAGTGATGTAAGAAAAACCCACTCCCTCACGTTCTCGACGGTAGCAAGAGAAGCAGGAAGTTGGCACGCGTATCGCGAGAAGAGTAAAATTCGAGTGATCCAGCGGCGCAACACTCGAGATAGATTTATCGGTTTTTATTCTCAGGGCAAAATCATTTTTGGCAATGATTCAAATAATCGGCATGACTGGGGGATCTATTTTTCGCGCCCCTCTCACCTCCCGTATGCGCGGCGTATATGTGTGTTTATAATTTTCGAGACAATATTCATTACGCGCCGAAGAGAATTTATTTATTTTTTTCTTTTTTAATGATATATATATATATATATATATTTATCTTTTTTTTAACGATGCCGGAGGCGACGCTTCGAGGCGACCGGAGAAAGTCCGCTCTCTACAGTGAGAGATTCTCGAGTCGAGACACCGCGCAGCTTTGCCGTGCAATACAAACTGACGACGACGAAACCGATTGTCTATAGTCGATACAAACTAAATGACTATAGTTTAGCGACTGTGTACGCGCCATGTTCTCGTTCTTTATCCCACAGCGACGGCTACGACTGTTTTTTTTTTTTTTTTTATCGTTTTATTCGATTATTTCTATATATCTCCCGATGTTCTATATATTCTCGAGACGATTGACCGCGGTCGCGCTTCACCAGCGAAACGCGAAAGCCCCCGCAGATAATTTCGTTCGACTGTGAGCGCGTGAGCGTCGTCGTCGTCGTCGTCGTCGTCGTCGTCGTACCCAATATTATTACGAAACCGCGAATTGTCAGTAATCACGCGGGGTTCTGGCTCCTCGAAGATTTTCGAAACGTTTTTATAATGAATGAATGATGAAATGAATTTATAATGAAATAATGAATTGTGTTGACGACGAACACCCGTCACTGGCACAGTCACCCGTGAGTTTCCCGTATGGACAGTGTGGCCGTCCGTGACACCGCCGCGAACATCGGAGAACTGAACTGATCGCCAAGCTGAGATCCCAAATGTCTCGCTTATCCCTCGCGCTTGTCCGTTCTCCGCATCTCACTCTCGGTTAATCTCTACCCAACTTTCCCCACTCTCTTTCTCTCTTCGACCGGACCTTTTATTTTCTCCCGCGTCCGGACTGTGCACTCGATGCTGATACGGAAACAAGTCCGTCCGCTCTATCTAGAGGCTCGCGGTTTTCCGCGCGTCAGTCCGACGACGAGTTGCATTATAACGTCGCGTACCTATATCTCCCGTATCGAGTTCTCGGTTACTATGGAGCGCGACAAAGCGGTGTAATCACCACCACCACCTCCGTCGAGCGAACCGCAATGATTTGTTAATATATCGATGCCCATCGATATATATTATATTTTAGGTTATGTATCGTAGTATTCGTATACAATACTCTGTACTATACGCTGTACATTATATAAAAAATACTATATATTATGGAGTATGCAATAAAAATATTATGCATTATATATTAATAATGTACGCAACGTGTATCGATACTATTTTCGCGTCACTGCGAAAACACGAATATCAACGACTCGCCGAAATCTTCGCGCAAAGGGTTTGACTTAAAAATAGTTATGATTCGAGGTGAGTATCTATATATTTCGTCGGTTGTACATCAGATTTGTATCGTCGATGACTCGCGTATCCTCTTTGAGAACCCGAAATAATCGTACAGATTTATATATGTTTTATACACGTTCCGTATCACCGTTGCGCTACTTGGTCCCGATATTACCGGACGATCCGAGGGCCGCAGCATAGACGGGTGTTATATACATCAGTAGGATGGCGTCCGAGAGTTACATGTAGCGTTATATTACAAGTGTAAACGACGACGCGTCGACGCAACAACGAAGACAAATTTCGAACGAACGAACGACGAACGAAGAGAGACGCCGGCAAAGAGAACGAAATAACGTACTTATATTCAGTCGGAAACGAATCGTCGGTTCAAATGGATCAACAAGCGTTGGGGCAGTTGCCCGCGAGTTCTATGAGACACGATTTTCATCCACTCGACGCTGTCGCCCGCTTCTTTTTCCTCTAATAATTTTGGCGCGATTCCAGATGCACTCGCGAACACTGAGTACCGCCGCTCTCGGCATCGCGGCATCGCGGCATCGCGGCATCTTTTCACCCGATCCTTGGAGAAAACATCGCGATGTCATCCGAGCAGAGCGATAGGCGTAGCAACGCCCCCGCCGCTTAACAGCTCCTACACTATATTGCGACTCGTTTCAGTTTCACACGTGCGCCCATTCCTTCCCCTTTCTCTCTATTTAGCACAATTTTCTTGGCAGCTGGAAACGCTATCATCAACAAAACCATCGCAATCGTCGCGATAAACATCGATATATTGGTCATTTCGATTTTCATGACGTTTCGTAAACTCGACCATAAATATTTCGTACGTATATTTTTTTTTTTTTTTTTTTTTTTTTTTCGGAAAATGATTACGCGATTGTTCTTTTCCTATTATTTCAAACACCCTTCTCACCAAATGCTCAACGATTATGTTTTTCAAGACCCCGTCAAGTTTCGGAGTTTTTAAACATTTTTTCCAAAGACCTGTACTTTTTTTAACATTTTTTGAGACCGTTTTAACCCCAAAACGATTATTTTTTCGATCGAAAGAGAATCGGAATGTTTATCATTTCGTGCGAAACTATTAAATTAACACGTTTTTTCTCGAGATAGAAATGCACAAATTCTCGTTCAATAGCTGACACGTCGGCGCAAATAACTCGCACCTGACGAGTCAAGAAATGAGAGCTCCATCTGTGAGCAGGTAAATCGAGAAGGTAAAGCGACCATCTGCAGCGATATAGATAATTTTCGCGCCTGAAGGGGAAAAAAACACTGCTCTTGGAGAATTACCGATGTTTCGTAAAGAACTCTTTACGCCGCGGGGATTACTCGGCTACCGAACGCCGAACGAACGTTTCTGCCGGTCTATGCTATTAGTAACTGTATTCCGTACGACGAGAGAATTGCGCTGTTTCCATATCGTCGCGGTGGTGGTATGCGTTTGCGTTTGCCACAGAGGTACCATCAGAGGTACACCAGCGAGAGCAGCGGGATAACCTCGGGAGTAATGGATAGGTACGCGCTTGTCGAGCACACGCTTGCGAGTCGAGATTACATTAACGAGTGGTGCACGCAAAATATCTAACATACACAACCGTCGCGCACATGCGCTGTTTCGTATATCCTTAAACGTTTCTTAACCGTACGTGGGTACGCGTTAGACATTATAGAAATACTGGAAATGGCAGCGGAACGTTTTATCACGAGAAACATCGTGTAATCGTAAATATCTACCGTACGAGGAGTTAAAGGAGCGGCTTTGCGAACCACCCACGAGTCGCGACCCTTGACCGGAACAAGGAAGAAGACGCGCATTACCTACGAGAGATATTCTATTACTCGGCTTATCCTCACGTTCGTTCTTTCCGAGACTGCGATTTAACGGCTTTTTTTGTCCTTTTTTTCGATTTTTTCACCGTTAGATCGAAAACATCGGAAATCGCGTAATCGATAACCTCGAAACTTTCGCGTTAAGGGGATGAATAATAAAAAAAAAACAAGCAATTCTTTCGTCGGCCATGTATTTTTTGTAGGTTAATATTTTTTGACATTTTTTTATTTTCAAAATCGTGCATACATGTACCTGTCAGTGAAAAAAAAAAAAAAAAAATGTTATTGTACAATTTTCGCGAAAAAAATGGAAAATTTAATTCGGGTTTCGAATTGTCAGATAAATGTATTGTCATTTTTTTTTTAGGATCTTTTCGTAAATATTTCTATTAAAAAAAAAAAAAAATTAACTTGTATCATTTTTTTTCTACCGATACCCACCCCTCCGCTACGCAATACGAACGATATGTTGATTTTCGTCATGATTGCCACGCTAAAGGCCTGGATAATCAATTGAACAACTATGGACGAAAAAAAAAGCGCTATTGAAACGCGCGTATCGAAAGAGTTCAGTACGATTTCAAGGTTTGAAAAAATTCTCGTCAAACAGTTCGAACCTCGAAACGGTATTATTCGCGAGATTGGTACTCAATCATTGATGGCGGACACCTCGTTCAGTGCCCACTGGTAATTATACCGTAACGCAAACGCGATTCGATATCGCGAACTCGTGCGCCACTGGGTCAAGCGCCCCCCCCCTTCACCTCCTCCACGCATAGCTCGGTTGTAATAATTTTTATTATTCGAATTCGTATAATACGCCCGACACATCGTTCTCACTGAGCAGTGCGCACCGTGTGAATTTTTTTTCAACGCCGCATCAACATATCGCGTACACGTAATACTCGTGTTTCCGCATTGACACGCGTTCCATCGAGAACTCGTTTCGCGGCCGAGAAAATTGCTATTCCAACACTGCATGATAGACTATAATTTCGGATTGAGATAATTGCCGTTAATTAGCAACGGCAATTGAATCCCCGCTGTGATTTTTATTTTATCGCCTCGAAGGACACAATCGCGAAGTAAATATCAAAGAAAAAAAAAAGGATCAACAATTTGTCGATTTGTTCACGCGATGTATATTTCTCGTGTACCGGAGTGCATTAGTCATATTTTTATCGGTCTATCGGGCGAACGGGGTCTCTATTTCCGTCCCGAAGGCGACATTACGCTTCTCAGAATTATCGGCGCGTTACGTTTCGTTTTTTTTTTTCCCTCTCATTCGCCATCGTACCGCTCGGTTTCTCAATTTCTTATTAGCTTCGTAATTTCTTGTTTTTTTTGTTATCTCGTCGATCTACGTACGACACTATAGCTTGGCAAATAACTACGAAGTCGAGTGCAGAAACAGAAAAATCCACAAAAGATAGGAAGTTTACGCGACAATACGAATGCTACACAGTGAATCCGAACGGGCGACATTCACGGTCGAGAAATAAATATATCGGAGCGGACTATGGCTCTAGTAAGTTAGTTTCTAGTTGCCCCGTTACGCCGCGTGTACCGGTGACGCTACGGTCTATCGAGGCTACACAACACACGCACACACACACACAGCTCGAAACCACAGGTTCTTGTTCGTCGCAAAGTAATTATCGTTGCTCTGGTAGCCTCTCGCCGGAGTATACGGGCTTTTGCGGTTGCGCTTGAATCGTTTTTCTTTTCTCGCCTTCTCTTCGGTTCCCCCACCCCCGGAGGACCCTTTGCCGAGCTCTTCGCAGATAATAAATTTGCATGCCGCGAACCGACGATTCTCGCGAACTCGTCCACGCAAGCGATGAGCATCGAATCGAATGTAAAAAAAAAAATTGTTAACGAATCTCTACAAATCATTCGTGCGTAAAAAGTGGCCACAGAGTCGGATAAGGAGGGTTGGGGAGTCAGAAACGAAACCGATGACCTGAAAATGAAGTTCTTTGTACCGTCGAAAAAAAAAAAAAAAAAAAAACCCCCATTCTCGCCCGCCGAGCTTCGCGAGAGAGCCGGTCGCAGAGTGTTTCGAGATCATCGTGACTATGGCAGTACTTACGTCGTACACGTTGATGCGTCGGGTACGTGTTCTCTCGCCGGTACACACCAAACCGCTCTCTCCCATTGTATAGAGTTTGCGAGAGAGCCGCTGCCGCGGCAAAACCGCGAGCGTTGAGAAGCTAATACACAAGCCGCAAGGCCCGGAGGTTTCTCTCTGTACGCTACACTATAGGCACGAATCGGGGGAGCTACGGCGTCGTAAAGATAACTCGCACGAGTCGCTGCCGCCGACTACGAGCGTGTAACTACCTTGTAACGGAGCCTCTCTCCCTTCTTCGATACGTTCGCGTGTTAGTGCGAATCTCACAAACTGTTCGTACACGACGGGCGCAATCGTCTCGCGGCTCTCGCGTATTCATTCGTAACATAAAACTAAAAAGTTGACGGCCTCTCGTGAGACTTTGCGAAGGAAACTCTTAACCTGGATGTGTATGTACCTCGCGCGCGCCTTCACCCAGCTGGAGAGCTCTCGAAAACTCATCCAATCACGTTTTCTGCCCTCCGCCATTCCTCCGCGAGATACTATACTATATATACACACACATTTATATATACGTATATATATATATATATATCAAGTCTACCAAAGGTTTCGAACTCACGTAACGCGAATTAGTTATTGCGAACGATTAAAAACCGCGTATATTCCAATTTCGCGTATCGCGTTGTGTTCGTGAGGAATATTGAAAGATAATAATATACAACGGTGGGGAAAAATGAAAGAGAAGCGAGAAAGAGTCGCCTCGTGCACGCGAACAAATTGCCTGACAAGGGGTTCCCACCGGAGGCCCCCGAGGTTATTCCGCAAGCCTCTCGCGCCGTTTCACGGCAATTCCGAGCTTCCGAGAGCGTCGAGATCCCACGGCTACTTCCGGTCTGTCCGCGCAGTACCCCGATGGAGAGCTGCCAGCGTTTCCGTTGCCACGCATCGGTGACCGTCCGACTTGGCTGGCAACAGACTCATGAACAGCGGTTAACCAGCATGAATTTTCCGCGGGCATACCGCGGGATACCCGTACGATATGCTTTCCCCTTCGTATTCGATACCGCGTAAAAATGACTTTCCGATGGACCCGCATTTTTAAGAAATTAAAAACAACGTGTCGACGTAACTCAACGAGCGAGTAACGTTATCATTGGCAGGTCCACCCGCATCCCTGCGAAACCGATATAGATCATTTGGGCGTACAATTATATTTTTATTTATTTATGTCGTTTGTTTCGATTTTTTATTGTTGTTCATTCTAAACGTCGAGTATATTAGAAAAACGGGGATTTAGTTATTAGCGATTGAAAAATAACTTAATGTTATGAAAGCCGCGAAATATCATCAGTGGCGTCGTTGAAATTATCAGATGTCTCGGAAAGACTAGTTGTTCCCCTCCTGCGTTGGGAGGGGGAACGAGAGAAGCGAGGCACTGCACTGTGCCGCGTCGGAAACCGGAAGCCGAGCTTTCCACATCGGTGACCGCGAACAATGAAATTCTCGCGTCAAGTTCACGGCACGTGGATACTCTCGGGAGAACCCCTCGCCACTAGGAATTATCCGTCGGGATTTTTCCATCAACGATAGAAACTCGGAGAGTTCGTACATATTTATTTCTTCGGCAATGAAAGAAAAAATAAATAAAAACATTTCTATTATATTGCGGAATAATCGATTATTTATCGCGAAAGGCTCGTGTGCGCGATGCAACGCGTCGCCAGATATTATCGTTGACCTCGGAGTAGGCGACGAACGCGCTCCTCGAGATTCACACACAATCGCGAGAGACCTTCGCCGCGACAAACTGCCCTCACTGGCGTATGTCGAGCGTGACAATCGCGCGCCGTTCCCATTTCCATGCGGCAGGTATTCCGTACTGTCGCATATCATCGTACTTGACTACCCGGTATCTAACGGGTGGACTTTGCCATTCGTCGGCCAAACAACTCGACTCTCACGCAAACCAGCGACGACCATCGATGTTATACCTGCATAACGTTTTTCGCATACGAGCAAAGAACGAGAGACGCTCTTTTCTCCGATTCACTATCAATGACGAAACTCACGCGAATTTTAGAGGAAAAAAACCGAAAATATTTTGCATCGATACATAAATTTAAATATCGGAAAAAAATTAATTTATCATTTTTATTAATTCGCAAAAAAAAAAAAAACGAAAATAACTCAAGTTATTGTATTGATGTGAAGCATGCGGCAGGAGAGACGGAGCAACAGGTGTGCGCTTACTGGCAACAGGTAATTCAAGACACCCTGTCCGCGTAACATTACAAAGACGACGAGAGGACCGAACCATCGGTCGAGGATTATACAAATAGCTTCCGTGAAAAAATCGATTGTCTTCCCTCTTACTGCGTAACACCATGAGGCATCCATAGCTTTTTAAACCTATCATTGTTGTGTGTGTGCGCGCGCGCGCGCGCGCGTCGGAGTCGCGCATTCTCTCCGTTCGTCGACGTCGTTACGCGTCAAGGTTTCGCGAGCGGAAAGATAGGCGCCAAGCGGGTACTCCGGCGACGCCGTCCCACCTGTAGCTCTTTCCCAGCGACAGATGTTTCCTGACGCGAACGCTACACAAGAGCCAATCATCGCGCGGGACCGGTGACCGCGCGCTACCTTACGACTCGTGTCGAATCGTCCGATTCTGAATGCTCCTGTATACGCATTTTATACGCATTTGCGTCATGTGTCCTAAGAAAAGCTGTATACTTTTTTTTTTTTTTTCTTTTAACGATCTATTCTTATCGGAGATGGGGACGTAAAAAACCATTGCGCGCAATAGACTCGATATTTAACATAACCCTACAGTAAGAAAAAATCTTCTTCCGGCGACCATATTTAATAAAAAAAAAACAAATTTTCATCTTTTTGCACAATTATTTTTCTATAAAACACTGAATAGGTTTAACTTTCAGTTGAATTTATTTTTTTAAATTCTATAGTTGTTGCGAAAAAAAATTCACACCTATTATTGAATCGATTTTTTTTACCAATAAAAAAAATTGTAATCGCGCTTTTCGCTGGAAATCGACGAATACCCCCCGTTGAGAAAAAAAAATGCAGTTTACTCAAGTCTATCCGACGAGAACGACCAATGGTTGTGATGAACTCTATGGCCGATACTACATGCATCAGCTAATTCCGATACGACAAACGAGCGTTGAACCTGACGGACAAGTGTTCGAGTGTCGAATCGATTCGTGTGAAATGAGAAAAACGAGAAATGAAACAACGATAACTCTAAAGATACATGTAAAGCGTCTCGATACTTGTGCCCTCCGTTGCCGTAAATTTCAATTTTTCAAATTTTTCCATTTTTTGAAATTGAATTTTCGAATTTTTTATCGTTTTCTTGAATTTCCGTTTTTAACATGACGAAATTGTACAAAAATCTAAAGGCGATCGATCGCCAATCCTTTACCGATCGCCGCTTCCGGTGGCAACTGACAGGTCCGCGGTCGTTGTTGCGAGCAGAAACTTTCTTTCGACTCGCTATCTCCGTGCTTTTCCTCTTTACTTTTGTTTGTCGGCCGCGTCTTGCAAGACGTTCGCGACATGTGACAATTCGACGAATTCAGACGAATTCAGACGAATTCAGACGAATTCAGACGAAAAATAGTCGAAGAACCTTCATTGACGAAAACTAACCTCGGTTATAAACAATATCCTTACCACCGGCGAATTGCAACACCCATATTGGATCCTGTAAGTCGGATATCCTGAGAATTCCTCGTTTCGAATTGATCGGTGTATCCACGACGTTCGGGGTGTAGCGAACACTCGAGTGATTCATTGGTCATAGCTATTGCTTCGCACTGACCTGCAATCAAATCGATCGAATTGATTCTCGCGTAAGACAAGTGCGATTTTTATCTCTGAAATATAAAGATTTTTTTTCTTTACTTTCTACTATAAGTTACGTATAAACAAATAAATATTTTATTAATTCGAAAAAATTACGTACGTTTTCGAAGTCTTATTATCGCCACAATTGGGATACGCGGTCGTTGCGAAAAATTTCTGAAAATTCGAGTTGTTTTCGACTTTAATTTTAGTAATATTCGGTTCGAATAATTAAAATAATTCAAATTTTTCCCGATACTTGGATGTATTTGAATTTTTTTGTTCTTTTTTTTAATTCGAATTTTTTTCGACTTTCTGGAAATTTCGAATATTCGCACATCCTTAATGGGAAAATAAAAACAAGCAAAGAATTAAATATAATATAACAAAAAAAAATATTCAAGATTTTTCTTGAAATATCTTGAACAAACCCGGCGTTGGCGTTGGCGTTGGCGTTGATGTTCTATAGTTAATTTGTCGATACACATCGTTCGTAAATAATCGTTGAAATAAAGATTAACACAATAAGCAAATCGTCGATAACCTATGCGTGAAGATTCCCCCGTAAACGAAGATAATCGTACAGTTTTTGATTTTTCTTCCTTCCTCATTCCGTTGCTACGAGGAATAACGTAAGTGGGTCGTTCGACCGGACGCTGTGTATGACACGGGAGCTCCACGGGCCTGTTGCATTACCCCCGTGAATTCTTCCAGTGCCATAGACAGTTCCAGTCATCAATAACGAATGTTCTTCATTTCTACGGATTTCTTCAATGCGGACGGATGGAAACTTCATTCTCGTTGACATCTTTAAAATTACGTGCAGCGGCCGTTAACGGAAAAAATTAAAAAAGAAAAAATGTCGATCCCTCGATCGAGCGTCGAAACGACAAAATTACCATTTCGTATTTCGCTCAACTCTCGCGATTCTTATATCGAAATAAAATTCTATTGAATATCTGAAAAAAATGTAAGAATCCTTACGCGATACGAATAAACTATAACAACGTTATCGTTGATCGGGAACAATCCTTCCCCGCGTAATAAGACGAACGAAGAAAGAATAAGAAGAAAGTTTCGTCGAGTTGGTGCCTCGGTGGCTTTCCAGTTTCTCGAAGGGCGATAGCGCGCGCCCGTCGCTCTCTCTTTTCTCTTCAACTTTGTGTTCGGCTCGAACCTGACGATGAACGATGAACGATGAACGATGAACGATGAACGTGATCGCAGTCTCTCCCCCCTCCTCTTCCTCTTTTCTTTCTCTTCCCTGTTTCAGCGCCGGTGCACGCTTCGGTTAGCCTGGATCGACGTCTCTTCCCGGAAATGTCATTCTGGCTGATAGTTGAGGGCCTCCGCTCACCATTGGGCAGCCTTTCTTTCGTATACCCTTCTCCCCGACAGCCCTACGTTTCTTTCCGTATCCGATTCGTTCCCGACGTTCGATTTTTCACAGCCAAATGAACAATTGCCGGGCGATCGACCGTATCGTATTCGTTGTACGCTAAATTTTATTCTATTCGCTGCAGTGCGAGAGTTTTCAATGACAATCGTACCCCGTACCAGCGTCACCGCGCATCGCGAGGCGTTTGCGCGCGCATCCAGAAACAAAAAACTGCTGTTTTATTTGAATGTTTACGAATTTTTTATGAATATCTACCGCATTGCGCATGCGTCGACCGAAGTTTGCGTATTATCAATTACTTCGCTTTATTTTATCGAAATATCGGTTTTTTTCTGTCGCGCAGCATATGATATTCATTGTTTTTAGTTCGGTATTTGCCGCAACATCGCAATAATGTTGTGAATAGAGGTTAGAACTCCGCGAAGTACACGAAACAGAAGAAAAAAAAAGGAAGAGCCCTACGCGAAGGCACGACGACTGCCTCTGCCTCCGGTGCTCCTTCGACTATATCGAAACTCTTCGAAACAGGTTCTCGGCGACCTCGCGGCTCCGCTCTTTTTTTTTTTTTTGCAGCTTACCCTTACTTTACTCGCCTCCTTCTCAAATCCTTATATTATATAGAATCAACTATACGCGTGCTACCATATGTATATATGTATAAAGAATAAGAGAGGGGAGGGGGGATCACTGTGATGCGAAACTCACGACAACGTGCATGCGATTACGCGTTCTCCACGCGCATCTCGATAACGACTTCCGTTTTATCGTACCTTCCCAATCTTCTCATCTCCGCGGCGTTTCCGAAAATTTTATCTTCGCATGTATTTTCGAATCGTCGGATAGGATATATTTTTCGCGCTCGCGATGTGAATCGTCAACGAAAGTCGATTTGTCGAAGAAAACAAAAAAATAAATAGGGGAGAGAGAGAGAAAGGCGAGAACGAGGCCACGTTAGCGTTGTCAAGTGCTCTCCGGCAATGTAACGTCGAGTTCCCCGCGTCGTGAACGTTTGAGGCCCGTGATTTCAGTTGGTGATGCAACGAGAGACCGTTCCATAGACAATACCCCCCCCCCCCCCCCCCCCCCCCCCCTTAGTGTGTGTCGGTGTAACTATTGGGCCTCGAGGCCGACGAATACACCGGGGCACCGGTGTAATAAACACATTATAAAAAGAACTAACGTTTCTAAGGCTATAGATTCTATTCTATATATGTTCGCAGTTCCGTGCCGCAACTATCTCACCCAGTTGGGAATGTATGTTCTTTTTCTTCTTCCATTGGATATATAAATAACTCTACGGGTGTGTTGTGTTTGGCGAAGAAAAGAGACAAAGATCGGACAAGAGGGTCAAGTCGAGGCCGCGTAGTGCCTCGAGCTTTGTTTCGCGTCCCGATTATTAGAGACGAACGCGAATAAGGGGAATCGAAAAAATAATAACTCGTTCGTTTTTTTCGTAAAAAAAACCGTGTGATATAGAAATTCGACGGAAATATATGGAATTTCTATAGATAGTTTTTCGTAGCGCGCGATGCATTAACATGACATGTCACCCCTAACTTAAGCGCAGTGTCGCGTGTCGCGTTGAAAAGCGTGGCAAGTTTGAAAAAGCGTGTATCACGACAAACCTCAAGTTATCGTGATTCATCCATTTCTTAATCTACCTCTCTAAAAAAAACTCTGTCTCGACTTATTGTTTTGTTTTTTCTTTCACACACTTTCTCTTCTAGAGTTCCTTCGAAAGTCTGTGGCACGTACCTTGAGATCGCGTCATTTATCAACGGTACGAAACGTGACTGCACCTCGCCGTCTTACGTCTCTTTATTTCTCTCTCTTTTTCCCCGCCCTCGTCGCGCGTCCGGATGAAAATTTTATTCTTTCTCCCATTTCGTCATGTATTCGAATTGTGGACAACTTCCCCATGAGATTCCTACCGTTAAAACTGTGGGCTCTCGTCGCCTCGGTGTTGATACGTACCGCGAGGCGATCAAAGTTCGAACGGGTGGGTGGATGCGGAATACCTTGAAGAATATTATACTCTCGCGTGCCGAGTCGTCGAACTCTCGTAACACGATAGCGAAGCCTCGACAAAAGTCGATCGTTGAATCATCGATATTATAGAATCGCGTATCTCGTACTACTTCCCGGTAGAATGCCCCCGAAGCGGAATATAGTTATATCGAACTTATTACATGTATTAAATAAAACAATAATAAAAACAAAAACGAAGAAATTTATTTAATTCGATCACCCGAGAACAGTTTTAAAGTGTGATAACGTGTGCGCTCGGCAAGAAGGATTTCCATACATCCTGTATGTGGCTCACGGGTGCGATGACCCGAGCGGAAAGGTATAGAGAGGTATAACGTACAACTCTCGAGAAGAGAGGAGTTACGGTGCATGAAGACACGGATATAGCTGGATCGAGAAGCGAGTTAACGAATCAGAGTCTCGACTCCGTTGGGAAAAAAAAACAACAAAAAAACATACGCACGCACACACACACACTCCCACACACACACACACACACACACACACTCCGTGATTTAGAAAAAACAGGGGGCATAGCGAGATGAGTACAATATATAGATAGTTAAAGATCGGGAGGGAGAGGAGCCGAAAAATCACCTGCTGCTGGTATCGCATGGACCTGATGCTCGACGGAAGTGCCTCCTCGTTCGGTTTCGCCTGCGGTAACCGCGAGTCTCGCAAATTACGAGTCGATATAATCGGGTAAACAGTCGACGACGATGACGACGTCGTTGAGACCGGACGCGTTTACGTAACATCGCACACGAGCCAACGAACCGATGTGAAGAAAAAAAAAAAAAAAAAAAAAAAAAAATTGCTGTTGCTTTTTTCGAAATATCGCGATGAAAAATCACGCGAGAGCCGAACGAATCGACAGAGTTATATTTTTTGTATACGTAGTAAGAAATACGATTTTAACGAGTCTCGGAAGGAAACGCGAGTGTTTTCGTACGATAATGTAGAATAGACACGAAATATATAAACCCCCGAGAGCAGAGTGACGAGCGAACCGAGCGAACCGAACGAACCGAACGATTAAAGTCTATACCCGGCGCGGTTTAATATGGCAATGGATAAAACCATCGTCGGCGGAGCTCTCCGAACCGGTTGCTCGAAGTGACGTGAGCGAACTAAAGCTTGTGGCTCGCAGGTAAAACCAGGTAAACTATCGCTGGCAGGGAACCTGTGCCGGCCGGCAGCGGCAGGAGAGGTGACCAGCGAGCCGTGGTAACGAGCGAGAAAGATAGTAAATAAGCGGAGGACGGTTATACGGGGGTTTCTCTCTCGATGCTATGGCTGGTGCCCCAGCTAGTCGGCAGCAGGTACAGTCAGCCGCGACCTGCGCGAGTCAGCCAGTCAGCCAGTCAGCCGAGAGAGAATCCCCGAAAGCCTCTGTGGCGAACCGAGCGCGCCGTGGCCGTGCAACGCAACACTCACGAGTACGAACGAGAGATACAAGTATCGTCGCGTAGTAGGGACGTTGAAAGAGGAAAGAAAAAAACAACAAAATTATTGTCCGAACGAAGACGAGGGGGATCCGACACGAGAAAAATGGAGGGGAGAATATGAGGGAAGGAACGAGGCACGAGAAACGAACGCGAAACGAAGAGGCTAAATAGTATTACTGCTACGGTACGGAGACTGTGTGACTCAGCTTGAAATTAACGAATTTGCCAACGCAGCATGGAAAAACGATGTTTTACGGGGAGTTCCAAGGGGTGTTCGATATTAATGGCGTCTTTTTTTTTTTTTCGTTTTCTTTCTTCGTAATCGTGAGATAATTGAGAGGTTATTTTTTGAGACGATACATCGAAGGATGGTTTTGAAATTCGGTTAAACAGTCATTGAAACTTTGAAATACGATCGTTGCACGAGAATTCTGATTAATCGTTGTAACATTGGTAGGGTTCACAGGTATAATATAGGCACAATGAGATTATTGCGGGGTAAAAAAAAAAGGAGGACACCCGTTACATGGGACCGCGAGAGGTATACCTGTAGCTAGCAGAGCGTGACTTTTCACGTGGAGTAGGCACGCTGTACATTTACGAAGGCGTAGTGGGGGCGAAAGACGAAGGGAGGGGAGGGATGAGAGAGACCTGTACGCTGTCTATCTCGATTCTTGTACTTACCATAAAAAATCATCGCGAGTACATAATACAGGACCCGATCATAAATCTATAATGAGTGCCTCCGAACCTCGAAATTTGCTTATTCCGCGAATACACATCATGATATTTATGTTGGAATTGATAACTTATTAATCGTCGTCCGATTATGAATACCAAGTATTTTAGGTTGTGAAAACCTAATCTTTTCTCGAATCTTTTCTTTCTTTCACCTTTCGATACGCGCTGAAACTTTTTTCGACGCCCTTTTTCGTCAATTTTTAATAAAAAACTATTATACTATACGATTTTATAAAAAAAATTGTAAAAGAACACCTGTTGAAAATAAATAAATAAAAAGGTCAAAACCTCAGCGGGTGTTTGAACCAATTTCTCGCTCTCATCGCCGTTGCAATACAACTATGCAGCAGCGTTAGTTATAGTTGAAGCATCGCCTCTCGTCGATGTTTCTTCACTCGGCACCGAACGGTACGAAACCTCGGGAATTCAACCGAAACAATCGACCGCTCTATTACAACAACGAAACGAAGCGAGAGCCGTGAGTCTCACGAACCGATCGGAAACTCCACGTGTATATAGCTACGCAAGCAAAAAGCAAAAAAACATAAATGGCCTCAGGGTCTCGGCGGAAAAACTCCAAGTCAGAGGAGTTTTTCACGGCGGAAACTCTGTTGATCCGTGGAATATCGGGCCGATACTTTGCTCACTTCGTGGAACTTTCCCGAGGCAAAGCTCTGTCGTGGGAGAGCGAATCGATTTCGATCGAGAATCCCTTATCCCCTCCCCCAGTCTTTATGGGGGGAGAAAATACTCCGCAACTATCGATTAGCTGAACGATAAATATCGTTATCGCATCGATGCTCCCCGGCGCAACTTTTATATGGAAAATATACCGTTTATACATATATAAACAGTACATATGTGGCTGTATATTTATAGACTATACTGACATATATATATATCTGTCCCCATCGAACAAGCGCAATTTTATTTTTTTTATTTATTTTTATTTTTTTCAATAACTCTTAGCATCGAAGATGGCGGCGCGTCATTCGATAATCCCGAACATGGCGATGTTTCTCGTTACAAGGATTTACGTATCTACGGGATGCCGCTGTGCGGCAGTATATTTTTTTATTACAGTAGCCGCAGAAAGGGTGTGATGGGGAGTCTGGAAAATGACTGTCGGGGTTGCATCGTAGAATAATAGTTCCACTATATATCTTTGCGTCTTCGTGGTTCGTTACAGTACAGAGAAATAAAGACGCTGTGTGATGCGCACCGGTGATTCTCGCGAGGTCAGCGACTCTGGTAGCGCAGCAGCGCGGACAGAGTTAGTGGAGCGCTCAGCTCAGCGTACCGGCACACTCGCGGGAGGAACTTTATGAATCGGTGCGTGGAGAGCAGGGAGAAGGCTTCGAAGGAAGTTCACCGAGTCGTCGAGCGCGCACGAACGATGGGGAGGAGTGGGACTGACGAGGAAATACCGACAACGAACTGATCCGTCACCCAGATTTACATTCAATTTTTCGTTTTACGATACGCCAAAACGCGAAACTCGGTGAATCTTCGTAAAGTACTTTTTTTTTTTTTTTTTTTCCGGCCAATGAGAAATTAACCGAATCTTTTGCCGCCGTGAGAAACGTCAATTCAAAATGAAAGGTCAAAATGGCGGTTTAACATCCACGAAGAACTTGATATCTCGCATGCCGGTCGTTTCGTCGTTACATCATTCTCTTGAGGGTCGAATGTTTCTCGAGTACCAAAGTCGTATTCTCGCTTCTCCGCTCGCGCTGCCGACACTCCACCTTCCCCCCTTCTTTGCTTCTTTAAGAATCCCCTCGATATATCTCTGGCTTCTGCCTCTCGCGTCCCTTCGTACCTTTTCACGGTGAGTCTTAACCTCCCCTTCCGTTCGGAGAGTCTCGCCATAGCGCAACGTTCACAGGCCACGGAGTACGCAGGTGCATTAACCGGACATCTAAGCCCAACACCGTAACGCCGTAGCGTAGTTCTTAGATGAGAAACCACGCTGAGCTACGCTCACCTGCCTTCCGAGCAGATATCTCAGCTATTGCTATTGCTCTCTGTGAATCTTCTTCTTCTCTAATATAAGTCTTGAAGTATTCGAATCTGCAATTCGTAGAAATTATGAAATTTTTTATGAAATAAAAATTTTTTTTACACAGAAAATATATACAGTACTATATGTGTACATGTGTCCCAATATTCTTTCACGTTCGGTTTTAATAAAAATCAATACTTGTCAGCGATAAACATTTTATTTTATTATTTTCTATAGTTTACGAGAAAACAAAAAAATTGACTCGGAGATCGACGCGTCGAGCCGGCGTACCTACGTAAACAGACATATAGATGTTCTAATTGCGTGTCATTATGTTTTTACTCGCGGACCAGATGCGTAAATCGTGCATACAGTATTACGTATGTATACTGCATAATGCCGTATTGTATACACACCGGGCTGAGCGCCAAAAACGGATTATCCGAGACGAGACGCTGCGAGAAACGGTGGGCGCAGAGATGTCGGGAGACGGAAGACCGCCGCATGTGATATGAAATTTATGTCGTTCCTCTCCAAGTTCGTCACAGACGTTTCTCGTGGGGGTTTCTCGTCTAGCAGTACGTAGCTCGGCGTTATAAATAAATAACGAAGCTTGGGAAACCTGAGACACAATACGTCGTCTTGTCGCGGTGTACTACACGGAATCTCCATGTCTGTACGTTTATTTGCCACTTGTAGACACTGCTGTATATGCCTCTGATCCTGTGTACACGCGGTTCCCACGGATGAAAACAAAAACAACAAAAAATCTCGTTGTACCTTTATAGTTTTACGTTATATGCTATGGTGAAAAGCGCACTGCAAGCAACGGGGTGCCGCTACGTGAGTACACTCCGAGGTCGAGAGGTCACCGGTCAATCCCAACCTCTTCCGCGGCCTACGCGACTTGATACCTTATTTTTCTTCCTCGGTCAGCACTTTTTCAAAACGAGATAAACTTCCCTGGCGTTATATCATTTCAACTTTCGCTACTTTTTTCATTGCCAACATCGCGCATTTCGACATCGACATCGATAGAATTACGAAATCGCGTAAAATCATCGATTGAATCAACACTCCGTCATTCAATGGAGAATATGTTAATTTAATGAAATATTTCGCTCGCATAACAATCAAACTTACTGTAGTATTTGTCACATCGAAATTCGATTATTTTGAATAATGCAGCGAGCCATGCCCCGCCTCTGTACTCATTTTATTTTATCGAAAAAAAAAACAAAAACAACTGGTGACCGTAATGTTCGGCAAGTAATTTGATTTCATGATTTCGAAACATTTTCTGATAATGTAATAACTATCAACGATACATTATCATTATTATTATTGTTTCTTTCGCTTCAGCCATACGCGTCCGTTTAAAAGAATCGAAACTTGGAACATATTCCAGTTCAGAGAAACACGCGATGCAACATCACCGCCGATAATATCTCGTAAACCTAACATCGTTTCTGTATTGCAATGTGTCGTTGGCAGAAAGCCTTTCAACAAATTTTCATGTTTATGCGATTTTGAAGAGGTCGATTCAAGGCCGCTCGTCTCCCCCCCCCCCCCCCCCCCCCTCCATGACACGATGAGCGATTTCGCTCGCGGCGGGTATGCAATTCGTATCTTAAATATGTTATTCTTGGTATCCGTCACTTCTTGGCAATAACAAACTTGCGCATTATTTCTCGCCTTCTCATTTTCTATCAACTATCGAAACTTCGTTTCTATTTGATGGCCGCCTATTACTTTTTCCCCTCTAATCGTTAATTTATATCTATGCACACGCCGATACACCGAAATATCGATAAAATAAAACGTTAAAGTTGATGATACAGTCAATTGACGTATAATCACTTTGCTGGCGCTTTCGAGCAATTTGCGTCTCGAGTGATTCCCAAAAACTAGTTTTATTCGGATGAAGAAGCGTTCCCCCCCCCTCGAGTACGAGAACGTCAACAAGTTCACGTCTCATCAGATAAGACGCGCATCGCAACGACTCCTGACACTGTAGGAGGTTTATCGTTATATGTATGTCTACCGGCCGAAAAGTTGTACCGACGAAAATTTGACCGGAGAACAACGCGCGCGATCTTATTCTAAGAAATCATTGACCGCTGTTCTTTGTTCTTATATGTTTCGCTTCTTTACTCTCCGTTTCTTTTCGACCAATTAGAGCTCTGTTTTTACTCCGATAAAACTACGAAAATACACGTTTGCCGTATTCTACGGAAAAAAATACATTAGACGAGAAAATGTGAAAAAAAATGAAGCAAAGGGATAACCCTTAACGAATATATATTTTTTTGTTAAAAGTAAAAAAAATAATTACGTGCATTCGATAGATCGAAAATTTTCGTATCGATACTGCGGCGCGTGCACGATGATGATGAGATGTTCTGTCACGCGTATGTCCGCCGACTGCTTCGGCGTCAGTCGCCATGCACTCGCATGTCACGTTGCAATAAAATCTTATGTTTGATAAATATCGTCTTTATTCTTTATTGATTCCTCCCCTGCGATCTCCACAATATAGTATATTCAACTGCTATCACAACAAACACGACTAATTGTAGAATAGTTTTCGGTTTTTTATTTCCGTGGGGCGACTCATGTGTTTTTTCGTGAAGCCATACGCCAGGCATATGTTTCGATTCAATTAGTCGAAAGATATCCATACATTCGGTGAATTGCTCTGCTGATTTATTTACTCTCGTATCGTAATTTGTACTCGAAAATGTTTTAGTATCAGTTAAAAACAACGATTGCCTTTCGTCGATAAAACTGCTAAAACAATTCTCCATTATCTTATTAATGTCCTTCTTGATCCCATTTCTGAAAATTTCTCAGATCGCGAGATCAATATATATCGCATGTTTTTTATAAAAAGAAAAGAAAAAGTTGCGGGCTTCGAAATGGTGCGTGTCACAGGTACGAGCCTGCCGCGCCGAACGCATATATCCGCGCGTTGCATACGCGGTGGTAAGTAACAGGTGTTGGACGCGGTCTCTCACCGGTGAGTCTCGATGAGTCCGGTGAACAGACCTCGCTCGGCCGCTTGCGCGCGCGTTGCCGCGTTTATTCGCAGGTGAGAGGGTTTAAGCTTTTGCAGCAGCGGTAAGCACATCGCGGTCGCAGGTGCGCGAGTTCCCGGAGTATCAGAGTGCCGAGTGGCATTTTCTTCGACGACCGCGTAGACTCCCTTGAATTAAATGCGATGCTAATAGAAAAACCCGGGGAAACAGTAAGGATCTGTCTCGCACGTTCGTTAATCCTCTCCACGTATGCATAGAGGACAGCGGAGCAAAACAGACACTCCGCTTAAAATTACCATATAAAAGCCGGAATAATTTTAACTAAGTTGGTAAAATTTTAAAAACAAAATATTGAGATGGAAACTGAAAAAAATAGAAACCGAAAAGAACAAAAAAAATAATAATAGGTAATGTGGAAAACAAAATTCTGTAGAATTTGAAGAAAACCAAAATTGCATTTCCGGTGTAAAAATTTTATTTTCGATTTTTTTTTCGTTTTTTTTCAATAGCTTTCGTAAAGTGTCGGTTCCTGCACCTATTTTTCCTCGCTTCTCCCGGTGCCTCGTACATACGCTCGGCAATCGCGACAAGACGCTATTTCGTACTTATGCGTATTACATAGGAACAAAAATATTTTCTAGTGGCCTGCGTAACGAGTAGCAATGAGGGGAAAAAAGGCTGAGAATGAAATCGCTAAGGCGACAGACTGAGAGCCTCGAGAGCGCAAAGTCGTTCGGCGTTCGCCGGAAACACGGCTCGTCGCCTATCGCTTCGCTCTGCCGCTTTCCAAACCTCACTTCGTCTTTATTTCGTTCCCAACGCACTGCCGCCCGTCGCCATCGCAACATTTTTCGCTATCTCCCTTCCTTCTCGTTCTCAATGCCGCGCTTATCCCATTTCTTTATTTTCAGTACCGTCTCCGCGCCACTGCTCTGTCACAGATCGCCCCTCCCCCGCGATCGGTGCAACCCTCTTTGCATGCCTGCAGGGAGCTACGAATTCATTGCATCAGCGAAAACTATATTGATTTGAAGATTGGAAATTTGTCTATTTTGGTAAATAACAAAACAAAAAAAAACGCTATTATGCACTATTTGATAATTTTATTAAAAAAAATTAAAATAATCATAATAATAATTATTTTTATTATTTCCAAATGCATTTTGAACACTTCATTTTTTATTATTATTATAAATTATTAAATACCGCAATGCAGTTTTTGTTGTTGTAAAAAACCGTTATTATTCGTCTTGTATATCGAAATAACTAAATAAATAAATACACAAATATGAAAGGATGGCAAGGATATGGGCGGCGGATAATACTATTATTATTATTATTATTATTATTATTATTATTATTATTATTATTTAAAAACATTAATAGAGCGTTCGGGAGCCATACATTTTGAAATTAGTTCGATTCGATCCGACGAAGAAATAATTTTTCGTAAAAAACCCCTTCCGATAGCGTCTCTACTCGAGGAGCCACCTTGCGTTGTCCGTCGCGGAACAGTCGCGCGCGGTCAATGAAATAAAATTGAAAAACTTGATATGGTATATTATTGTAATGCGCCGGAAGCCGCGAAGAGTACAGAATAAGATAAACATTCTACGAATTGGTGCGGCATAGCAGTTTTGTAAATCCATAGACCAAGCGAGGTTTCTTCATTAAAATTCATTTCGGATCGCAGGTAGAGCGAGTCAAAAACACAAACGCGTCACGCGGAGAGTTTCGTAGAGAAGCAGTCTTGCAGAGTGCCGCTGTTAGCGCACCGCACTATGACTAATTACGTAGCGCGCTGTGGCCCGATGCCTTGTGGCGTCCCCTTTGGTTTTGTTCGGTGCGCGCAAACCCGGGGTATACGACGAGTGTGAACATCGTGTACTTACCTATCTCGCTGGCCGGTGATCATTTCACCACCGGGCATCTCTTCGCGTTACTACTACCGCCACTCTCCCTCGCGTGTAACACGTTCGTTCGTTTCAATTCCTCCAGTATTTTGTAGTCTACTACGGCGTTATTTACCTTTATACCTGTTGTACTGCGCATGCGTCGTCGTTGTCCTTCCGAATGCACATGCGAGCGCATTGCACTCGCGAGTTAACCATACCGAGGAATATGGTAAATATGAGCCCATATAGGCTCAGCGGAACGGTCAATGGAAAGAGAAACGAACGTTAGGGTCCGCGCGATAACGTCCGCGCGAGTAGCGTGACGATGAAGACGACGACGACGAGAGCATCGCACTCGAGATCGCAACTGTTTCTGCTCACCGCTCAAACGCGTACGCTACTTTTTGTTTTCTATTCTATTTAAAAGCAACTAATTCTTGCCACTTGAGCCGTGGACAACAAAATGGCTTTGCATAATAAACTTTTTAGAGCGTAGATGCACGCGGCATGCATGCTCTGAATTGTTGCTTAAATAATCAAGTCTCGGCGACTCTTTCATCGTGTTGATCCATCAATTGTACATACTTAAGGTGATGCGAATCAACACCGTCGCTTTTCATTCCAACTGCCAACTGTTATCATAGACATTTTTATGCTTTCGGAATCGGTTGGTATCAGTTTGTAGTTTCAACGAAACATTATTATTATTATTATTATATAGCTTTTTTTCATTCGTACGGCGGCCATTTTCTTTTTCATTTTCCGTAAAAATATATCTCCTTAATTAGCCGAACGGAAAGACATGGGGACATAAAGGGCCATTATCACTTAGATATTAGTGTGAGAGAGCATCGGATCGCGCGTTCTCCGAGAATTCTCAGAACAAAAAAAATCACACGACAAAAGACAACGTGTCCGCGTACATTTACAACGATTATAACGGATTAGACGAATAGGTGCGCAATATATTATAAGCGGTAATAATGTTGTACGGGAGTGACGAGAACAACTACGGGAATTAAAGAAATTGCGATGAAATAAATAATAAAGCGCGATGCACTTGAACGTACGTACATACGATACGGTATTGTTGTCGGAGATATTTATGGTTCTCAGCTGGAATTTTTTTTTTTTTTCATTTTGCAATTCCTATATTACAGCTATAGTATACAAGTACAAGGAAAATGAGAAAGACGAGAGGAGGAGGAGGAGGAGGAGGGTATGAGAGAATCACGCGGATCTCCATTGTTCGTCGCGGCGGCGATAGGTACTTTTCCCGCAAACCGAAGTGTATCTTCCACGAACGTTGAGACTCGCAAATGATGAAGAATATTACTATGCCTCGACTCGGCGGCTCGGCAGTCAGTGCCGCATACACGCGTACGAAAACGATTGTGGGGTCTGGAGCGCGACAAACACGGAAGGTAGCAACATCCTGTGTCGTACGGAGTACCAGGTACAATATAGAGACACCCCTCCTTCACGCTCCGACGACTTTACACCGTGACGCTGATTTGAGGATACTTCCTCTCATTTCCAGCATGCTGACTCGTTTAAAAAAAAAACTTCTACCCGAGACCGATCCCGTACCCCGAGATAAAGCATGTGCGATGACTTGAATAAAATAAATAAATTGACTATGTTGGCGTACTTAGAGTCTCCAGCGCCCGGTTGTGAATGCCGGAAAAACTTAACGCAGATGCGCGCGACGTATTAAAAAAGCGAAAAGCCCCGGTGATGCGCACACGTTATTAATTTGCGCATATCTCGTAATTAGAAAAAAATTTTACGCGATTATCAAGCCGCTATTTCTATAATCCGATTAGATATTGTTGCGAGAAACACTATTTTCTTTAATACAATAATTATTACCGCGAGAAGAGTCAAAATTAACAACTGCCGCCATTTTATTATCCCTGAGAAACTAACGCACGATAATAATGAATGAGCATCGTGTAACTTTATTTTATACATTTTTTCAAAGAGGTTGAAGGAGAAATATACGAGTATATAAACTATACGGGGTCTCGACCTACGCGAGACTATGAGGTACGGAAATAGCATTAACGCACACGTATCGGCCATTCGCCGTTCTATATTTATATACCAAGTATTCGACTGGCGCGTGGTTTCGTGGCAGCACAACCTCCCTAAGGATAAAATCGCATTAGCGCTTCTTCAGCACTCCGAGTATTGTGTGACGTTCGAAAGCATCGACGACCCTCTTTCTCGTCTGCTATGCCAGCATAAAAAATCCATCGTCGCTAGAAAATCTAATCGCGGTTTGCGACGCTCTCGCGGATTTACACGCGGCAAATAATATCGTGAAACAGTCGAAAAAAAAAACTCACAATTTCATTGATTAAAACGCCGCTGTTCGACGAAAATGACGCGCCTCACTCGTACCATTGCCGCACCCGAGGCCCGAATGCTTCCGAATCGTAAGTTATTTATCGTTGCTCACAGTACGTATTCATTAATTATAGGAATTTAGTGAAACTTTAGTTGCCCTCCCAGTATTTGGCCGATGGTGACCTTGAAAACTTGTTACAATCGGATATCCCGAATACGTACCCCTTGTTTACCAGATATTTTCGATGATTCTTCGCTTTTTCGATCTATTCAATATAAACGGAAATAACTATCTTGCGTTGTTTTTTTTTTATCGTAATATGAATTATTGAAATTTTATGCGGATCGCGAGTTGTAAGTAGTGCACAGCACAAGCACAGCATTCGTTTTCTCGTATCGAATATCCCGAAGCTCGATCGAAACTCGAGCAGCTTTGTCGTCGGAGGAGAGATAACAGAGAATGAATGCTTCGTGCGGCGCGGGCCGTGCGGTCGCGTGCTCTATCCTGCGCCGTATGCGCGTGAATATCTGTCAAAGACCGACAAAATTTTCTAAGGTTAAGGCGTCTTTCCGTACGTCGAAAGAGACGACAAAAAAAACAACGAAAAATAAAAAATTTAAGGAATCATGTGGAATGTGCGAGGGATTCTATCTCTGTGCACAATTCTCTGCGTTCTCGATGTACTCACCAGATGCATCGCCGCTTCCGCTCATATTCGAACGCATCATCAACACAAAGTCGGCAGCAGCGAGAGAGCCGAGGATGGGGCGTTTAGTCCACGGGACAGCGATCACTATGTGGACGGCGAACATCATCAGGAATTCGATCACGAAGCGATTCTCGGTAAGATTTTCAATATTTACGAAACACCCGAATTTTTGGTTAACTATCGAAAATCAAAACGCATTAATTTCGCAAGCAATTAGCAATGAGCCAAAAAAATATTATTTTCTCGGAATCGCAGGCAGCGTCAAAGAAGCCGAAGAGTTTGACAAACTTCCAATCGAAGAATCGAAGAGACGTCTCGGCATCTTGTTGACGAAAATGGATCTTGACGGAGACAAATACATAGGAAGAAACGAGCTGAAAGCTTGGATTCTACGTTCTTTTGGGTTAGCGAAACAGATCATTTCTTTTTCTTCTCCAAAAAACGATTGTTTTAATTTTGAATTTATCAACAGAATGCTGTCCTCCGAGGAGTCGCAGGACCGCATGGATGACGCCGACTCCGACGAAGACGGAAGGATAAGTTGGGAGGAAATACTGCAAGATACATACGGTTCGGACGTCGATGATCTTGCGGCTGACGACAAACTCGTCAATGACGACAAAGCAACCTTTGAGGCGGCAGATTTGAATAAAGATGGATATTTGGATAGCGAGGAATTCAAAGCTTATACCCATCCGGAGGAAACGCCAAGAATGTTTCCCATTCTGTTGCGACAAGCGCTCGACGACAAAGATACCGACAAAGACGGATTTGTCAGCTTTCAAGAATTTTTGGGGAATAGAGCCAAAAGTGAGGACAAGGAATGGCTTTTAGTGGAAAAAGACAAATTCGATCACGAACACGATAAAAATCGCGACGGGAAACTCGACTCTACCGAAATTCTCTCGTGGCTGGTGCCCAGCAACGAGTGAGTATTTTATTTATTTTATTTTATTTGCGTAATTTTTTTTTTTTATTTCCTAAAAAAATGCGTCGATTTATTTTTTTCACGAGAAATCTATTTCATTAAATAATAATATTGATTATCCGCTAATAATAACTACAATTTTCCCGAATATTATAACATAATTACATTTTTTCTTCAATTATACCTGTTTAATTAACACAGAGATCGCGGTTATTATTATTGGTATGAAAATCAATGAAAATAATTAACTCGTCAAATAATTTTAGCGATCTGGCGACTGACGAAGTCGATCATCTCTTCGCGGCTTCGGACGACGATCACGATAATCGATTGTCTTTCGACGAAATTCTCGAGCACCACGACACATTCGTAGGCAGTGAGGCCACCGATTACGGGGATTACCTGCAAGACATCGAGCGTTTCGCTGACGAGCTTTGAAATTCGATAATCCAGTGGATTATGAAGAAATTGTCGAGTCGACGAAAATTACTCAGAGGCCGATGTCTCAAAGCATTTCTAATATTTTTCGATGGCTGCCTCTTGTCGTTTATTTATTATCTCTTTTTATTCCTATATATTTGCGGTAGTTAGAGATTTTTCGTTTGTTTTTTTTTATTACGGAAAAGTCACTTATCTGTCGATATAATCTTAAAGCGCGTAAGTTCGAAACGGACGTTCCATCGTTAAGAGTAGGTGAAAGTCGTTTCGCGCTGTCTCTCTCGCTCCATCGCGAGCGCCAATGATGATATCTCTCTCGCTCTCGTTGCGTGGTCACGTGACTTTCACCTCCTCTTAAGAGGATGTGAAATATCGCGATCGGTAATCAAAACTGTAAACAACTTTTTTCGCGTTTACTGGCACCTACAGCCAAAAAAAAAGTGTCATTAGCTGCTTTGATCATTTCCGCAGCTAATGACACTTATTTTTTTTACTGCAAATGCCAGAATGCGCGAGAAAAGTTGTTTACAGTTTTTGATACCGATTGAGCTCGGGGCGGGTGGGGAGGGATGGATTGCATCTGCTCTTAAATATCTTTGGCGTTTCACTGTCTTCCATTCTCTACTCCATTATCGAGTGCCATGACATTGCATTTTTTTTTTTTTTTTTTTTTTTTTTTCAACACACGAGCCAAAGTCCTTAATTACTTTTATTTATCATTAATTCATATCGTGCGTTACAAAGTGGTAGACTTCAGTGATATAACTATTTTCATTGTAATTCTATTTTGTGCACAAACGATAAATCTTGCGATGCCCACAATTTTTTTAAAAATAAATATAACACAGGAAAATGATTATGATAATGCGTATTTAATTCTTTAAATGGAAGATCAATGTCTCTTTCCGCGCTTTCTTTCAACTCGTGAGTTTCTACAGGTAAGAAAAACGGGAGTTATGCTTTTTTTTCACGGGAGAATTATGGTTACTGAGTTCTTTTCTGATATTCTTTGTTGATTCAAGTTTTTTATTTTCCGTGTTACTAACCGGTCGAAAGTTTTTTTTTTTTTTCGGGGGTTTATGGCGCACCGTCGTTCGCGATGATCGGCGCTGCCGTCGAACGATATAAACGAAGTTACACGCCAATGGGGCATTTCTCTCTCTCGCTGCATCATCTCTTATTCCCCAAGAAATGATGGCCCCCCCCCCCCCCCCCCCCCCCCCATCAGTACCTCGACTCGTGTTTTTCGGAGCGGATGTCAATCCGTTCATCGTCCAATTTCGACGAAATAAAACAAAACATATATTAGTAACAAATAAATTAGAAAACAATATCGAATTTGAAAAAAAATCAGAATGCCGTACGCGAATCAACCGTCGGTACATATAACCGAATTGACGGAGGAGACGGTGAAATTTCAAGTCGAAGACACAGAATTGAGGTTAGAAATTTGTTTTATCCGCGATAATGGAACACCGCTTACCATAAGTACCCGTTAATAAAACGCTTTGTTCGTTCTCAGTGTAGCGAATAGTATGAGACGCGTGTTTATCGCCGAAACTCCGACGATGGCGATCGATTGGATTCAATTGGAAGCGAATTCGACAGTTTTGAGTGATGAATTTCTCGCGCATCGAATCGGCATGATACCGTTGATCAGCGACGAAGTATGTACACGCGATGTTTTAACGATTATTATTTATTAAAAAAACTCAACGAAATCCATTATTTTACGTTGCCGATATCGTTAAATAAATAAATAATATTATTTTATAAAAAACAAGATAATTTATGACTTCAGGTCGTCGATAGGATCCAATACACCAGAGACTGCAGTTGCCCCGATTTTTGTCCCGAATGTAGCGTTGAATTTACGTTGGACGTCAAATGCTTAGAGGAGCAAACGAGACACGTTACTACCGCCGACTTTAAATCAAGCGACCCAAGAGTATTACCTGTAACGTCCCGACACAGAGAAGATGATGCAAGCGAATATGGAGAGACAGATGGTAACGGTTGCAATTGAAAAAAATAGTATGTTACAATACAAGCGCGAAGAAACTTTTTCTGACGAGCGTGAGTTTTAGAAAAAGTTTGTCGCACGAGTGTCTTACGTAATTTTATTTCACCAGCGCGGGAAGTGCGACTTCTCGCACGCGAAGCAAAGCAAAGCAAAGGAAAGCAAAGCAAGGCAAGGCAAAGCAAAGCGTGCGACAAGTCGACGCTTCTCGTATCGAGTGGCACAAAGTATATAAAAAAAAGGAAAAAAAATGAGAAATATTATTAAAAGAAAAAACAAATATTTAATTGTAAAATGTTTTGATCGACAGAAATTTTGATCGTCAAATTGAGAAAAGGTCAGGAATTGAAGCTCAGGGCATATGCCAAAAAAGGTTTTGGCAAAGAACACGCGAAATGGAATCCCACAGCCGGCGTGTGTTTTGAATATGACCCGGATAATTCCATGCGTCACACTCTCTTCCCAAAACCTGACGAATGGCCAAAGTCCGAATACACAGAACTTGAAGAGGATCAATGTATGCGAATTTTATTAATTATTATAACAATTAACATTATATATAAACGTCGGAAAATAAAATCAATGAATTAGTTTGGAATTAACTAATTTGGTAAATCATTTGGCAAAACTAAAATATTATTATTATTAATATTTACTTTTGTATTTATTTATTTATTACAAGTATTTATCTATATCTATATTTATATTTATATCGATTAATCGGCAGACGAAGCGCCTTTCAACTGGGAAGCAAAACCGAATAAGTATTACTTCAACGTCGAAAGTAGCGGAGCCCTGAAACCCGAGAATATCGTGATGATGGGTATTGCCGCGCTGAAGAACAAACTTTCCAACTTGCAAATGCAACTCAGTCACGAGGTGCAGAGCGACGCTCTCAGTATTCATCATTGATCAATATTAATTGGGATTCGATTTGTAACGATATTGTAACAATAAAATTCTATTATACTCTATTATTTTCTTCTTTCTCGTCTTTGTACAGTTTCACGGGGACTTTTTTCTGATGGGTAGTGAGACGATATAAAACCCTCGACTTCTCGTGTCAGAGACAACACGAACAATTAGAACATAAGAAATCTATACATACCAAATCTTTTGCGAAAATCACCCGAAATGATCCATGATTTATATTTCCATAAAGCTGAGAACCCATGAGCATGAGCATCGATCCGGCGGCAAACGAAATATACATATATGGAGCAACTACTTCCGTATATTCAACGATTATTTTTTCTTGGAATTTTCGAATGTATACTCAGCCAGTATACAGCTCTAACTGAATGTAGGATTCGAAAGCTGATAGTGCTACCGTGCGGTCGCGTTCTGCGGAGCGCTCTCTTTGAAATTGAATTTGAATTTATAGTGTTCATTTACGGTTAATATAGTAAAGTGAAATATTATCAGCGATAGAGTTGGTGATTGATATTTTTTAATATTATCTTCGATACGCAGAAGTACTTTTTCCGTCTTCTGCTGATTTTTCTCTCTATTCCGAATTCCCGTTTTTTCCATTTTTCTTTCTCCTTCTTACTGGTGAGTCGTTTCATTTACATGAATATTTGTATTATTAGTTTAGTTTATAAGTGTTGTGTATTAGATTGTAATATGTAGTCGCCGAAATCGACGTCTAGTAAAAGGAAAGGTGGTGCGGGTACCGTTACTGGTCTGTCACCACCGAGCAAGGCGAATTCTAGAGATACTGTTCTTCCGAGTTATGTGCGTTCTCAATTATTAAATAGATATTCGGAGAAATCTTCGGGGCCATTTACAGTCCAGGTTTTTGATAATGATCCCAATAAAAATCTCGGGAAATTACATTCAAGGTGGATTGGCAAAAAGTTAGTTAATCTGCATTCGTCTCTTGTAGAGATTAAACCTTCGGGCATCGTCCGTTTATATCTCACGTTTAAAGACTATATGTCTGCGAACAAAATGCTTACTGATGTTAAAAGTATTAATCCGAACTGGTCGGCTATTGTTCCGGATCAGGCTATTATGCGTATTGGGGTCGTGCGGAGGATCGAGCTGGATCTCTCAGACGATGATATTTTCGTCGGAATTAATAAACCGACAAAAACAGTTAAAATCTTATTCGAAGGTAAAGAGCTTCCCAAGGTGATGTCTATTTGGTACGTTAAACGTTAACGTCTCGCGTTATGTTCCTCCGACTAAGAGGTGCTTCAAGTGTTTTTTATTCGGTCACGTGCAGTCGCAATGCAGAGCGTCTAAACCGAGATGTATTAAGTGCTCTAAAGTTCATGAGGGAGGTGAACGTAAAGCTGTTGGCAACAACTGTCGTAATTGCGAGGGTGATCACGAATCCCTGTCGAAGGCGTGTCCCGCATTCATTTTTTATGATAAAGTTCACAAATATAGTTTCACACATGGCATTTCTAAGGAACAAGCACGGAAAAAGCTCCGGGGCGAAGTTTATGGCTCGGCACAATTTAATTTAGACCTTCAAGGTCCCGATTTCCCGTTAGTCGGTAATAGAAAAACATCGCAATCAGTATCAGGATATTATTCTGTTGCTAATGCGAAAGAGCACGAGCGAGTGATTTATAGTACCGATCCCAATGTATCGTCGCAAGGATTCAATAACATCTCTCAGACTCCTATTATAAACATTGTGAACTTAGTGTCGGCAGAGGTAACTCGATTTACCAGGGACTATAATAAAGCTCTTTGCGAGGCGATAAGTTCGAAGATTCCCGGTTCGAAAGATCTTATTGACACGATAATCGCTACGGGGGAGCGATTTATTAAAAAGGAGTTTAATGATGGCTAGCAATCGAAATGAGTTTCGTATCGCGCAATGGAATTGTAGAAGTGTTAATTAATAAACTTCCGGATCTTCAAAGATTTATTTTGGATTTTGATATTGTTTGCATCTCGGAAACCTGGTTAAGGGATAAACATAGTGTTTCATTTCGAGCTTATAATATTATTAGAAAGGATAGAGTCTTTCTACTGGCGCAAGGGGGGGGGGGGGGGGGGGGGGGGTTGCTACGCTAATTAGGTCGCATATTCCTTTCGATACTCTTGATCATTTTCCGATTAACAAAAAACTGGAAAGTGTATTTATATCGTTTGAGATCTCATCTATTAAGTATCACTTGCTCAATATTTATAAATCGCCGGACGTAAATGTATCAGTGTTGGAATGGTCAAATTTATTTACCTCTATTGTTTCGCAGTTTTTGCGAAACAACTGCAAACTGCATTGGAATGCAGTAAAGCGAATCTTAAAATATGTAAAGGGAACGGCAACACACGGTATTTGGTTCCCGGGGAAAAACGAACATTTAAAAGTAAACGCATATAGCGACGCGGATTTTGCGGGCGATACTCAGACGCGAAAATCGACAAGCGGGTTTGTAATAAAAATCGCGGATGCTACGGTTGTATGGGCTTCACAGAAACAGAAAACGGTCGCTCTTTCGACAATGGAATCCGAGTATATCGCGGCTTCGCAAACGAGTAAAGAACTGCTTTGGTCGAATAGACTATTAAACGCACTAGTCAAATGAAACGTAAAAGTTCCTATATTACATATTGACAATCAAAGCGCGATAAAATTTATAAAAAAACCCTCAAATATCTCGAAATTCGAAACATATCGAAGTTAAGTATCACTTTGTTAAAGAACATTACGAGAAAAAAGACTTCGAAATAGAATACGTTAATACAGACGAACAAATCGCCGATATACTGACGAAACCGGTCAGCAAACAAAAATTCGAATATCTTCGTCGTAAGATAAATGTAATCAACAAAAAGGAAATAAAATACATGTCATCCGAAAGTGGGAGTGTTGATAATAAAGATTAGGGCCGTTTGGAATGACATGCTGATAGGGCGCGCCTCGAGCGCGCGACACAAAATTAACTACGAGCGTGTACGCGATAAATATCGATGTACACCGGTCATTACTTCCGCATTCACCTGTACTCTCACTCTGTTCCGGTAAATCGACTAAGACACACCTGTTTAAATGAACTCTTTATTCTTTAATACAATACAAAGTTTAATACAATACAAATTCTTTAATAAATACGTACGCCAAATACAACAATAATTTTGCCCGACCTATTCATTATCCTCAAACGGGTTCCTCAATTTTATAAACTCCCTTCTGATTTTCGGCTCCACATGCAATTTACTCAACCATTTCTCTACGTTCGGCAAAATTTGCGTATTAAATTTATTATATAGCGATGAGCCGGTTCGCTGTTTTATTACCTGTAAGATAAAATGAATTCAAAATTAATCGTAAAAAAAAGAATTTCGTTGCTTCGAAGATAAAAAAAATATACCAGGCTCATTTCGTCGAACACCTTTCGACCCTTTGCGCGATGAATTGACTTTGTGTCAATAAGAAATGCGAACATTTGCATAATTTCTTCGTCCCGGTACAAAGGTTTGCGACGCTGTCTAAAAAAAAAAAATTAACAACGCTAGTATCTGTGGAGACCATAAAAAAGTCCTCGAAAAAAAGACCCGTCTCCTTTTGTGTGGAATCGACTATCCAAAAATGTCAGTAAAGTCCTCCAAGGAAGACGTCTCCCTGGCGAAAATTCCTAGGGACTTTTTCTCCGTAGAATGTCACACGGTAGACACACTCTGAAATCGGAAAAACTACTTCCGATGAAGACGTCTGCCCAGGACGCTGGTAGCTCTTGGACGATCTCTGCGTTCGTCGAAAGACTTTCAGAGGTCTTCCATGCGACATCCTACAGAAAAAAATCCCTAGATATTTTTGCCACGGAGACGTCTTTTTTGGAGGAATTTACTGACATTTTTGGATAGTCGATTCCACGCAAAAGTAGACCTGGTCAGGAAGACTAGTCTTTTGCGGACTTTTCCAGGGGTCACCACATGTGCTAGGGAAAATAAGAAAGAAATATCGACAAGTTCTTTTGAGGGGGCTGAGTCATCCGTGACGGTGTGCGACGGACGGGACCAGCTTTGCATATAACTAGACAATACGAATGATAGAAACATATGGGTGATTATAGCGCAGTGGTTAGCGCAGTTAGTTAGTACATGATCAACCTGGGTTCGAATCCTGGGGTCACCATATTTTCTATCATTTATTTCTGACCCTACCGTCACATCATCGACTACCATCACTCCACTGAAGATATCGGCCTTTTTTTAAAAAAACGCTGATCTCGGCGTTTCTATCAAACAAATATTTGTCATAACTATTAAACGCATACTCTGATCACGGTGGTATTTTGCAGGTATCTTGTTAAAGGTTCAACGAAGCGATCCCCGTTGAAATTTTGTTTGCGACGACATGCGTGTACTCGTGGCGCGTATTTGTTGCAACGGTCGCGCGGTAACGAGGACTTTGTTAATTAATAACAAAGGCCAGCACGCTGTCGCCAACGAAATTCCAACGCAGATCACTTCGTTATACCTTTGAGAAGATATCTAAAAAATTTCATCGTGATCAGAGTATGCGTTTAGTTATGACAAAACGGATAAACGCGTTTTGTTTGTTAAAAACGCTGATCTCGGCGTTTGTTAGCCTCATCAAAGTGTACACTGCGCACGCGTAGACTCACGCCGTCGAGGGGCGTGTATACTCGTCATTGCCCCTACTCGCAGCAACTGACCGAGAGTGGGGACTGTAGGGGAAATACAGAATGGCAAAAGGGCAAAAGGGCCCGGTCCCGTCGAGTTAAAATAAGAGGGGTTGTGCTGTATGTATATTATGAAGGTAAAACATAATTTTCATTTACAGCAATACATACAGAAAAAAAAAAGTTTTTTCAGCTGACTCAGTCCCCTTAAACATTGCAATTTTTTAATTATGTATGTACTCACTTGTTGTCGATCCGTGCAGGAATCTCGATATCTTTATCGTTATCCGAACTTCCTGTAGCGCCGACTTCCTGCTTCTTCTCGACTGCTGATCTTGCACCGCAAGTACACGGGCAAGTGCATTCCGGGATGGGCGAAGTTTGCGTTGTCTTATCTTTTCGATTGCTCGTTGCTTCGTCCTCAATTTTCAAACGGGCAATCGTAGCTGCCGGACTGTCCGGGAGCACCAAATAGTCGTCCGCCTCGATGCTCGCCGACGTGCTCGCCCCTGCCGCGTGCTGTTCGTAAAACAACCCGCGTCGCTCGGTTGCGGTTTTCTTCGATCGGGACATCCTAAACACAAGAAGTGCACACCATCGATCGTAAAATTGATTGTTATTTTAGTTGAGAAAAAGAGGTGAATAAACGACGATATTTATCGTTTTATTTTTATGGAATTTTGGTATCGATATTCATTGGAAAAAAAGATTTATTTGACTGACTACCGAACTGCACTCCCTATCCCGCCGTGTCGTGTAAGATATGGAAATATTGACATTTAGAAATAAGTGAAAATTGAAATTCCCTGAGTATCGGGAGAAAGATACTCTGGCGCCCAGCAACAATACAGCGAAGGAAAAAGGAGAGAAATCGGGGATTGAAAAACAAGGGCGTCGTTATAGATTGAACGGGGAGCCGATTGCAGAGAGTCCGAAGCTGCAAAAAGCCCGTCACAAGGTACAACGAAGCGATCTGCGTTGGAATTTTGTTGGCGACGACATGCGTGTACTCGTGACGCGTACGGGAGACCGGGGCAAAACGGGCCCCCCAATTTAGATGCAGGGCTGAGGCAAAATGGGCCACCCGAATTTTCAATAAAAGATTAATTTCTGGAAACAAGCTTAGATAGCGACGGCAAGAAAACGATGAGACATCGATCGCGATGTAGTAACGGCGAAAAAATGGCTCCCCTATATGCGGTCTAGTGACGGGGCAAAACGGACCGCCCAATTCAGATGTACGGATGGTGCAAAATAGACCACCCTAATTTTTTTTACATGTCAATTCATAGAAAGGCTATGAAAGTTCGAAGAAAATTCGAAGCAACACGGGTAACCCGAGCAAAACGAGTGACCCTAATTTTTCTTAAATATCAAGTCATAGAAAAAGATTATGACAAATCGGAGCAAAAAAATGGAAAAAAATAGACTTGCACACAATCAGAAAAAGAGATACAGAGAGGTTTTGTCAAATCATGAAAGGCAATGGTCACAGACAGATTAATAATTGAGGGGGTTGAGTCACCTAAAAATTAATTTAAAAAAAAAAAAATTTCTGAATGTATATACGGTGTACTACGTACACACCAAATTTCTATTGCGTGAAAAAAAAAAAAAGAAAAAAAAATGCCGAAATGCAACACAAACAATGCCGGTATTAGAAGAAAAAAGAACATCGAGAAAGGAACATAAAAAAAAACAATCGATGTCGAAACTGCGTTCGGTAGGTAACGATTTACCGACCAAATGGTCGTTACGTCTAATCGATGCGACTCAGATTATTACCGCCGCTACCGCGCTTTGTTTTGAGTCTACGATACACCGGCGTAATGTAGCAGCGATGATTTTTACTCGATTGTGTCAATCGGATAAAAAAACTGCACTTGTAAAGTCGGTGTAAGTAGTTATGTGTCAGTGTTTACAGTTTTTCCGAATGAACACAATATATATTGTATTTTTGCCCGAAATAGTGCAAAAATGATTTTCACAGTCACAGTATCGCAGCGCGAAAAGGCTCGCAGAATTAACCTCATTTTTAAACGTCACATTTGACGTAAGAGTAAATTTCTTAAATTTTTTACACATTTTTTTGTATTTACGAGATTTGTGAGATGAAAAAAAAAAAAAAAAAATGTAAGTTTTATGTGATAGAAAAAAAAAAGTGTACATTTTTATGTGACAAAAAAAAAAGTAAAAAATTATTTTTTTTTTGTAAATCACCCAAGTTCGTTATTTTCATCATGTTAGAAACATGTTTTCGAGTTACTGCGAAATTTTGGAGTAGGCGGTACCGCGAGCGAATCGTTCACACGAGAACCCCGCGGGAGAGCCTTCGGGAGTTTCCGAAGTCGGAGCCGGAAACGCCCGAGGACTCTCACGCGGCGACAGATAATAAAATACCTGACAACGATCGACTCGCTCTCTGTCTTCGTCCCCGGATCGAACCTCGACAATCGATACGGTTCTCGTAAATAGTTTTTTCTAAGAATCTTTTTTTTTCTTCTTATTAATTTTCTTTCTTTTGCTCATCCGAGCTGTTTGTACAATAAATAAATTACGAAAACGAACTATCGATAGAATAAACTAAATTTATTTTCCTGTCCTCTCCTCGACCTGAACAAAACTATAATAAAAAGGATCGTCACAATCTGCAGAAGTTCTAACGCATCAATCTGTGAAATTCATTTTTTGAGACTTATATTTTTCTTCGCTTGCCGCAGGTTTCAGAGAGAATGGCTACACCATTTTTGGATTGCGACGGCTCTCGTTCTTCGTAACAGTCAGTGTTACGGAACGAGTGCGGGGATTTTTCATGCGATCAAGAATAGAGTTATCGCAAGCCATTATGTGAGTGGTTACGAGACAAAAAGTGACAAAAGTGAATTTTTTGATAAATTTTAACGCATAGCTTCGCCAGCGAAGCTTCAAAAAAAAATCCCCTCACTCGTTCCGCAATAAACTCTCTAACGAAGAAAATAAGAGTTCGCAAGCAAAGATTGATGCTTTCGTTCAGTCCGAAAGCTGCGGCAAATGAAAAATGTTTGACCGTTACGCATAACACAGGAATACACTATAGGTCTCCAAAAAAATTTACAGAGGTAGTCTAATATATATATATATATTATGAAGGTAAAGTAGAATTTTCCATTACACGTATATGTACTGGAAAAAAAATTTTTTACGTTTCGTTTTTTTAGGTGACTCAGTCCCCTTAACGTCTACTTTGTTGAAAAATCAATGTCGATGTCACTAATATACATATTCGAATTTAATATGAAAAATTTATATGACAGATTTGTGACCAAGAAAAAAATGACCGTCATTTCGCAACTAGATAGGCGTTTCGGTCAATTGACCGTCACTCGGGACCGTCAAAAGATGCCTATCAAAATGACCGTTATTTTTACTTCAAAAAACTTGTGAAAAAAAAATGACGTCAAAAGACCGTCAAATGACGGTAATTTTTTGGTCTTTTGACCGGTTAACAAAATGACCGTCATTTCGCATCTCTAGACACACGACACACGGGGTGGAGACCGACTCTACACCTCCCAAGTCTACACGAAGTCAACTCTACACCAATTGTGTAAACCGACTGACTGTACACAAGCAACTGTACACAACGATAAAAAAAGACGGCACGACGAAAAGTCGACACGAAAAACTGGATACGACGAAATGTCGAGACTGAAAACTCGACACCGAATGTTATCAAAGAAAAAAAAATGGCGTCAAGTTTTCAGTGTCGACATTTCGTCGTGTTGAGTTTTTCGTGTCGACTTTTCATCGTACCGTGTTTTTGATCGTTGTGTGCAGCTGCTTCGTGTGCACTTTCTATAGTTAGCAGGTGTAGTTTTAAGTGCAGTGCTATTCGGTGTAGACTCGCTCGCGTGTAGAGTTGATCGCGGAATACTTTTTGTACAGACCGTCGGCGTGTACAGATATGGAGTGTAAAAATTTTAGTGCGGAGTTATTTGGTGTAGAATTATTCGCGTGTACAGTCAGTCGGTGTACACATTTGATGTAGAGTTGACTTCGTGTAGACTTGGGAGGTGGAGAGTCGGTCTCAACCCGACACACGAAAGGAGTGCGAATAGCCACATCGTAGAATTTTTCGTAACGAAGTGTCTATCGACACCATACCGTAGCCACGGCATATGCCGTGCTACGGTATACGGTATAATTGCAACCTCAACGCAATTATACCGTATACCGTAGCATACCGTAGTACGGTATATCTAGCGTTCACCATCATAACCAAGTACATAACCTAGATATACCGTAGATGCCGTGCACGGTATGTATAACACGGCACGGTATGTAACAAATCAACTAGATTTGAGCATACCGTAAATACCGTACACGGTATATCTCATGCACCGCGGTATTTGAGAAATACTCTAATTTAGTCGGATATACCGTAAATACCGTAGATATATAGCATGCATGCCGCGGACACCCAGATACCCTGTGCGCGCAGCTGTCTGAGATAGAACGAGCAGTTTCGGAAAGTTTGAAAAGAAATTGCCACGAAGGTAAGTTTCTGTTAAACGTCTTGTTAAAATTCGACGTTATATTCCAACGCGCGCGATGGCCGATGAAGTGGCTTCGTGATCTGGCGTTTCGAAATCTATTCTTTGCTATCCTCCGAGGATGTAAAGATACGCAGAAATTCCACGGAGACAAGAAGAATACGAGGAATTTGAATAAAAACCATGGTAGGCATACGCACATGTGGATATTTTGTCTCGTTTGTTAGTTTTTTGAAATGCTTAGCAAGTTTTGGCACTCTCCCTTTATTTACGTATCCGTTATAAAATAAACATAAATGAAAAAAAAAGTATGAAATTTCACATCAAGTGAGAAACGAAATAAATATTTGGTCAGAGAAGACGAATAACTTTTTTCTTTCCTTAAAAATAGTAATGAAATAATATTAACTTTGCGAAAAACATTCGATGACGATGTAATTTATACGCCTAAAACTACGTTCCCACTCTAGTTAATCACAATGTTTGCATTTAGCTTCGTCCCTCTAGTGCACGTGATGTGTTTAGTATTTTTTTTGTTTATATATGTATATATAAGCACACATATATATCGATTAGAATCTCTCGTTTGTAAGATGAAATAAATGAGAAAATATAAACTTTGCGAATCACACGTATTTTCTTTGTTCATATATATATTGGTTACGATCTCTCGATTCCAAAAGACGAGCAAAATTCTCATGGCTTATCGCGTATGATGATATCTCTCAATTGTCGATATGGTTGTTTATTCAACGTGCTTGCAGCAGATTTAGCAAAACCAATCATCCTTTTTGTTCAGCGCAGTCTTGATCGAGGCACATTTATAATGAAACCAAGTCAAGCATCCTTCGCAGAAGATGAGTTTGCCAGTGGCTTCTTTGCGACACTTTTCACAAGTCCAAATATCCAAGTTTTTCTTGCGGTTAGCCATTTTTTTTAATTTTACAAGAGCACTGCTCTCCAAATATTCCCTTAGATTATCGATATCCGCAGCTTCTTCCGCGAACGAGTCTCTCAACAGCTTCAGATCACCATCGAAGTCTTTTGCTGTTGCTTTGCGCTCTCCTTTGAGAATGTCGGACGGGATATGCAACCACTGTAACATGTCATGGATTTGATCGTGTCTCGGTTTATCGGCAAACTTAATTGGTTTTTTTTTATATCGACGAAGACCGATCACAGTTTTGCTTTTTGAGCCGAGCGGTCGGCCTCTTGAGGCTGCGAGACGAGGCATTTTAACTTTATTAAAATCATATCCGGATGCTTTTTCTCCATCATCGTCGTTATTGCATTCGTCATCGATGTTTGCCTTCTCGATCTCCTTAGGCACAGCTTTTGACACTTCGAGTATCGAGTCTCGTTCTTTCGATTGCTGTGTCGCCTCGTTTAGATTGCCGTTCAAATCTTTTTCTTCTTCTCCAAACTGCTGAACCGATTGAAAGAATGATTCGAAGTCGTTGTTTGATCCACTCAGTATCGAGTCGGGCAACAAAGGTTCCTCAAGTTGTACGTCAATTGAAAGGTCGCGGTTTTCGCCGATTACTTGTTCCGGACTTGTGTGATCAGACGTGATCAAGAACTCGTGCGCATCCTCCGAATCGACGTTTTGGATCTCGTAATTATTATTACGATCGTTACCGATCGCAGTGACCGGCGGTTCGTGTGAATCGACAACTTCTTGGCGTCGAGCTATTGGGGATATTTCCCTCCAAGGCTTTAACATTTCGTCGATTGTAATTAATTGTTGCCGGCGCTCATTGGGTGTTGCAGTCCCTAAGTGTGCAGCCAATTTCTGAACAACGACGTCGAACTTTTCTTTTTTTTTCTTCGGGCCATTCTCTTGGCGATTCGGTTGATGATCCGTTTCACGACGTATGTCGTCGTCTGTATCTGAAATAATAATTAAATTAGGTCGAAAAAAGGCCATATACTTTATCGCCGGAACCGGAAGATCATTTACTTTTTAAAATGAAATATATTACCTGATTCATCTGCTGGGAGATGATGATTGTGCGTCGATTCAATCGTTTTGATGATAAGCTGCTGTTTTTTGTAGACGGCAAAGCTTACGTGTGCTTGACATTTTGCACTGGAATTGTAATAATTCAAATTGTTGACGCGTGAAAAGTATAACATGTTTATTTTGTCGTTCATTCGTCAAAACGCGTGTACTACATACCGTCTACGGTATACCGTAATACCGCGCACGGTATAGAGTAATACCGTGCACGGTATGCCTTAATACCGTGCACGGTATGCCTTAATACCGTGACAACGAATTCAGCATATCGCAATACCGTGAGACCGCGTACGGTAAATTGCAATACTATGACACCGCGTACAATATGCCGTAATATCGTGAGACCGTGTACGGTATGCCGTAATACCGTGAGATCGCGCACGGTATGCAGTAATACCGTGTATGTTACAATTTAAGTCTCGCACGAGGTTATGCTGAAAACATCCTGCCCTTATACATTGTAAATTCTACCGATAATACGATATAGTACACGATGTATTTAAATTTGGTATTGGACGTATCTTTTTGTATTTGAGAATGAAAACATCTATGATATAACGTACCTTATGTAGCGTTCACATTTGTATACTCCTTGGTAAAATGTGAGTTCTTCCTTGTAGCCCTCCGTTGTTAGATCCCTTTTCGTACCGTTCAAATTACAACATTTCAATGTTTTGCTGTTGCGTCGATTGTACCGTAGATTTTCGTTTTTCGCGTGTGCATTAGGGGTGTGCGAATATTCGAAATTTCGAATAATTCGACTCGAATCGAATACGAATAATTCGATTCGAAAGTTGAATCGAATATTCAAACTTATCGATTAATTCGGAGCGCTCGAATAATTCGAAGCGTTCGAATAATTTGTATTGTTTGAATAATTCGAATCGTTCGAATAATTCGAATCGTTCGAGTAATTTTTCTTTTCAAAGTATCGCTATTATTTTTCTCCGTTTTCCGTTATAAAATCGCGTTATTTTTTTTAATTTTATCAAATTATTTTATTATTTATTTTATCAAAGTATCCGTTATAACGGAAAACGGAGAAAAATAAAAAAAAAATCTCCGTTTTCCGTTATAACGAAAAACGGAGAAAAATAATAGCGATAGCGATTTTTTTATTTTATTTTTCCGTTATAACGGAAAACGGAGAAAAATAATAGCGATACTTTGATGCTGAAAGATCCATTTTATTTTTTATACATTCGGTACAAGCTGTCGCAACGGTGAAGCGATCAAATAATCGTTTCCTTATAACTTTGGAGTTGGATGTCGGGGAGGGGTTCAAAGTAATAAAGAATGCATCGGCGATCCTTTGGTGTTATAGCGTTTGCGGCGTTTTGGTATCGCCGTATTCAAAGGGTGCCGTGGAACGGCGTAGCGCAGAAGCAAACTCTCACGAGGGGGGAGTATGCTGCTGCGAGACGACGAATGCTCACGTTGGAAAATGCTCTAAGTTTCGGTTTGCATTATTTTAATTCAATTGAACGGTAAGCCGCCCGCGTGTGTCGAAGAACTCCGAGACGGCAGATATTGCGTCAGACTTGACGTTTAGCGGCATCCCCCAGCGAATATCAACCATCCGTTGAACGTTAGATACCTATATTGCCGACTGGTTAAATTTCCGGCCGTCGGTAGCTTATCGCCTATGCTCGTTAGACAAAGTGAAAAAAAACCTTTCTCGCGACAAATGGTTGACGCAGAAACGATTCTGAGATTCGTGTAAATTCAATAAGGAGCTGAGCTACTAGGTGTCGAGTCCGGGATGTTTATTTGACGGAATTTAAAAAATGTCAACGGGAAGCATTAGAAAATTTTATTTGAATAGTGATAGACTTTCGTATTCGGGAAATTTCACGTAAAAATTGCAGCGAAGCGTGGACATTTTGTTTGTCTTGCGCTGACGATGTCAAAGTCGTACAGCGCTAGTGACATTGCGAACTATCACGTTGGCCACGGAAGTTGAATTTCATTCGGCCACCTGAATGTCACCCATATCGAATAAATCGGATTTTCGAATATCCAATTCGAAAATCGAATTGGATAGTACTATTCGATTCGATTCATTCGGTATTCGCACACCCCTAGTTTTCAGCGTTCGGGACTTTAAGATTCTGGATAGTTGACGGCAAGCCGCTACGGTATGGTGTCGATAGCCACGTCCTTTTCGTAAACAAACGCACGGCGTGATATATAGACAGACAGTAACGGACACAACACAATACAAAATCGGTTTTTAGATTTTACTTACTTTGCCGAAAGCTAGTTCCAATGCAAATCCTTCTTCTTTCACAATTTATACGGCCCTCAGCACCACAATATAACCCCTGCTTATATGTTAAAACTTTTCACTGTCGAACGACTCACGGTGATCAAGCAATCGGCACCGACGAGTCTGCGGGGCGAATGACATATCAAGATGACTCCCCCACTACCATTCGGGCTCTTGGCCCAAGAATGTCACACGAGATGGATCGAGTTTATCGATAAAATCGGAAACGTCGCGACACCGGCGAGATTCAAAGGGCTTGCCGTCACTTCGACAAAGACTCGAACCGTCGAATGTCCTAACCGCGCGAAAACTCAAATTACCGAACGGCAGTTTTACCCGAATAACGAATTAGTCGATGCATCACAACGACGAACTATTAAAATCCCGAATGTATGATTTGGCAGAATATTCGAAACACCGAAATTTATTTTCCTCGAATATTCGTACAGTCGAATCGTCAAACCGACGACGAATAGTAGTCCCGAACGGTGCAAGATTCCGATTTGTTTTTTAGCCGACGCATCATTTTACCGACTGTACCATACTGCCGAGAGATGCGAACAGCCGAAAGTCCATTCAGCCGAAGTACATTTTTCCCGAAAATCATTGTCGCCGAATTAGAGATCTTCGTTATCGATACACGGTACCAACACTGCCGATATATTGGCGTTCTTGAAGTTGACCTATAGTCGCCTCGTCGTGAGATATTAATTACCGTACCGGAATATACAGATAGAAAAACGCTGTAAATTCCCCAAAAGTTCAAAGCGGTCAACAACTTGCAATTAAGAAAAATCATTTTTTATTTTAATTTCTTAATTTTTTTAATTGCAAGTTGTTGACCGCTTTAAACTTTTGGGGAATTTATAGCGTTTTTCTATCTGTATATTCCGGTACGGTAATTAATATCTCACGACGAGGCGACTATAGGTCAACTTAAAGAACGCCAATATATCGACAGTGTTGGTACCGTGTATCGATAACGAAGATCTCTAATTCGGCGACAATGATTTTCGGGAAAAATGTACTTCGGCTGAATGGACTTTCGGCTGTGCGTATCTCTCGGCAGTATGGTACAGTCGGTAAAATGATGCATCGGCTAAAAAACAAATCGGAGTCTTGCACCGTTCGGGACTACTATTCGTCGTCGGTTTGACGATTCGACTGTACGAATATTCGAGGAAAATAAATTTCGGTGTTTCGAATATTCTGCCAAATCATACATTCGGGATTTTAATAGTTCGTCGTTGTGATGCATCGACTAATTCGTTATTCGGGTAAAACTGCCGTTCGGTAATTTGAGTTTTCGCGCGGTTAGGACATTCGACGGTTCGAGTCTTTGTCCAAGTGACGGCAAGCCATTCAAAGATACGTTCGTCGAGTGTTGGGGTACGTTTTGCGAGCCGCGATTACATTTCGTTGAGGTTATGCGAGCGATTTAAACTTGGTTGTCAAAGGATTCAAGGAACGTCCCGTTCGTGCTTCGATTTATTTTTCAGGGAGGACGCGCGATAAATTGCGATTCCGTTTGCAAGAGAAAAAAATGACATCTCACCGCAAAGTCATCGGTTTTTCACGGGAATTTTACAGTTTTAGGAGGCGCCTATTATGTCGCCAAGCACAATCCCGATGAGACGTCGAATCGGGAACTCTATCTACGAAACACCATGAAGTTGGTTCCTGTCAGCGAAGCAACCCGGAATCCCATAGCCGTCGAGAGAATAAAATTTCTGGAACGTTGTTACAATGAGAACACTGTGCGCAGATTATTGTCTTTTATATGGATAGGCAATTACGATGATGCTTGCGCGGGTTCTTGCAAATATCTAAACTGCAACTGCACTGCAAGGGTTCTTGCAAATATCTAAAACCTCCGTATGTCACGTTTCATCTAAAGACCCAATCTTTGTATCGTCGTAGGTAAGTTATTTCATGTTTTTTTTTTCATTTCTGCATATATTTGATATTATTCTTTTCTATTTATTTTTATTTTCAGTTTTTGGAGTGTTTGTGCGCCGCCGTGTATCGTTGAGGCGATATTAGCTTTGTCGTTCGTCGTTCGGCTGTGTCGCTGTGCCTCATCGAGCGAATTCCTGCGTCATCGTCGTCGTTCTTCGTTGCTAGAGACCAAAGCTTTTTATTGTCGTAGGTAAGTTATTTCATCTGTTTTTTTTTTTTTTTTATTATAATTTTTGCTTATCTTTTATATTCTTTTTTTCTATTTATTTTGTTTCAGGTTTTGGAGCGTTTGTGCGCCGCCATCTATCGTCGAGGCAATTTCTTCTTCGTTCAGCTGCGTCGAGAAATTCCCCCCGTCATCGTCGTCGTAAGAGCCCGAAGGTTTTTATCATCGTAAGTAAGAGTTTTTTCATCTGGTTTTTTTTTTATTTTTATTATCATTTCTGTTTATATCTCATATTAATTTTTTCTGTTTTTTTTTTTGTTTCAGGTTTTCGAGCTTCGAGAGAATCCCCCTTCATCGTCGTCGTTCGGCTGCGTCGCAGTACTTCATCAAGATACACTCCCCCGTCATCGTCGTCGTAAGAGCCCGAAGTTTTTTATCGTCGTAAGTAAGTTTTTTCATCTGTTTTTTTTTAAATAATTTCTGTTTATATCTCATATTAATTTTTTCTGTTCTATTTTTTTTTTATTTCAGGTTTTCGAGCGTTGAGAGAATCCCCCCGTCATTGTCGTCGTTCGGCTGCGTCGCAGTACTTCGTCGAGATACCCCCCCCGGCATCGTCGTCGTAAGAGCCCGAAGGTTTTTATCGTCGTAAGTAAGAGTTTTTTCATCTGTTTTTTTTTTATAATTTCTGTTTATATCTCATATTAATTTTTTCTGTTTTATTTTTTTTTATTTCAGGTTTTCGAGCGTTGAGAGAATCCCCCCGTCATTGTCGTCGTTCTTCGTCGTTAGAGACCAAAGCTTTTTATTGTCGTAGGTAAGTTATTTCATCTGTTTTTTTTTTTTTTTTAATTATAATTTCTGCTTATATTTTATATTCTTTTTTTCTATTTATTTTGTTTCAGGTTTTGGAGCGTTTGTGCGCCGCCATCTATCGTCGAGGCAATTTCTTCTTCGTTCAACTGCGTCGAGAAATTCCCCCCGTCATCGTCGTCGTAAGAGCCCGAAGGTTTTTATCATCGTAAGTAAGAGTTTTTTCATCTGGTTTTTTTTTTATTTTTATTATCATTTCTGTTTATATCTCATATTAATTTTTTCTTTTTTTTTTTTTGTTTCAGGTTTTTGAGCTTCGAGAGAATCCCCCCGTCATTGTCGTCGTTCTTCGTCGCTAGAGACCAAAGCTTTTTATTGTCGTAGGTAAGTTATTTCATCTGTTTTTTTTTTTTTTATTATAATTTCTGCTTATATTTTATATTTTTTTTTTCTATTTATTTTGTTTCAGGTTTTGGAGCGTTTGTGCGCCGCCATCTATCGTCGAGGCAATTTCTTCTTCGTTCGACTGCGTCGAGAAATACCCCCCGTCATCGTCGTCGTAAGAGCCCGAAGGTTTTTATCATCGTAAGTAAGAGTTTTTTCATCTGTTTTTTTTTTTTATTTTTATTATCATTTCTGTTTATATCTCATATTAATTTTTTCTGTTTTTTTTTTGTTTCAGGTTTTCGAGCTTCGAGAGAATCCCCCTTCATCGTCGTCGTTCGGCTGCGTCGCAGTACTTCATCAAGATACACTCCCCCGTCATCGTCGTCGTAAGAGCCCGAAGTTTTTTATCGTCGTAAGTAAGTTTTTTCATCTGTTTTTTTTTAAATAATTTCTGTTTATATCTCATATTAATTTTTTCTGTTCTATTTTTTTTTTATTTCAGGTTTTCGAGCGTTGAGAGAATCCCCCCGTCATTGTCGTCGTTCGGCTGCGTCGCAGTACTTCGTCGAGATACCCCCCCCGGCATCGTCGTCGTAAGAGCCCGAAGGTTTTTATCGTCGTAAGTAAGAGTTTTTTCATCTGTTTTTTTTTTATAATTTCTGTTTATATCTCATATTAATTTTTTCTGTTTTATTTTTTTTTATTTCAGGTTTTCGAGCGTTGAGAGAATCCCCCCGTCATTGTCGTCGTTCTTCGTCGCTAGAGACCAAAGCTTTTTATTGTCGTAGGTAAGTTATTTCATCTGTTTTTTTTTTTTTTTTAATTATAATTTCTGCTTATATTTTATATTCTTTTTTTCTATTTATTTTGTTTCAGGTTTTGGAGCGTTTGTGCGCCGCCATCTATCGTCGAGGCAATTTCTTCTTCGTTCAACTGCGTCGAGAAATTCCCCCCGTCATCGTCGTCGTAAGAGCCCGAAGGTTTTTATCATCGTAAGTAAGAGTTTTTTCATCTGGTTTTTTTTTTATTTTTATTATCATTTCTGTTTATATCTCATATTAATTTTTTCTTTTTTTTTTTTTGTTTCAGGTTTTCGAGCTTCGAGAGAATCCCCCCGTCATTGTCGTCGTTCTTCGTCGCTAGAGACCAAAGCTTTTTATTGTCGTAGGTAAGTTATTTCATCTGTTTTTTTTTTTTTTATTATAATTTCTGCTTATATTTTATATTTTTTTCTTCTATTTATTTTGTTTCAGGTTTTGGAGCGTTTGTGCGCCGCCATCTATCGTCGAGGCAATTTCTTCTTCGTTCGACTGCGTCGAGAAATACCCCCCGTCATCGTCGTCGTAAGAGCCCGAAGGTTTTTATCATCGTAAGTAAGAGTTTTTTCATCTGTTTTTTTTTTTTTATTTTTATTATCATTTCTGTTTATATCTCATATTAATTTTTTCTGTTTTTTTTTTGTTTCAGGTTTTCGAGCTTCGAGAGAATCCCCCCTTCATCGTCGTTGTTCGGCTGCGTCGCAGTACTTCATCGAGATACACCCCCCCGTCATCGTCGTCGTAAGAGCCCGAAGTTTTTTATCGTCGTAAGTAAGTTTTTTCATCTGTTTTTTTTTATAATTTCTGTTTATATCTCATATTAATTTTTTCTGTTTTATTTTTTTTTATTTCAGGTTTTCGAGCGTTGAGAGAATCCCCCCGTCATTGTCGTCGTTCTTCGTCGCTAGAGACCAAAGCTTTTTATTGTCGTAGGTAAGTTATTTCATCTGTTTTTTTTTTTTTATTATAATTTCTGCTTATATTTTATATTCTTTTTTTCTATTTATTTTGTTTCAGGTTTTGGAGCGTTTGTGCGCCGCCATCTATCGTCGAGGCAATTTCTTCTTCGTTCGGCTGCGTCGAGAAATTCCCCCCGTCATCGTCGTCGTAAGAGCCCGAAGGTTTTTATCATCGTAAGTAAGAGTTTTTTCATCTGTTTTTTTTTTTATTTTTATTATCATTTCTGTTTATATCTCATATTAATTTTTTCCGTTTTTTTTTTATTTCAGGTTTTCGAGCGTCGAGAGAATCTCCTCCATCATCGTCGTCGTTCGGCTGCGTCGCTGTGCTTCATCAATAGCATCATCGTCATTGTCGCCGCTGTTCATCGGAGAACGTGGTAAGTACCATATTTAATTTCTATAAATAATTACCGGCTTGCGATTGTTGAACTTCATCGACGCAACGTTAAGTCTCGCGAAATGAATTTATTTCATTCCATGTGCAGTTTTATGCACGCGAAGCGTTAGAATACTTCAAATTAAAATTGTCTTGTGACGAAAAAGTATCCTCGTGTTATGGATCCGAACGAAGAGGACCGCAATAACCCGCATCAACGGTTGCATCTCCAATACGTGGCACTCCGGGCAAGCAGCGATCCGTTTTCATTGCCGAATGCACGATTTCGCGAATTATTTCGACTGAACAAGGAGATGGTTCACTACTTGTTCACCGAAATAGGTCCGATGCTGTCAATGTCAGCTAAAGTCAATTTCATTACACCGGAGATAAAAATATTAGCTGCGCTGGGATTTTATGCGACGGGTTGCTATCGACGACCATTGGGTCAACACTATCTGCATTGCATGAGCCAACAGTCGATTGGTCGATCAATTCACGAGGTAACCGATGCGATATACAACGTATTGGTTCCAAAGTGGATTCGATTTCCTACGACTGTCGAGGAGAAGGAATTGCTTTCGAATGAGTTTCTCGAGAAAACAGGATTCCCCAATATCATTGGAGCAATCGATTGCATGCACGTCAATATATTGGCTCCAAACGCAGAGGAACACAATTACGTGAACCGCCGGGGATTACACTCCAAAAACGTGCAAATTGTAAATAAATATATTCAATTTTTAACTTTTTTCTTTATGGCAGTCACGTGTCAAAAATATCGTTTAGTTTATTGTTGTCGTGGTATTGTAGTGTTTTTATCAAAACATAATTTTGTAGATTTCCGATTACACGACACGGATTCTATCGATTAATGCGCGATATGCGGGTAGTACACACGACTCGTTTATTTGGCGACAATCGCAAATCAACGTTGAAATGGAGCCCTGCTTCTCTCGTGGGGAACGGTTTTTTTAAATTGGGGATTCGGGTTACCCCTTGCAACCGTGGCTCATGACGCCCATCCTTCATCCGGCTCCGGATTCTCCCGAATACCGATATGTGTTTCAGCATTCTTCTGCAAGAAGTTGCATCGAAAGATGCAACGCTTTGCTGAAGGGACGTTTCCGATGCTTGATGGTGGAGCGTACACTGCGATATGCTCCGACTGTTGTTGGAAGAATTACAACGGCATGCGCTGTAATATATAACATGTGTCTAGCAGGGAACGTCCAAGGTCCCAATTTTGTTGACCCTGTTCGACCCGACGATCTCGATTTCCAACGAATGACTGATGTTGAAGCCCGCGTCCAGGGCGAGAGAATTCGATCACAAATAATCGTGACATATTTTACAAATGTTTAAACTTTCCGTCTTTCTCGTGGTCCTTTTATTTTTATCAGAGAAACGGGTAATTTAAATGATTATTATATTTATTACAATGCAATACGTGTCTTGATGGTAAATAAGTTATTTTTAATTACAGATTGCCGGAGCTCTTGGCACACCGTGGAGATACCGAGTATGGTGTTTCTTCTTCAAAGCGTATTGCTGAAACTCGACTCTCGGTACTTCGAATCGGAAGCCGAACGCATAAATCTTTGGTTCAAAGGAATGTCGTGCTTGCATCGAGCACTGGGACTCGAATCTACCGAAGGGCGAACCGCGAAAGGAGCTTCAACTCGTCGTGGCTTATAGCCTTTTGTATCTCGAGCCTCGTCACGCCCTTCTAAAACTCGTGCGATCCGGCGCGCGTAATTTACAAACGATGGCCGTGGGACGGTTGAAAAAATTTGCCGAAGCCTTTTCGATATCTCGCCTCGTTTGAGAGATATCAGAGAGGAATGGACGGCAAAAAATTGCCGAAGCTTCTCGAGGTCTCTCCTCGTTTGAGAGACATCAGAGAGGAATTGACGGCACCGCTATACGCGAAACTTTTGCCTCCCGTTTGATGCCGCCGACCTGCTCTGTCGAAGTTAAAGTCGCGATTCTCGAACTCGTTGCTGTTTGTCTCGAGCGTCAACCAGGACTTCGGCTGGGCTTTGGTATTCGCCGTTGAAGATATCGCAACGGGCAAAGAATACGCTTTGAAGGTAAATATTCATTTTTTAAAAATAATAATAATAATAATAATAATAATAATAATAATAATAATAATAATAATAATAATAATAATAATTCCATGATAGTATAATAATAGTAATAATAATAATCATAATCTAATAATGCCGAGGAATCCCTTCTACGCTGTGACCCGTATCACCCGGCGCTTCGCATCGACCATCACGAAGAGGCAAGAGTCCCGGAACTCCCGATACGTAATGGTTTCTATGACTTCCGCAATACAAACTATACGTTACTAAACGACCACTTTGCATTTATTAACTGGCATTTGATTTTTGCGTCACTTAACCTCGTCGAAGCTGTTGATATATTTAACGCCATCTTGTTAGATGCTATTGAGCTGTACGTTCCGTGGAAGCGTGTATATTCTTCGCTGTATCCTCCTTGCTTCTCTAATTCATTGAAACGTTGCGTATCAGCTAAAAAACTCGCGCATGCTCGTTACAAATCTACAAATCCTCACCACGACTATGCTGTCTTCTCAGATTTACGATCTCGCGTTAAAAGTCAAAGCGCTCAATGTTACCGTAACTATGTAAGTCGAGCCGAGTCGATGATTTGCTCAAATGTTAAGGCTTTTCGGAGTTTTGCGAACGCCGGTAGGGTTGACCGGTCGATGCCAAGATCCATGTCGTACGGTAATGTTTCCTCGTCTGACGACAAAGAAATAGCGGACTTCTTCGCAACCTCGTTTGAAGCTGTGTACGTTGAGCATTCAGGCATCGACTATGAAACCGCAGCGCAGATGGATAACAATGATCAATTCTCTGAAGTGAAAATATCAATCATCGAGATATTTGGGCATCTTCAACGACTCGACTCGAATGCGGGACCAAACACTGCGCTTATACACTATCGCTACCTTTGCAATTGCTTTTTACGGACTCTCTCAAACACGGACTCCTTCCGGATTGTTGGAAGACGAGTCGGGTGTCCCCCGTTCATAAATCGGGGGATCGAAGCTTAATCTCGAACTATAGGCCGATTACTATTTTAAACGCTATCCCTAAACTATTTGAAAAGATCATCACTGACAAACTAACAAGGATATTATCGCCGGTTATACACGACGAGCAGCACGGTTTTCGGAGTGGGAAGTCGACACTAACGAATCTAGCTATATACACACGTTACATCATCAAAGCCTTCGAGAATGGAAATCAGGTTGACTTTTACTGAACACGTCACTGATATTGTAAATTCGGTTATGCGAATGCTAGGATGTATTAAGCGCACAGCCGCTGGGTTCAGGGATCCTACGGCACTCAAAGTATTGTACACCTCCCTGGTACGATCGGGACTGGAATATGGGTCTCCGATATGGTCCCCGCATACGCAATACGCTATAGATAAAATCGAACGTGTACAACACAATTTTCTCCGTTTTGCGGCCGGGCGTTTAGGCTATGCGATGGACTATCGGGACCACGACTATACCCCCACTCTAAATCTGTTGGGTCTCCATACACTCGCTGACAGACGCAAATTCGCGGACCTAATGTTCTTCCACAGCATCATAAACGGTCTCGTGATCTGTCCTGATCTATTACGCGAATTTGTACGCCGTATTCCCGCTCGTGAGACTAGGACAATGACTCTCTTTGAGATACAAATGTTTCGAACTAACTATGGTCACTACAGCCTTGTCCCTAGATTAATTAGATTAGCGAACGAGTTTGACAGGCTCGACCAAATTTTTGGTATCTCAAAAAATGCGTTTGGTGCATCCCTCCTACTTCGTCCTCGACTGTGAGGAGCACCACGACCTAGTCTAGAAGCGCCAATACTCTGAAACATTGTACTCGCGTCGTATTATTTTTTATTTCTTATTCTTTTAGTTATGCTACTCTATGGAATTAATTAATTCGGATTATTGTATGGTCACACGAATCTCACTGATGTTCTACACGAATATTATAATAAACTGTAAAAGGAACTGGCCCGTATATATGTATAAATAAAAAAATTTTTTTTAAATAATAATTATTTATTTGCCAAGTTTCTCCTTTACAATCACTTTATAAAAAATAAAAAAATTAGAACTGAATAATGACTCACAAAATATAAAAAACTCAAAATTAAATGAAATTTTTTTTAACAATCACCCATATTGTTTTCATTGTCAGCCGCCTTTTTGATAATAATAATAATAATAACAATGTAATATATAATAATTATAAAAATTAAATAGTTTGTCATTATTCATATATATATATATATTTTTTTTTTTCGACACAGATTGATCGCCGTAGACGAAGAAGCCAACAAAAGTATTATACAAGAGATCGAAACATTGAAGAGACTCTCAGGACATCCTAACGTAATTCAGTATCTTTGCGCTCAGAGGAAAGATAGAGAGGATCGCAAAGGTTGCGAATATTTGTTAGTAACAGCATTATGTCCGGGCGGTACGCTTTCGGACATTCTTCGCGGCGCAACGTCGACGAGTATCCTGAGTTTGGCTCAAGTCTGAAAAGCGGCTTATCAAGCGACGAGAACGGTGCATCACATGCACAGTCAGCAACCCCAACCGATAATCCATTGGGACATAAAATTAAAGAATTTTTTGATCGGCAGCGATGGCCTCGTTAAATTATGCGATTTCGGTAGCGTGTCATCGCAACAGATATTGCCGGATCCGTCATGGAACGCACAGAAGCATTCGACTCTCGAGGATCAGATGTCGCGTTTCACAACTCCAATGTACAGATCTCCGGAGATGATGGACACGTGGAACAATGAGCCTATAGGACCGCCAGTTGATTGTTCGGCTCTCGGATGTATTTTTTACGCCCTCGTCAGTCTCCGTTATCCGTTTCCGGAAGGTAAAGAATCGTTTTCTCGCGTTGCAATGCGATTAAAATCTCCAATTATCTATTTCATTTTTTTTTTATTTACCAACTGGAAACAAATTGGCAATAACGAACGCGAGGTATACTCCATTAGCGCCGAATCCCCGATTGTCATGCGTTCACGAGTTGGTAAAAGGATGTCTCGAAGCGTCGCCCGTGAAGAGGCTAACGACATTGATGCTTCTCGAGCGTTTAGCAGCGATCGCGGAATCGACTAATGTCGATCCCCGCGAACCGGCGATGATCGAGGTCGTCGCGAAAGCTCCGCCACCGCGCGATGGACGGTTGCCGTCCATATGTCGAGATTTACAGTAACGGCGCTCTTGTTTTTTCAACCAAACGTCCGGATTATGAGGAAATGAAATTATACGATATGACGGAAGGAAAAGCGTGTATCGTACACTGCGATGTAACGATAGTCGTCTCACATGCGTAACAACAACTCTGTCGTGTAATAGGAATGAAGACAGCATCGCTGCACTTTTACACGGCTTACGTACCGCTTTCGGAGAGTACACTGTCCTTCGAGTAACACGATCTCGGCGATACCCCCGAAATAGGCGGTAAATTTCGTATTGTATTCAACGTTATGATAGGCGAAGAGAATCCGAAGATATCGAGGATTCCAGCGCCTTGGGAGGTCGAAGGGACACGAAAAGTAACAACCGATCCATTATTCGGCTCTACTCTCGAGATGGAAGAGACTCTCGATAATTTTAGAACCATAGCGGGATACAACGCGGAACCGCCGGAAACGATTCTCAAGGAACCAAACGAGGAATCGCAGCGATCGAAAGTTCCGCAAGAATGCGAAGAACCTCTTTGCGGTGATGAAGAAATCGATGAAAATCGGGACGTCGATAAATTCGCCGAAGCGGATCTCTTGAATCTCGGAATGCCATCCCCCTCCGTCGCTTCGGGATTAGATATTTTTTCGTCCGCGAACGCTAATGAAAGCGATCTTCTCGGGGATTTTGCGGCTTGTAATCAACAAACGAGGGATTCTAATACTCCGCAATCGGCGAGTCCAGCACCCGCCGGTACACCTATACATTCGAGTCCCTGAATGCATAAGTCTAATATTTCAAACGATCACAGCGCAGCGGCAAGCGGTTTCGCGGGAGACTCGTCGGTATTCAACAACAAACCGGCGAAACCGGGCGATGCTTTCGAGGATTTGCTCGGTAGTCAATTTTTTTTTTATTATTTTTTTATCGATCATAATTCGTTTTAATCGCGAGAGATTCACGATAACAAAGAAAATATATATCTTGTTTTATCGTTGCAGCAAGCGGGAATCGCGAACGAAAACATAGCGAAACTGATCTTCATGGAACTGAATAATGGGTGGAGCGCGTTTGAAAACGACGCGTCGCAGCAAAATCTATTCAGTCAAAACCGATAAAAAATACCGACAACCGATGAAAAATTTTGGGCATTCCTCAGGATGGAGCTTCGTTGCCGTTATCCGTCACGGCGACAGAACTCCCAAGCAGAAGATGAAGGTAGACGTTGTGACGGGTTTTCCTTGATCTCGAGAACGTAACACTAACTTTACAAAAAACTCAAAACTCAAAAGGATGAGCGATATCGAAACTCAAAAAAAAAACACGAACTCGAAAACTTACGTCACCTTCGGCCGTCCACCCTCGCGGATGCATCGGCGTCCCGGTGGGCGCCAGTTAATTTTGTTTCACCGGTATTAACAACCGGACTAAACTGGAGGTCGGTGGAACGACGACCTCCGCAGGGTGAATTTTTGTTTCGCCGGAATTACCAAACCGGGCTAATCTGGAGGTCGGTGGAACGGCGACCTCCGCAAGGACAAAACGAACGACACAACAAAACGGAAACTAAAACGGAACGAGAACTAACGTCGATGCATTCGCGAGAGCGAACGGTTGCGGAAATGCTCGGTTACTCAGGATGCGGGTTGTGGTAGAAGGGTCGCGATCCGAGGTCAATAGAATAGCACACAAGGAACGGAGATCGAGACCTCAACGTTACTTTAATCGGGAGCGAAAATTAATATTTTAGCTAAGAAGCCACGAGATCGCACGCACGCAAGTCGCGAGTACGCAGCTGATCGAGAGATCGAAGCGAGACAAGCGACCACGAGCGCGACACGGGAACGATAACTTCGATAAATAAAAAAAAAACTCACCGAAGCGCGTAATTTATCCAAGAAGGACCGGGAACTGCATCTGACGATGCCACGAGAACTCACACACATGCACTTCAACTCGAGAGCGTTAATTGTAACGCATCGATCGAATTATCGACTCGGAAAGAATTCCTTTCGGAATCCTACCGAGGATAGCACACGCGAAACACACGAATCGACGAACGAACGCGCGAACACGAGAGCGAGAGCGATAGCGGGATCCACGGTAACGCGAGCGAGACAGGGCGATCACACGACACCTCGATGGCTCGAGAACAATAGGCCGAAGCCTACGATAGCTGTCTTTGCCTACGAAAATTCGTAATGAATTATCGTTATTATTTGCGGGATCTTGATCGATAACTACTGCCCTCTCAACTATCTCATGACTTTATCGAATCGAGAGCCGATACTATAACGCGGTAACTTGAACGAATCTTCGCAATCGCTTCCCTTAGTCAATGCGTGAGATACAAGGCTCTACTCAACTATAACGCAGCGCAAGGGGTTCCACCACCCTTGCCTGGACCAAACGATACCTCCGCCTGATCTCAACGCATTGCACTTTTCTATAGGGTGCCGGGTTTGCACCGGACTTTAACGTAGTTGCAAGACACTTCGTCGAGTCTCTCCTTCACTTGGGCCTTTTATTTGCTAACTTTGTCCCACCAAGCGAATTCGAGAATCCCGACCAAAACTGAACTAAAATTGAAGTAAACTGAATCTCAAATCTCAAAGCAAAAGGAATAAAACTAAATCTGAGAGCAATACTGCACGAAACTAAATCTGAAACTTCAATTTAAACTGAAATAATGAACGTTATCGAAACAATTCGTAATAATTACAAAAAACATAAAAGGTAAACTGCAAAAATCTCGATCGATATCTTAGCGAGAGCTTGACGGTATCTTAAGTCGCTGGGAGAGGCAGTAACGTGAAACTTCAGCATTAAAAATCGGTATTTTTATGCGGGTTACGGTTGTTTTGGTTTTTGTGACGCTGATTAAAAAAAAATCACGTCACAACGTTCGTCATCCGAAGTAAATTGACTAATGAAATGTAAAAAAAAATAAAAATAAAAAAAATGACCCGACAACGATAGACAACGATAGAATTTTTTTTTTAAATAACAATAATACGTTGTAATAAGTTTAATCATTTTTGTTTTATTTGATTATAACAATCATTTTTTTTTCGATGGAGAAACGATTTTTTTTATTTAAACTTGGCGGTTAATTCTATAGCTACCGTGTACACCGCTCGATAACAAAAAACAATCGCTTTGCCATCGAAAAAAAAATAAATAAATCGGTTGCTATAAACAAACAAAAAAACGGTTAGAATTTCAAAAGGCATTGGCGAAGCAACGACCGAAAAAAAATAAAAAAGTACAATAATATATGTACACAAACAATAAATATTATTTTGATTCCAATAAAACTCTATAATATATCTCTCTATATATATAAAGTTACCGCCGCTGTCGCTGCCGCCGCCGCCGTGTCAGGAATCGAGGGGAGGACAGGCTCGATGGGCTGCCCAAGGGGGAATCCCCTTAGAGGGACTGAGAATGTTTTCGGTCGAAGGGGGAGGGGGGGGGGGGAGGAGCGTGGGAGAAGAAGGCCAAAATATTTTAAGTTCCTCTAAGGGGATTTCGAAGGAGGCAGCAGCGGTGGTCGGCGGCGGAGAAAGAAGCAAAAATATTCCGCAAATGGGTCTTAACTCAAAATAGTTTACAATTGACGAGCGAGCGCGTAGTATATATATATTTTTTCTAAAGTGGACAAAAAACGTGCGTTCCGGATGACAATGCAGCAACAAATATTCATTCTGGATATCCTTGAGGAAAATCCCGAAATGATTACCAAAAAATTCGTTTGTCAATCACGCGCGTCAACATTATCAGCAGTTATGGGCCCAGATGGCGGAGACACTTAACACAGAATTTGGAACAACGAGGGACGGCAATCAGTGGCAACGGGTAAGTAAATATTAATTACTCGGCATTAGAATGGGAAATACTCCGCCTTCCGATCGACAGTACATCGCGTGCGCGCGCGCGTGATCGGCGTTGTTTAATGAGTTAAGGAAAATCTGAGCCCCGTCGTAATCGTACTATGTATGCTATTGCTACATAATGTTAAAAAAAAAAAAGAGTTCCTGCATGAAAGCAAAAATGCGAGCAATGTATAGACGAAGAGGATGAGCGAGAAAAAAAAACATTTAGCGTTATACTGGAGATTCACACATCGTCGAATATTGTTATATATTAGTAACGGAACAATAGTTTACGAAATAAATAAAGTAGAGCTAATTAAAGTGAAGAATATAAAAATATGAAAAAGAAAAAAAAAACAGTAATAATGATAATGAAATAAATAGATAAAATGTATTGATAACCCGTGAATAATCATGAGCGGTGAGAATAACGCGACAGATTTTTAGTATGGGAACAGTTTTATACATAATGTTAAATATACATGCTACGAATAAAACATTTATACACGGTGTGGCAAAAGTAACAGAAGCTCTCGGATTGTAATTTTGTAATGATATCGAGATGAGGCGTTAAAAAAAATTCGAGAATCCATAGTTCTTCCGTTACTTCTTGATACACTCTGTATGCGACAATAAAATAATTTAAAAAAAAAAATGAAAAAACGAGAAATAAATAATTCTGGGCCCAATACCGCGCGATATACCTTACCCCCCCCCCCCCTTTTTTGTATTTTTGAGGGAGCATCGCACTACATAAAGAGCATCGCACTACATAAAGGGAGCATTTCAACCCTTTCTATTTTTTTATTGTTTTTTTACTACTGGCTCCGCTTCTTCTCGATACGTACGCTCCATCTCTCATCGTTAATTTCTATTACATTTCAAATCGCTTGTGTTAAAATAAATTTCCCATTTACGCGATATGTTGTTCGAGAATACATGTGATATTTTTGTTTCACTGTATTTTTTCATAGAACATCAACGATTGGATCGGCCGAGTGAAAGTGAAAGCTTCTAGGATAAAGAAAAGCGCTTCAAAAACGGGCGGGGGATCGCCGTTAAATATTTTTCTAACCGATGCTGAAGAAAGAATTTTGGAACTTAAAGGGAACAGCTGTCACGACGGCGACGAAGAAACGAAGGAAGCTGGTTTAACTACCCACAACACAAAGCCGAGCAAACGCGCGTCTACACCAAATGTGGAAGTTCAGAAGAAACCGACCGCATGCACCGATCAAGAGTTTATCGGAAGAAAGATATTAAAAAAGCCTTCTCTTGACCGGCCCGATAATTTTAAGCTTCGATGGTACTTCTCACGCTCTGCATAAGCCCGCTGCTGCCGTTTTGAAGATACCCGATGACGGGACGAAAAAAAAAACATTTACACAAATCGACATGACGCAGACATCCGTTTCCTCAATTTCGGAGTCGATTATTAACGATTGCGAGCAAAGTGATATCGAGTTTGCACAGGAAGATCAGTGGTCAGACGACAATTACGTGTCAGACATGGAGGATAACGTTCTGATCAGTAACAAGTACACGACGTTAGAAGAACTCAAAAGAAATGCGACGGCGAAGGTCGAAGATGCAGCAGCATCGAGGTCGAAAAAAATTCGGGCGGGCAATGAGAGCAACAATAACGATGCTACGAATCATCAAGCCGTTGAGGAAAAAGGTTTCATTCCCGCACGCACCGATTTTCTGTTGCAGCCAAGTTCCTCCGTTACGCCGCAACAAAAACTATTTACACTCAGACTGAAGTATCTTACGACGTTATTCCGCATTTGATTGAGATCTCCCGCCAATTGAAGGAAACATGCGAAAATGTTTTCTATGTGCTTACATCAATCGCGGAGCAGCAAATGAACGAAAAAAAAAATCAATCGGAAAAATCTTAATCGTTCAAGGGAATTCAATTTTCAGTTAAATTTTTTCAATTACACAAATCTTCACTTTTTCAAGTCTTCTTTTTGCGTAAAATATTTTTGTTTTCACTACAAAAAACTCGAGGAACAATTGAAGCCGATAAAAGAAAAGATAAGCAAATTGTAATCGTGCCGAACCTTCGGGATTTTCTCTAACGCCGATGGAAATAACGGCGTTTCAGGAAGCGATTCCGTCGACGAGTAGAAAAAGTTACACCGGACTGCGAGCACTCGGCAGCGCGACGATGCGATCGGGGGCGTCGATGAATCTTCGATATCTCGAAGCCGTTCCCATGGAAGTAACGCTCGTTCAGAGTCATATACCTTTCCGCAATTCGGCGGTCGGCACTAACAGCGTGGGTACATCGTTGAACGTAAATACATCCGCCGACGAGTTGTCTCGAAGGCCAAAGAAGCAAAGTTCCGTCGTAGCAGCGATGATTCGCGAAATTGATGAAAACCGCGTGGATACCGTCGCTCGCGTTTCGTTGAGAGTAAATACATCACTGGGGACCGAAGAGACACCGGTACAAGAGACCGAAAATAATTCTCACTCGGCGCGAGAGAATACGAGGATTAAAAATACGAAGAACGAAATCCGAGATCGCAACAATAAACGAAATTCGAATTCGATCGAAAACTTGTCGCTTATCGCGAGACTACGAAAGTTATCGTCCAGAAAGCCGAAGGAGCCTTCGAAATTACCGATCGATAGAGTCAATCGATCTTCTCCGGGAGATGGTCCGAGTTTTGTAGAGGGTACGCCTTTCCCGTCCAGTAGATCGTTACTGTGGAAAACGCTAATCAGATTAGAGAATAAAAATCGGAATAAAACATCGAGAAGAATTTCGTCTCCCGATGCGCCCGATCGGTATTCGTAAGTATCGCGAATTGAATTGAGTTAAAGTTATTGAATTCTCTTTATTGAGTTCTCTATTAAACTCTTTTTGCAAACTCAATGTACCGCTATTTTATGCGAGCAATTTTATCGAACGATGTTTTTCGATTATTTCAGAGGCGATTCGATGAGTACGGAATACTTGACTTGCGAAAAGATAAGCATATTGAAATCGTGCATCGAAACTATCAAGAAAGCCGTCGAGCCAAGCGAGTACACGCGGAGCCAATCGAACACGACAGCACGAATCCCTCGACGGCGTATTGCGCAACGCCTCGACGTCTGAGCAGTTCGTCGGTCGAGGATGAGAAGAAGACACTGGCGGCAGCGGATTCGACGGTGATAAGGCCAAAGGCATCGCGAGTACCAAGAAAGAAAAGATCGGTCGGCTCGATGGAGGATCTCTGAGATGAGACGGTGTTCGAGGATCCAACGAGAACGGCGAGAGCCACGCCAGTGATAAAGATATCATTTGGAGTTCAGGGCGAAGGAACCGTACCGAAACGAACGGACAACGTCGAACGTCGACGTTTTTTGATAACATCGAAAATTCAGAACCGTACGTTAACTACGGCACTATCGGTGCTATTTGTTCAAAAAATTAATATCTTTTGCTTCTTTCCACAGATCTCGTTCGAGAGAACGCGAACGCGAGAGAAAACGCGACGATAGTTGTGAGAAAGTAACGGAGGAGGAGCGCGAGAAGCAAAGGGAACGCAGGAAACGAGGATTGCCGCCGGTTATCAGAGAAAAATTGAGCGGTACGTGTATCGGATGGTTTATTATTGCGACAACGCAAAAAAAAATCTATAGTAACGTTAAAATATGGAAAAAAAACATTCGCAAAGTTTTTTTTTGTTTTTTGTGTACGCATTTTAAAATAGTTGTTTTATTAACAATAAAATAATGAAAAAAGAGGTCAAACGTTCGGATTTAAAGATTAAAATGTTTATTGTTTACAGTATGCAGTACGACGCTGTGGGTCGGGCATTTGTCGAAACTCGTCCACCAAGAGGAATTATCCGATACATTTGGTGAACTCGGCGACATCGTCAGTATCGATTTGATATCGCCGCGCGGCTGTGCCTTCATATGTATGAACCGAAGGCAGTACGCTTAAGCGATAACCGTAAGTTTCGCACAAAAGAAATTCACGATAAATCGTATTACTCGTTCGAAAAAAAAAAAAAAAGTATTCGGCTGATGATTGATATCGAGTTAATTAATTAATGTCTTCTTTTTTTATTTATATTAAATACAGTTGGCGTGGACACCGGGAAAAGGAGTCAAAGGCAAAGAGTGGAAAGACAACGTCGAACGTCGACTTTTTCGGATACCGTCGAAAATTCAGATCCGTACGTTAACGAGATCAATACCGACGCCGAGGACACGCAACTGGAAACCGATCGCGATCATCTCGAATTGCCGACTTCCGAACGTATTGCTTCGAATCGATTCAACAAAACGGTTGCATCGCCGGCTTGGCGAAAAATCTCGCGTATGCTTTCGAGAAAATCAGTATCATGATATCGAACTTTCCGAGTGAGTATCAAACGGAAAATCGTCAGAAGCGAAACCGCGGGCACTGACCCCGGTATAAGAAGAAGTCTGTTACTTCCGGGTCTTCGAAAAGATCGTAAGCCCCGCTCGTCCGCAAAACAATCGAAAAAAAAAAAAAAAAAAATCATAAAAACTTCACGCATCGAGTAAAGCGACACCGGAGCGAAAAAAAAGCCATTGCGGAGTTTATACATTAGATAGTTAATCCTCGATTCTCAAGCATGTCCGCTTAACATATTTCGAACCTTTCCACATTTTTTTTTCCGCCATATTATATTTTTCATTGTATAGGTGTACCTTTAGAAATGGTCATTTATTCATTGTTTTTACTGCTCTCGCCGAAAAGGACTCCTCGAATATTATTGAAATGATGAAAGAAAAAAAGAAAAGAACGTAACACTGAACGTCGACTACCTCGATTACTTTCGCTATTTTTTTTTCTATATCAACGCGGTCTTGTCAGCTCCAAAATTATCAACAATAATTCATAATGATGAACAATGATTACGATAACACTAATAACGATTAACGATAATGATTTATATATTAAGTTAAGGCACAACTCTAAACGAATCGACAAATGTTGAATAAGAATCGTTTCAATTTTCCTTTCGCCTTTCTCCGTTTCAGTTTATCTATAATTAGAAAGAAGCTTCATCGCAAGCTGGCAGTTACAAGAAGCTACAATATAGTTATGTCATTGTATAAAATTAATGCGATTATTAATTTTATAATTAATATGCATTATTAATTATATTTATATAATTAAACACCGAATGCATTTTTTGTGTTGAACGAAATTTATCTCTAATCACCGAGAGCGTTCGAGCCGAATATAAAACATGCTGCTTACTAAAAACAATTGTTTTCCTTCGAATATAGTTTCAAAGTTGATGTATCGATAGAAAAAAAAAAAATAAGTAAAAATTGAATATTTTGAAACCGCGTATTCTGCGTAATGTGGCGATGAGAATGACGAGAGCAGTGCAAAACAGCACGACGGCGAAAATTACGAGGACGGTGCAAAACAGCACGACGGCGAGAATGACGTGGACGACAAGGGACACAACGACACACAGTATGACATCGCGAACGGCGATGTACAGCAGAATAATGATGAGGTCGATGAAACACAACACGTACGAGTGTTATTAATTTATTTATTTACATAATCCTACTTTCTACAACTTTAAAGATTTTGAACATTTTTGAAAAAATACATGTAACCTCTTAATTCTACACCAAAAGATTCTAAAGTAAATAAAATTACTCAAAACACAAGAAACAGTATAAATAAAATATCGGAGAACAATATACATTTATTTTTATTCGTCCATTTTTGTAATTTATATTACAACATATACAAAGCATATATATTATTATTAATAATATAATAATATATATTATTATTAATATACATTTATTTTTATTGGTACATTTTTGTAATTTATATTATAACATATAAAAAGCTTCGGTCTCTGGCGACGAAGAACGACGACGATGACGGGGCGAATTATCTCGAAGAGGCACAGCAACGCGGTTGAACGATGAACGACAAAGCCGATACCGCCTCGACGATAGACGGCGGCGCACAAACGCTTCAAAAACTGAAAAAAAAAAATGAATAGAAAAATATAATATTGAATATAAGTAGAAATGAAAAAAGAAAAAAAAAAAAAATGAAATACCTTACCTACGACGATAAAAAGCTTCGGTCTCTAGCGAGGAAGAACGACGACGATGACGGGGAGATTCTCTCAATGAGGCAGAGCGACGCAGCCGAACGATGAAGCCGATATCGCCTCGACGATAGACGGCGGCGCACAAATGCTCCAGAAACTGGAAAAAAAATAGTAAAAAAGAAATAAAATATAAGCAGAGAAGATAAAAAGAAAAAAAAGAGATGAAATAACTCCTACTTACCAACGACGACGAGAACGACGATGATGAAGGGGAGATTCTCTTTTCAAAATTTGACATTGAATTTTGATGCGCTTGCCAGTTCCATAGCGATAACGGTGAGAGGTTCGAATCTATAGGAAAACAGTGCAACAGTATCGCTCGTACTCCGAACGGTCAAAATTGATTTAGAGTCTTGGCGTTGTCGTGTGCAATCGTGTAATTTGCCAACATCCAAGTCAACAACAGCGGACCGGGGGGGGGGGGGGGGGGGGGAGTGGAGGAGGGTACTTCAAGGGGGTTCTAGGCTTAATATGGTATATAAATATATTTTTCTTTCCTTTCCCGCGCTCTACAGTTATTAGTATTAATTATTTTTATTTATTGTCCCCCTCTTTCTTATTTGATTTTTTATTTATTTATTTTTTTTTTATATTATTAATATATATATATTTTTTTACTGATTTTTAACTGTTCTCTCTCGTTCGTGAAGGGTAGATATAGGTGACTCCGGGAAGATGAGAACCACAACACCAGTTAGAGACCTCGTTCAATGTTTACGAGAAAAGTTGTTATTATTGCTATGATATCTCTCGTAGGGTTGTTTAGCATGATTTTTTATAAGAAATGGAGGCAGGAAGTTGATTTTTCGGAGCGCCTCCTGAGGAGGTCCTGAGGGGACACGCCGCAGGGACAGGCGTCAGAATCGATTTTTTTATTTTAAAAAGGTATGCGTTTGTAGCACAGTGACCGGATCTCATACGATTAATCGTCGTTATTGCCTTTCTGGAGGCCTTGCAGTTATTAAACCACGGGTGTTTTTGTTCGGACCAAAATTCTTTGAAGTAGTCGTTATCTTACCCAAGAAGGTAAATTCCTGAACGCACGCCTGGGGTGATCTGTTAGTGATCGTCCCGGCCACCGCTGCCGCTGGCGCTGACAGTATCGGCAGAGATTAGTAGGGAGATGCACAACGCTCGGGTTTTGGCCGTACCCAGCGGAGTGGCGCTAAATCGTAGCGGCGAACTCGGGAGTACGATTTTGTGATCATCGCTTCGGCCAACATTGCAGAGTCGGGGCGAACGTGATCACCGGTGCGGTAGGTATTACAGGCGCGTGAACACGAGTCAGCGCTTGGTGGGGATAACCTCTCCGCCGCTCGAGCCTCGTTCCCGCAAACTGAGAGACTTGGCTCTTCGGACGCGGATGAATGTTTTTTTTTCTTCTTACAGCAGTCTGCCGAATATCAGTGTGTACTTCTACGTCCACTGAGTGATTCATTAATTATCCAAGGCGCAATATACATTCGAAAAAAATATTTCATCAGCAAGCGAGCTCACAACTTTTATACAACTTCCGTGCTACTGATTAAAAGATGAACGGTTGGTCGAGAGCTTAGCGACATTCTATTTTGCATCGAGAATCCAAGGTTCGAGCAAAGAGAATCGGTTTTTTTTTTCTTCTACTGTATTGTAATTATTGTATTGTAAAATCCCAGATGAATAGTGATGAAAAAAACAACGCCGAGAAAGGCTTTAAGAGAAACTTTCAGCCTTGGCGTTTTTTTTTTTTTTGAAGAGTGCAATGAAAAAAAAAAAAAAGACTCACCGGGACTCGATCCCGAATCACTCGCATCACGAGTCTGACCGGCTACCATTCTAACCAACCTCCACTCGTAAGAAAGCAGTGAGGAAACTGCTATTTGAATTTCGATTTTGATGAAGAGAGTCGAAAAAAAAACGCCGAAACGATCGAGAAAAGCGCCGAAGCCTTTCTCGATCGTTTCGGCGTTTTTTTTTTCTTTGGGTTTTTACATTTTTTTTATGAGGAAAGGAAGAGGGGAAGAGATGAATCAGTATTACTGCGAAATGTTTGATTTTTGTTAATTTTTATTAATTTTTTCGAGGACAGCGTCGACAATAATTTTTAACGCTCGATCGGCGGTCGACCGTTGGATGCCGCCCCGTTGACCCCGTTGACGCTGTCCTCGGCCGCGGCCCTGCTTTTTTTTTGCCACCGCCAATTTTTCTTCTTGATGACATCTACACAAAATTTCATCGGATTATATTAGAATATAAAAATGCAATAAATATATTATTGAATGATAATAGATACATACCAGTCTTCGCGTTTGCCTCTTTCGTCGATTGCTGCTGCTCTATCGACGAGCCACCAGCAGCGTTAGACGGGGGAGGTTCTTTCCCCGTCACATCATCATGAATCCTTTAAGAAGAAAAACAATTAGCAGCTGATTCTATTAATTTCTTTTTATGCTGTATTTATACTTACGCGTTTGTTTGAATCGTCTCGTCCTTGTCTTCGATATCTTGATCTGAAGACTGAAAGTAAAAAATCGTATTTAATTTTACAATTGAATGTCTTTTACGTTGGGAATTATTTTAGAGCACTTTACCATGATGTTCACGTTTCGGCGTCTACGAATGAAATAAAGTTTTGAGCACCGATATACATTTTATTTCGAGTTCCTCTCCCGCGAATGTTGTGGAAATTCGCGTGTTGGATACATTGTTGCACCCACTCCCCTCGTTTTGCACAGCTTCGTGTTTTGTCTTTAGTCACTCGTACGCGAACTCTTCAAACGCGAACAAACAGTGAAATTTTATACGAACGATAGAGATTGAGCTATTATCGAAAATAATTGTCGAATAGTGTCGTGGAAATAATGGCAAAAGTGCGGAAGGCGCGGATTTACGACAAGTGCGCGTACAAAGATTGCCAGAATGGTCGATTCACGACGAATTCGCATCTTTTCCGCTTCCCGCAGGCCGACGATCCTCGACATGACATCTGGATACAGTGTACAGGTAAGTTTTTAATGTATGTGATAATTAATTGTGTTAGATATGCATACAAAAATGGTAGAGTTTTTTTTTAAGAAAAAAAAAAAAAAAATTTACCGGGATTCGATCCCGAATCGCTTGCATTACGAGCTGGACTGGCTACCACTCTAACCAATCTCCACTCGTAAGAAAGTTACCATGGAACCGCTATTTATATTTCGATTTTGATGAAGAAAGTCGAAAAAAAAACGCCGAAACGATCGAGAAAAGCATCAAGCCTTTTTCGATCGTTTCGGCGTTTTTTTTTTTTAGATCATTTTCATCGAATTTTCAATTTGAGAACTTAGTCAAGCGTTTATTATAAAGATTGCCCTGTATGAAAATATGAAAACTTTACTGCATGTAATCCACATTTGAAAACGTGGTCAGCAGCCACTCTGCGAAATGCGGGCTTATGTGCCATGCATTTTAAATCGATCGACATCGCTGAAAATGGAAAATTAAAACGTCGCGCTAATCCAGTGCCATTTTTCGACGAAGACGATGTCCAGGATTACGACGGAAGAGGTTCAAATAGTTTGGTAAGTACCAGTCCAAATGTTATTTCTTCTAGCGTACAGGCACAGGCATCTCACCAGGCTGAAGAGAGCGAAGACTCTGTCACTCCAATTGAAAGAATTCCTACGCAATCGGAAGAGATAATGGATTCACCGGAAAGCGAATCGTCTTTTAACGCGACGATTATCCCAATGACGCACTCATACGAGAAAAACAGTGAGCTACGCTTTTCGGAGTCGAACGACGAAACGTTGACGTGGACGACTATCGAGCCAGACTTCGCGACGGCTGTGACTGATACTATCACCAAATCGTCACTCCCACCAGCAACTGATTGCAGGGAAAAATTATCAGCAGGCAAGCAGCAGTCGACGAATCTAAATTCACGGGGTACAAAAGGTACTTTACGTGCTACCGTGATACAATATCGCAAAGAGATAAAGCTCTTGAAAAGGAAATTACACCGAGCTTTACATCAGAACGCGATTTTGCGACAAAAAAACAAGAAGAGAACGGTAAATGAATTTCTCGATGAGAGAAATTGTATCGAGCCATCAGCGAGAGCGATGGTTAAACTTCAGTTGCACCGCAAGAACGCGCCATTTGAAGGAGACGAAAAAGACTTGGCGAAGCAACTTTTCTACTATTCGGCAACCGCTTACAAACGATTGCAAAAAGCAGGCTGCCATTTTCCGTCGGTAAGCACCGTAAGGCTATGGATATCGGAGATTGATATTCGGCCTGGATTCTGCGCGGATATCTTTGACAAATTGAAAGCGAAGCTGGCAGAGTTGCCGCCTGTGGAAAGGATCTGTTGCCTGAAGTGGGACGAGATGACCATGAAGAACTTCGAAGAATACTCCGTAAAATTCGATTGTATCGAAGGACTGGTAGATCTTGGGTCGCTCGGACGTCGCAACGAACGCGCTCGATATGTGTTCGTTTTCTGCTTGGATTCCTTGAATGCAAGAAATCCGTGGCGGCAACTTGTCGCTTACTTCTTAACATGGAAATGGAAGTTGGAGCGAACGTCGTGTTGACAACGTGTGATCAAGGACCGTCCAACCAATCGCTTTATTCATCAGTACTTGGCGTAACTGACACGGCAACTCCGTCATTCCATTGCGCGGGGCGAGAGTACTTTGCATCATTCGATTTTCCCCACTTGATAAAACGTTTGTTGAGCACACTAAGAACGCACAAGGTGTTATATTGCAACGGCGAAGTCATTGCTGCATACGCGGACTTTGTAGACACGTGGACATACGACTGCACCAATACTACATCCAGGTTGCTTTCGCATATTACGTCGGCTCATATAGAGCCGTCAAGCTTCGAAGCGATGAACGTGAAGCGAGCTTTTCAAATGCTTAGTCACAGGTATGCTGCGGCAATACATAATGACGGCGGGCGAAGATCCACGCGGGCTAAGCAGTACGACTTGGAGAGCGTCTGCTACTTTTGCTGAGCGAATGAACACAGTAATCGATTCATGCAATGCATACCGTCTATTCTGCCACAATCCCGCGAAAAGACCTCTCTCAGATCGAAACCCTAGGATCGAAGAAACTTTGACTGCATTCATCGATTGGGCTTCTAATTGGAGTGTGGTATCCAAGCCCACCGCACGATCGAGGAAAATTCCCTGTCTAATAGGTTTGCCATTGACAGTGAAGTCGATTTTAATGACGTATCACTCGATCAAGGAGGACCATCCAGAGTTCGAACTAGCAGCGGCCCTCTGCAATCATGATTCAGTGGAACATTTGTTCTCGAAATTGCGAGGACGTGGGGGTTTTAATCCAAATCTTACGGCGAGAATGGTTCGATTGACTATCAGGCATATCCTTTCAACAGGATATATTGGTACGACCGAAATAGGCAATGTGGAGAGTCCTGAGGCATCAGCTCTGCTCAATCCGACCAGTGTTGTCACACGGGCATTTGAGGCGGCGGACGATCTCTCGATTGATCCTATCGGCTGTGAGGAAGATGACTCGAGCGTCGATGTTTCCACCGCAACGGAAATCATTGATTCGTATATTGGCGAACATCAAAGCGAGAATGCTGCTGACGAAGAATTAAGCTTCTACGAGAAAAATGCCATCACATTTTTCGCTGGTTACGTTGCGCATCGCAACCTAAAAAAGACACCGTGCGACAATTGTAACGAGGACATCCTAAAGATACCGATGGATGAAGCGGCGTCAACGGAAAAGTATATCGAGTTTCGAGAATACGAAAATATTGACATCGATGCCCCAACGGTAACGAAATTGAAACGGCCGACCGAAAAGTTTGCGCAAATCGTAGAATCTCAGCTGAAGGCTTACTCGAGACTTTGGCAAAAGCACTGGCATTCTGAAGGTCTCCTACAAAAACTTGTGAGCGATATAGTGCTGGCTACGAAGCCATTGGATCCTGAGTGGTACGATAAAAATCACTCCTGTCAAGCACATCGCATGCAGCATTTGCTATTTTTAATAAGGGTAAAAGTATATGCTCAAACAAACTATAATAATCGCGTGAAGCGAACAGTTCGCGCTGCTGTAGCGCAACGCAAACCGAACTCGAAATTGAGAAAGCTGCAAGGTTTGTACATTTTTATTACTATATAATATTGAGCACGTGCCTGTTCGCAATCGAAGGTTTTTTAAACTGCACTTTGATTGATCGTTTTATATCTTCAAGGCTGCGCCCGATTATGTCCAGAGGCTCCATGAGCTACGTCTCAATATGTACCATTAATTAGAAACTCAAGGTGTTGAAATTATTGAAGTAATGATTATCGAAGTCGTCCCTGTGTGCAACCGGAGGCTCTTTGAGCTGCACTTTCACAAATCACTTTGAATTGTCGAAGGTGTTCCCGTGCGTCTACAGAGGCTCTAAGCTGCGCTTCGATCAATCAATAGTTCCATGAGCTGCACTTTTCTAAATCGCATGACCTGACAAGTGTCCCGCCTTTACGACGGAGGCTCTTGGAGCTAACGGGGGGTAAAGTTGATTGCCTTCCCGTGGTGCCCCCCGAAAACGAATGAACTAATTTATTTCAAAATTAATTTTTATATTTAGTTCACTCGGCCAAATAATCAACAATTGTTTTTACTCTCTCACTGATAATGAATGTAAAAACCCAAAGAAAAAAAAAACGCCGAAACGATCGAGAAAGGCTTCGGCGCTTTTCTCGATCGTTTCGGCGTTTTTTTTTCGACTCTCTTCATCAAAATCGAAATTCAAATAGCAGTTTCCTGACTGCTTTCTTACGAGTGGAGGTTGGTTAGAGTGGTAGCCGGTTAGACTCGTGATGCGGGCGATTCGGGATCGAGTCCCGGTGAGTCTTTTTTTTTTTTTTTGTCATTGCACTCTTCAAAAAAAAAAAAAAAACGCCAAGAAAGGCTGAAAGTTTCTCTTAAAGCCTTTCTCGGCGTTGTTTTTTTCATCACTATTCATCTGGGATTTTACAATACAATATTTACAATACAGTAGAAGAAAAAAAAAAACCGATTCTCTTTGCTCGAACCTTGGATTCTCGATGCAAAATAGAATGTCGCTAAGCTCTCGACCAACCGTTCATCTTTTAATCAGTAGCACGGAAGTTGTATAAAAGTTGTGAGCTCGCTTGCTGATGAAATATTTTTTTCGAATGTATATTGCGCCTTGGATAATTAATGAATCACTCAGTGGACGTAGAAGTACACACTGATATTCGGCAGACTGCTGTAAGAAGAAAAAAAAACATTCATCCGCGTCCGAAGAGCCAAGTCTCTCGGTTTGCGGGAACGAGGCTCGAGCGGCGGAGAGGTTATCCCCACCAAGCGCTGACTCGTGTTCACGCGCCTGTAATACCTACCGCATCGGTGATCACGTTCGCCCCGACTCTGCAATGTTGGCCGAGGCGATGATCACAAAATCGTACTCCCGAGTTCGCCGCTACGATTTAGCGCCACTCCGCTCGGTACGGCCAAAACCCGAGCGTTGTGCATCTCCCTACTAATCTCTGGTATCGGTGTAAACGCACACAGCGATACCATCTGCCGTCTCACTCGCTCACGGCGCCTATTTTGTCCATCATGGTGGCAGCGAGGCAAGGCGCGTGTGAGCGCGAGTGAGACAAGAGATGGTATCGCTATGTGCGTTGTAACGAAGTAAACTAGTATTAAGTCTCTCGATCGAGCTCCACCCATCACGGAGCCAAGTCGACGCGAATTTATATTATCTAACCCCCGCCCCGCCCTCCAACGAACCCCCGCGATAGGCAAGGTACGCTCCCCACAACGAGATCCCGAGACAACGCACGAGAGTAAGAGAGAAGCAGGAAAAGCCGAGGGAGAACATCGCTCGACAGCAACGAGCCCATCGCCGGATTCCGCCGTCGCCGCCAACCACGGCGCGAGAGCCGACAACACCGCCCGCCGCTCGCTATCGTCGCTCGATGCCATCGAGCGACGATCAATCAGAACCGCTGCCGCCACCTGCCGCCTCACCCGTCGATCGAGCGATGTATCGACCGACGCTGAGTACTGTCTTCTCTCTCCCACCGCCGATATCCGCAGCGCTGATCTACGAGAAGACTTCCGAGAAGACGAGCGTACCTCAGCCTCAATCGAGATACAGGAGCGAATAGACGTGCGTAGCGACACAGAGAATTACCGAACTGTACGAAGCGTGTTGCGAGAGAAATTATCGATATCCGGCGTGATTATTATACGAGTGAGTGATACTGTATTTTCCGAGTGTGATTAAACCCCGTAGTTATTATTCCCCCGAATCCCAGCCCCTTAATTACCGTGAAATCCCGTGAGACTCGACCGCGCGTCTCACGTGCCAGTCGCCGGCATCGCGCTCGTGCACGTGGTGGGTGTCGTACCGCGAAATTCTTCGCATAAATCTCCCCGAGTGTTCGCCCCGTGAGTCCCATCGCCCCGAAAATAATAATTAGTCGTCCCGAAAAGCCGAAGGATTAAATGTAGAGCCGAAAGATCAGTTAACCCTCCCACGAGGTAAGAAGTCCGTCTGCGGAAAATTCGTCTAAAACAATTTGTTTGAAATAGTTCTCCTAAAATCGCTTCGTTGAGAAACAAATATGCTGAAAACAATTCGTAGTAATTCACTGTAGTAATTAGTTGATAATCATTCATCGAAAACGTTTAACTTTATAGTTCGATAAATCTCCGCTCTTTGCCGGACCCAGAGTCAACGATCGAGGACGTGGCGGATGTTTGGCTCCATTTTTTTTTTTTTTTGTTTTTTTTTTTTTTTTTTTTTTTTTTTTTTTTTTGGTTTTTTTTTTTTTTTTTTTTTTTTTGTTTTTTTTGGTTTTTTTTTGTTTGTTTTTATATCTCTTTTTTCGTTTTTTTTATAATTACGCGATTTTAATGGTTTTTTTTTATAATTACGCGATTTTAAAGGTTTTTTTTATAATTACGCGATTTTAATGGTTTTTTTATAATTACGCGATTTCAATGGTTTTTTAAAATAATTACGCGATTTTAATGGTTTTTTTTTTATAATTACGCGACATTAATAGTTTTTTTTAATAATTACGCGATTTTAATGGTTTTTTTATAATTATGCGATTTTAATGGTTTTTTTTTAATAATTACGCGATTTTAATAGTTTTTTTTAATAATTACGCGATTTTAATGGTTTTTTTATAATTATGCGATTTTAATGGTTTTTTTAAAATAATTACGCAATTTTAATGAGTTTTTTTTGCATTACTTTCTTTTAAATAATAATAATCGTTATTGTTATTTTTTGGCAACTTATTTCGGTGTTTTCCCCTATGTTGTTTTCTTTACAGCGACAGATTATTCCCAATCGCTTTGAGATACTCGATTCTGTCTGTATAGATGGGATCATCGTATTTTAATACGATGCTGCAGATCCTTTGGTTCAAATCCCGATATTTTTTGGATTGGGAAGGTTGAGCAACTCCGCTGCGGATTTCGGCAATGGTCAATTCGGTTCGCGATTGCTCAACTTTTAGAGACCTAATTAAATTCCACAGCGTTGGATGCTTTTGTCGTACGAGTTCATTGAATCCGCGATGCCACCCTTCCACATTATTGTTCGTGCGAGGAAGGCCGGCTCGACACGCGTCGTAGTGGTTCCAATACGCTATTGGAAATTGCGCATCTTTTATTTTACGCTTTCGGTCGTATCGAGCCACGAACTCTGATTCGAAAGAGAATAGGAAATCGTCGATGTTTTCCTCCTCAGCAAAAACTTCCTCGGTGATATGATTAAATAAACCCACCACCTCGTCGGGTTTCGCGTATGCGAGAGCTCCCAGGAGTTTAATTTTCTGCGCGAATTCGATATCTGTGTCATAACGTGTTTTAAAGTCATGACCGACGACTTTACGGTAGAGCGCCTGGTTAAAATGAAAGTTACAGAAACGAATCTTCACACCGGGAAATACGGTAATCATAGCTTTGACGACCGCTTGCTCCATATCGAGCATTACCATCTCGGGATTCAGTTCCGGTTCGGCATCTTTCAGTTTTGCGAACAGTTCCTGATACACCGCTGAACTTCTACCCGGCAATAATGAAAACACGAGCGGCACGATTTTTTCACCGACAATTGCGTGGATTGTGTACAATTGTGCGAACATCGATGCACACGCCCCAATCGTACCATCGACGAACCAATGTTTGGCTCCCGCCAACAGCCTCAAATTTTCAACCGTTCCGAAACAGATCATCCGATCCTCAACGGCACCTTTGTCATATATGACAAAGTTATGATTTTTTTCCGTTATGCAGTACTGAGGAGGAAGGTTTATATCTTTTTTCGATATCGGATTACATTGATCTCCCAGTGCTGCGTTTCGAACGTTTCGGATGGTCCTTTTCATCGAGCTGATTGACGGCATGTGGGCGGCTACACTATCGTGGATAGCAGCTGATGAGGACGCGATTAAAACGTGCGGACTCACGGACGTCGTCAAAGCCGACGCTTTCAGATCATTTCGAATCTTAATTGCGTCAACCTTCGCAGCTTCTCCGCCGTGATTGTGGCTTGTTTCTTTTAATATCTCGTTATTTGCAGAAGTTACGATTCGAGCCGAACAATAAGTTTTTTTTGGGTCTTGGTAAATACATTTCCAATAAGTGTTACCATTATCTTCGTTAACCCCGTTTTTGTAGAACAGGAAGCCATTTCGTAACAATTCCTGCTTCCCCTTCTCACTCATTACGAACTGAAGAGCCATTGCCAGTTATAGTCAGGCTATACGGCGATAAGGTATGTAAAAAAAAATATATAACAAAACGAAATGCTAAACGGACTAAACCAATCTGGAGAGAGACCGGGCTTACGCGATCGCCGTTACTGCGAGATACAAACGTACTTTAGGCAGACTTAGTCAGAAGGTCACTGCCAAACGAAAATCGCGAAACGTCCAATAAACTTCCGATTATATCGACTTAAGAACAGTACTAAAAACTAAAGCTTAATAACAAAAAAAAACCTGTATTTGTATTTAGCGCGAAAAGAGAGATGCATAAAACCCGCCACGGAGTAAAAAGAACGAAACACCAAGCAATTTGCTTGATGTAGTATACAGCTATCAAGCAAAGACGAGTGGACGCAAACGTTGATAGATGTTACGGAGTCAGCGACATTGACCAAATTCGAGTCATGGCTTACGCGATCGCCGTTACTGCGAAATTCAAAATTACTCTACGTAGACGCAAACGTAGACGCAAACGGTGGTCGGTGATACGGAGCCAGCGGGCTTGACCGATTCCGAGAGAGCCACGGGTTACGGAATCGTCGTTGCTGCGAGATGGAAAACTATCAAATTTAACGTTGAAAGAAGTCGCCATTTAAGGTTACCAGTTTTCGATGGTACAAATCGTACGAATATGCTCGACTTCTTCGTTCTTCTCCGCTCATAGGGTCGTTATAATATTGGTAACGGCCAGCTACTCTTAGTCGCCGATCACGAGTGTAGCGATTTCGTAGTGTGAACGATAAAATGTCATGAAGGAATTCTTCACCAACCCCATTGACAATCGCAAAATTAACGACAATCATTCGATTATGATCGTTAAAATTAGGATCCCAAAATGTTCGACGTATAAATCTTGGCCAAGTGTTCGCATCGCCAATAACATCTTGGAACGCGAGCCAATCATTTTTTTTTATGAGTTCAATCCAAGTCTTCATTTCTGTAACCATTTTTCACTACTTATCCAACGATGATCCCCGCTGAAGTATACGGCCGAGTTTAAAAACTTTGCGGATATTTTTCGCTATAGGTGGAGTATTATACTCTACGAATATTTTACGCTAAGTTGGAATATTTTACGCTACTGTTGAAAACCTTAAACCAACTATATAGATATTTCCGCTATAGTTGACATACGCTATCGATATTTCCGCTATAGCTGACGAACGCTATTGATATTTTCCGCTCTAGTTAAAAACTTTATACTCATTTCCGCTATATTTGACAAACGCGATCGATATTTCCGCTATAGTTGACAAGCGCTATCGATATTTCCGCTATAGTTGACAGACACTACAAATATTTCCGCTATAGTTGACAGACACTACAAGTATTTCCGCTATAGTTGACAGACACTACAAATATTTCCGCTATAGTTGACAGACACTACAAATATTTCCGCTATAGCTGACAAACGCTATCGATATCTCCGCTATAGTTAATACAATAGGAACAATATCCTTATTTGCAAATTAACTATTTTAGACGAATTGTTATTAGACGAATTGTTTTTAGACGAATTGTTTTTAGACGAATTGTTTTAGACGAATTGTTTTAGACAAATTGTTTTAGACGAATTGTTTTTAGACGAATTGTTTTTAGACGAATTGTTTTAGACGAATTGTTTTAGACGAATTTTCCGCAAATCCCCCTCGCCAACCCCTATTGCAGCCCCCTGATTACGATTTATTCGGTTAATTATCGGAAGTATTATTTTGCGTACTCTTAGTCGTTATTATTTCGAATTATTATTTTTATTAATTTCTTTATTTCCTTTTCGTTGATTTGGTTTGTATTCCTTATTTTCTTTCGATTTATTTTGTATCATTTATTCTGCGATTTATCAATAAATTGATATTTCTTTGTTAATTTGCCCCCTTTATCTCCGGTAGTTGATCTCCCCCCCCGCGTCCCTCCAGGAAACGCCGCCATCGACAAGATCCCCGTTACAGCGTATACTATTTATTAACTGCCACGGGTCCCATTGTTCACCAATTAGCCATTGCGACTGGTTGTGACACCGAAAATAATCGCGTTATTGGATTAATCAGCAGAAAATGAACGTGGCGCTCGGCAAGAAGAAGGCGATCAAAAGGCGAGACGGGAGTGATCATAATATCAAAGTCTTCGTGCGCGTAAGGCAAGTATCGTTTCCACGTGTTTGCCGTCTACGCGCGGATCGGCTAACATATAGGTGCCCGAATGCACAACCTCTACTATGGCCAACCTAATGTTTTGTAAAGTCTCTAGCATACTTTGACTCTCGAAATGTTAGCGTTAAATGTGAAGATATTTTCTCTGAAACGCCATTTTCGTATGAGATATCAGAGTTGCATACACATTGCAGCAAAAAAGGGAAATTGTGTCTATTTTTCTTGATGATAATAAAAAAATACGATCATAACCATGCTGTGTACTGTTTAGTTAATAATCCTTCTTGGCTATATACTATAAGAATATTCAAATCTCTCGTCAAGTATCCGACCCGAGTAAAAAGGATTTTTGAACGAAGCCGACCACGCTACTGAAAGATTTTACAGACGCTCGGAGATACGGGTGATCGGTAACGTCAATCCCTATTTGTCCCACAGCTACCAACCTTCGCCGAATAGTGTCGCTTGGTGTCAAGGCTGCTTCTTCGTTCTTCAGGAGATATATCTATATATACAAAGCTTATAGCTTGTCACTCAGCGCCATCATTCGATAAATCCACTTAGCTAGGCGACTAATAGGTCTCGACATTGCCGACCGCTCGTATCCCCGAGTGGCGACAATTCATCTCGGTCATGAGGTCGGGTTGGTTTAAAAATCGGTTTTACTTGTATGGGCTATTTACCGAGAGAATCAAATATTCAGACACTATTAAGTTAAGATGGGTCATTGAAGAAACACTATTAAGTACATCTCCAATGGTTTTTTTATATTACATTAAAAAATATATACGCTGTTGTTCTTATTTTATGAAATTTGCATTTGTCCCCGAATATTTCACATAAAAATGGCGTTTGAGAGAAAACGCCTTCAAATTTGACGCTCACGTTTTGAAAGTCAACGCGTGCTAGAGACTTTGCAAAACATTAGGTTGGCCATAGTAGTTGTTGTGCATTCGGGCACCTATATGTTAGCCGCGCGGGGCTAACATATAGGTGCCCGAATGCACAACCTCTACTATGGCCAACCTAATGTTTTGTAAAGTCTCTAGCATACTTTGACTCTCGAAATGTTAGCGTTAAATGTGAAGATATTTTCTCTGAAACGCCATTTTCGTATGAGATATCAGAGTTGCATACACATTGCAGCAAAAAAGGGAAATTGTGTCTATTTTTCTTGATGATAATAAAAAAATACGATCATAACCATGCTGTGTACTGTTTAGTTAATAATCCTTCTTGGCTATATACTATAAGAATATTCAAATCTCTCGTCAAGTATCCGACCCGAGTAAAAAGGATTTTTGAACGAAGCCGACCACGCTACTGAAAGATTTTACAGACGCTCGGAGATACGGGTGATCGGTAACGTCAATCCCTATTTGTCCCACAGCTACCAACCTTCGCCGAATAGTGTCGCTTGGTGTCAAGGCTGCTTCTTCGTTCTTCAGGAGATATATCTATATATACAAAGCTTATAGCTTGTCACTCAGCGCCATCATTCGATAAATCCACTTAGCTAGGCGACTAATAGGTCTCGACATTGCCGACCGCTCGTATCCCCGAGTGGCGACAATTCATCTCGGTCATGAGGTCGGGTTGGTTTAAAAATCGGTTTTACTTGTATGGGCTATTTACCGAGAGAATCAAATATTCAGACACTATTAAGTTAAGATGGGTCATTGAAGAAACACTATTAAGTACATCTCCAATGGTTTTTTTATATTACATTAAAAAATATATACGCTGTTGTTCTTATTTTATGAAATTTGCATTTGTCCCCGAATATTTCACATGAAAATGGCGTTTGAGAAAAAACGCCTTCAAATTTGACGCTCACGTTTTGAAAGTCAACGCGTGCTAGAGACTTTGCAAAACATTAGGTTGGCCATAGTAGTTGTTGTGCATTCGGGCACCTATATGTTAGCCGCGCGGGGCTAACATATAGGTGCCCGAATGCACAACCTCTACTATGGCCAACCTAATGTTTTGTAAAGTCTCTAGCATACTTTGACTCTCGAAATGTTAGCGTTAAATGTGAAGATATTTTCTCTGAAACGCCATTTTCGTATGAGATATCAGAGTTGCATACACATTGCAGCAAAAAAGGGAAATTGTGTCTATTTTTCTTGATGATAATAAAAAAATACGATCATAACCATGCTGTGTACTGTTTAGTTAATAATCCTTCTTGGCTATATACTATAAGAATATTCAAATCTCTCGTCAAGTATCCGACCCGAGTAAAAAGGATTTTTGAACGAAGCCGACCACGCTACTGAAAGATTTTACAGACGCTCGGAGATACGGGTGATCGGTAACGTCAATCCCTATTTGTCCCACAGCTACCAACCTTCGCCGAATAGTGTCGCTTGGTGTCAAGGCTGCTTCTTCGTTCTTCAGGAGATATATCTATATATACAAAGCTTATAGCTTGTCACTCAGCGCCATCATTCGATAAATCCACTTAGCTAGGCGACTAATAGGTCTCGACATTGCCGACCGCTCGTATCCCCGAGTGGCGACAATTCATCTCGGTCATGAGGTCGGGTTGGTTTAAAAATCGGTTTTACTTGTATGGGCTATTTACCGAGAGAATCAAATATTCAGACACTATTAAGTTAAGATGGGTCATTGAAGAAACACTATTAAGTACATCTCCAATGGTTTTTTTATATTACATTAAAAAATATATACGCTGTTGTTCTTATTTTATGAAATTTGCATTTGTCCCCAAATATTTCACATGAAAATGGCGTTTGAGAAAAAACGCCTTCAAATTTGACGCTCACGTTTTGAAAGTCAACGCGTGCTAGAGACTTTGCAAAACATTAGGTTGGCCATAGTAGTTGTTGTGCATTCGGGCACCTATATGTTAGCCGCGCGGATCAAACGTGCGCCATTTTTCAGAGAAATTTCGAGATCCCAAAGTATCAATGTTCCTTCAAGGATGATTGTTTTTTTTTGTATGAATAGGATGTTGGTAATCGTGCGATTTCGGACGAATAATATTCTCTTATTCGTCCATTGTCGGATGGCTAGCCACAGTCTATTCATTATTGTTGATATAATTAAATCCATTCGACATTTCAATTTTTTATCCACAGGCCAATGTGCGCCTCGGAGCAAGAGAGGCGGTCGGCAACGATCGTCAATGTGACTTCCGACAATGACATAGTTATCGGAAGTACATCAAAAGATCGATTGAACAAAAAATATAAATTTGACAAGGTCTTTGGACCGGATGCGAAGCAGGTAATAAAAAAAATATATTTTTGCAGTCCAAAAAGTAAATTTACGGGCAATAAAGTGATATTGTGGGCAAAAAAGTGATTTTCGCGGGAAGAAAAGAACTCCGAAGAGTTAGTAAACCAAAATTCCGTGAAAAACAATGGTGAATTAATTATTACGAGAATTATTATTAGAAAAAATAAAAAAATAAGAAAAAAAATAAATAAAATGTCGCACACTTCAGCTCTTGCTTCGCCAAAATATCGCTTGAAATAAATCATAATTCAGGATAGTTTTTCCAAAAGTACCGTTTATTGAAAAGTACTACGACCGTCTCAATTGAAATGTGCAAACAAACTAACTAGTAGATTTTTCAAACAAACATAAAATTATGAGGGCAGTCCTCAAAACAGCCAGATGTCCCCGAAATAGTCAATTTTTAGTTGGAAATGTCTTTAAAATGTACTGTACACGTACATATAGGTATATACCTATGTATATATAAATCAATGTTTTGCCTATCGTCTTTGCAGCTCGAGGTGTACGAAGCAGTCATCTGTCCGCTACTCGTCGAAGTTCTCGCCGGATACAATTGTACGGTATTAGCTTATGGGCAGACAGGATCGGGAAAAACATATACGATGGAAGGCACCCGCCACCTTCCTTCTTGTCAATGGGAGAGCGTAAGATAGAAATTTATTTAAAATTTTCGTTTCAATTAGCGCTGATGGTGATATTTTAATTTGTGCAGAGCACAGAAATAGGGTTGATACCACGTTTTCTGAGCCATCTTTTCGACGAACTGAACACGCAACGTCCTAACGCATATACTGTACGCGTCACGTACCTAGAGATATATAATGAAGAGCTTTTTGATCTTCTGTCGCCGATGGACGACACAAAAAAAATTGGGTAACTCTCCCGTTATTGTTTAAATTTCCATTTTTCTTTTTCACGCAAAATTTTCGCGAAATGTTTATAAAAATTATAATGGGATTTATTTTTTGTTTGTAAAGTAGCTGCGACAATGTCAAGCAGAAGGAAGGTAATAAAAAGTTAGAAAACATCATTGTGCACGATATAAATGACGTGTATCGCATACTCGACAAAGGTTCTGCGAAGCGACGAACCGCCGAAACCTTAATGAACGTCAACTCGAGTAGATCTCATACCGTTTTAACGATAACGATTACGGCGAACGGGACCAGCGACGACGACCAAATGTCGGGCCGAATAGGACAGCTAAATTTGGTAGATTTGGCTGGAAGCGAGAACGTCCAAAAATCCGGTACCACTTATCTTCGGGTTCGTGACACTGGAAGTATTAACCAGTCGTTGCTATCGCTCGGACGAGTAATTAAAGCTCTTGTGAATAACGCGTCCCATATACCGTATCGGTAAGACATCTATTTAATTATTTATTTATTCGTCTTATTTATTTATTTATCTTAATGAGATTAAAAATTCATTTTTTTTTCTTATTTTTTGTTATTCATTTATTTGTTTTTCAAGTGATTCGAAGCTAACCTGGCTTCTCCGAGAGTCTTTGGGTGGCACGAACAAAACATCAATAATCGCGACAGTATCGCCCGCTAGTATGAATTACGAAGAGACGATTTCGACGCTGGATTACGCGATTCAAGCAAAAAAAATAACAAACAAACCTGAGATAAACAAGGCGCTATCTCCGAAACCTTTAATGGAAACTCACAGACAGGACGCAGAAGAAATACAAACATTAAAGAAGAATATTCTCGACAAAGAGGTGAGCAATAGCAAAATTACGATCGTTAACCGAGCGGCAACAATTTATATCGAGCGTTCGAAAAATTTCTTATTCGATCGCTGTGTCGTATTGCAGGCATGTTTTATAGATCTACAGAGGACTATACATGAACAAACTATCGAATTAGAACGAACAAAAGCTCGGTTGGCGTCAACGGAGAACGAATTGGCGGTGACGAACTCGTTATTGAAAACATTGTCAAATAATCTGACGGAAAATGTATGCGACGAATGTGAGGCATTGAAAAAAATGATTATTGAGTCGGTAAGTTTGACTTTCTCCTCTGTTCTGTTCGGTTCTGTTGTCGATTGATTGTTAACCGAAACGATTTCCCATTGTTGCAGTACGAACACTACAGACAGTGGACAAAAGAAGAAGTGGCGGACATGAAATGCATGTCGGATAATCGCAAGACGAATTTATTAAAATCATTAGAAAAATTTTCGTCGGATATTAAACAACTTGTCGACGACGAGAGTATTGAGAGATTACGTTCGCAGAACTCGGAATTGGCCGACGAATTAATTGAGCGGAGCGGTATTCTGTTGACGAATTTTCAAAAAGACGTAAAGGTCAATTACGATTCATTGAACACGTATAAAAATGTAGTTTCCAACAAGGCGCACGATATGCGAAAGAAATTCGTCGCGGATCGGGACTCAATCATATCTTCCATCGACGTAAGTTTCTATCGGTTACTCTTTAAAAAAACTTACGTTTCGCGATTCCGCGTTATCTCTATCGGTGCAAATCGACGAAAAATATCACATTCGCAGAAAATTGGAAAAATAATTTCGAAAGTGAGCTCGGATCACGTAAAGATGGGCGAGCAGTGTCAATATGAGGTGAGAAAGCCATTACAAAGATCTAACGAAGAGGTTTGTAATCGATAATTCAATCGTATTAATTATTCGTCATTTTGTTTTACAAATTTCTTTGAAATTCTCTGATAAAACGACGTTCCATTTCTTCTTCTATCTCCAACAACCTGAAGACAAAACGTTTTGATGTGCTTGGGCCGGAAACACGAAATCTTCCCGAAAGATCGTCGAGCACTTCGAATATTTATTTATCGGTTACATCGGATTCAGCCGCACGTTATCATTCCCAACCGGACCTAAAAGGTACGTCGCACAAAATAAGATCACTGCGAAATCGATCGAATTTATGACTGTTATTAATTAAAACGTGGCTTCATTTCAGGAAAATAAAAGGGAGAATTAAGAAGGATCAAGAAAGCAAAAACAAAAAATGGCTTCCCGAGTCGGTATATGATTCCAAATTGATTTTTTTTTATATACTATATATACTGTACTATTATCTATCCTATCTATATTTTTTTATCTATCGCTTTATCTATCGCTTTATCTATCGCTTTATTCATCGCTTTATCCATCGCTTTATTTATTGCTTTCTATAATAAACGCTATTCTTATTATTGTTGATATAAAAAATGCGCTTCTGTTTCGCTTTATTCCACGCATTTCCTGCAACCCTTTCCTCTGGCGATCCCGTCGACGTTACCGGCGTAATCACATATCAGCACCTTTTCGACAATAATAACGACAAAAACACGGATATAGAGTAGCGAGGAAAAATAAAATATAGCAATAACGAAGCTAACGTTTTTCTCGACGATGTTGCGTGTGAAATAATGATATTATTTTTGTTTTTTTTTTTTTATAACTCGAATAACACGCAACGAATGGTTTCTTATCAAAAAGATTTTTTTCGTGTATTTGAAATCGTCGCGTCTATAAAATTATAGGTATGAACGTGTTTTACTTTCACTCCGGGACACTGCGAAATTTGAATCACTAGAGCAGAATTCAAAGTTCTAAAATAGTCAGTTTGCCTTTTTTCCTCTGCTTTCATTTATTCGTCTTTTCTTTAAAATACAATGGATAAACATAGAGTTAAAATGTTTGTATTACAAATCGCTTAACGAAGTAGATGATGAGTATGACTTGGTGACTAAATACGAGGCCGCAATTCACAATTCCTTTTTTTTCCTGTTGCAATCGGTAGAAAAAAAAAGGGAAATTGAACGAATATACGTTTTTTTCTGTTTTCCTACACATGTTTAAAGTGAATCGACCCTTCGCTCGTTTCATTGCGAAGATTCTTCGCGCGCTTGCGGATTATTCCGGACTCGACATTGCAGTATGCGACTTCGAATCTCGGAAACAAGGTATTCGGCAATTGTTTCAGTAAATTTTACAGAGCTTCCAAAGTGAATCCGAATATTTCTCTTTGCCGAATTAATATATATATATATCTTCTTTTTTTTTCAGTGCACGGACCGGACTTTCACATGTACCATGCATCTGTAGCTTCGCTGGTTGTACGTGACAATTGTTAACGCGAGAACGAGGAGGATGAGGACTCTCGCCCGTGCTGTCCCTTTCGCTCGTATGTTTCACGGACTTTGTGACGGACGCGAAAAATCCACATCCCAATGTATTTGGTAAAGCGCGTTTCATGCGGTAATGCGCCGCGCTAGTACATACTTTAAAACGGTCAATTTTTTTTCAGATTTTTTCTGTGTCGCGGATTAGTGAGATTTGGATCGTATTAAACCTTTGGGTTGAAATGTAGGTGTAAAATGCATCCTTAAGGAGGTGGTATCGCTGCGTATTACCAAAGAGTGCAAATCACTCGAAATTCTTTCTCGACAACTTTATAATGGAATAAAAATCTCAAAAAATTCGGCATTCTAGCTTATATGACATTTATTATTATGGAAAATTAATCTTCTTAGCACCTTCTGAATGGAATTCCTCCGCAACTTGTAAAATGCTTCAAATATGCGGACACTCAACGAAAACGTTATATCGACGAATTGAGAGAAATTGTGGCGATCGCGGTACTGCTAGCGATCCGAAATCACGCAATAAATTGTCCCTGTTGATCGAGTGGTTTGGAAGTCGCTTGAAAGATCTTGGATTCGAGGAACAACTTCGACAAATGGGAACTAGTACATTGGAAGAAACGGATTCAACGGTATCAATTACGATTGTTGTCGATTTTCAATTCCTTCATCGTCCTTTGAATTTTACGAAAAGTTATCTTGTTTTTCGACATTTTTTTTCTTACCGGACGCATACCGTGATCTTTTCTTTATTTTTCCATGTAGCACATTTCACGAGTTTCGAGAAATCGCATTAAGCTCGATATTTTCCTCAGCGATGCGCGTTAAAGAATAGAAAAAAAAAGGCAACAACAATTTTTAACGACAAATATAACGCGTTTTAGGTGAAAGTGCCACTGATGATATTACCGATATTGGGACAAGACGGTGGGAAGAAGACGCTTTTTTATTACTGCCACTTGGACGCCGTTGCCGATACGAAGAACCACTCGCGGACGAAATATCCTTTCGAGATGCTGGAACACGATGGAAAATTGTATGGACGCGGAACCGCGAGGATGAAGAGACCTCTGCTTTGCTTCATTCATGCGATCGAGTGTTTCAACAATCTTGGACTGCCGATACCGGTCAACGTCAAGATACTTTGCGGACATTTTTATGAAAGCGCTTATTCTCCTGTATGCGCGAAAAAAGGGTGAAAAATAAATGAAAATAAAAACACGAGAACAGAGTCGATGCGCGAGGCAGGGAGCGTTGGCCTGGATAGCAGTCTGGAAGATATAAAAAGCGGATTTTTAAAGGGAATCGATTGCATCCTGATAAACGACGGACAGTGGATTGCCAAAGATGTTCCGTACATAATTTTTGGATCTCGAGGGACTTGTTACTTCGACGTATGCGTGGAGTGGAGTGGTCCAAAAACGAATTTACACAGCGGCAAATACGGTGGTATATTGTACGAGCCGATCTAAGACGCGCTTCACCTTTTCAATATTCTCGTCGATAATTCCTGTCGTATAAAAATTCCTGACTTCTACGAGGATGTCAGGCGAGTCTCTCCCGACGAGGAGGATGTCTACCGCAAGCTGAAAGTCGGCACGGAAGATTATCGAAGATGCGCCGCTCTGAAAAAGCTCAGACGCGACGGGCGAGTCAAAGAAACTCTGATGGACCTTTGGCGATATCCTTCCTTCAATCTGCATTTCATTGACAATCATTCGCGTTGCGATTGCGACGCGAAACTTACCATTCCGAAGAGGGTCACCGCTAGATTTTCGCTACGATACATTTAAACGTTTTTTACGCCGCAAAAACGTATCGATAGCGGGAATCTAGACGCAAAAACACTAGACATAGGTTGGCTCCACGACAAACTCCCGAGCGGGTCTGGGAGTTACTGTATCGATACGTTGATAAGGCGCTACGCGAGAGATGCACCCCGAACGATGTTACAGCGAAAGCGAGAGAAAATAACAAACTGAATCCATGGCTCGAGGATCATTCGCACTGGAACTACGAAGCTGCAAAAATCGCGACAAAGCAGGTCAATATATTCAGTCTTCGTCTATCGCTATGATTGCCGTTAAAAACAACGACAATCGTTAATTCGTCTCGTTTCACAGGTTTACAAGGAAGAAGCTAATTTTATACGCGAAGGCAACGGATTATCGTCTCTTCTTAAAATACGCGAAGCTCTGCCGGGAATAAATACTTTGGTCCTGCCGCTGGTGAACAATGAGTCAAACGCAAGCGAGGAGCGTGAAAATATTTCACCGACGCGTTACATCGAAAGTACGAAGCTAGTTACAAATTATTTACATCATTTGAGCGTTTTTTCTCGAAAACATTAAAAAAAACTCTTCGCTGTTCGACATGATTTTTTTATTCTCGGATATTCAATGAATATATGGACGATAAAACGAAAACTATGTACACTGAAGAATCGTTGCGTCAAAACATTTTTTTGTTTTTAAGAATATTAATAAAAAAGTTCCTTCTCGTTTTCCATCAATCTTTCGTTCAATCTCTTGTTCGTATTCTCGGCATTGTTAAGTCTCAACGCGAGACCGTTCGGCAAGCTATCGCCGCTCTCCCGAGGTTCGTTGCCCGAATTATCCTCGATTCTCCTTTTACCGCTGAATTCTCCATCGTGACTTCCAAGAGTCAAGCCGTTCGAGGCGCAAGACTTCGATCCGACATTTGTCGTCTTCGTTGCCGTCGTCGCGCGTCGTTCGTACGCTCAATTTGCGAATCAATTCTTCTTGATATTTTACCATTCCGCGCAATCGTTCGTAAGAAAATTCGTCCTCGTTCGGGGATTCCATCGTGAGCTTCGACGTATTTCCATTTCCTTGCCAATTCCAATCGATCCTTTTGTCGTCCGGCGGCGATTCGTCTACTTCGAGCTTCGGCTTTTTCAGAATCGGCAGATTTTCATCGACGAATCACCGAAATAATCGAGGTAGTAACGATTCCTATCAATCCCATTGGAATGAATATTGCGCGGATTGGCGTTCTTATATCGGCTTGCCGTCACTTCGACAAAGACTCGAACCGTCGAATGTCCTAACCGCGCGAAAACTCAAATTACCGAACGGCAGTTATACCCGAATAACGAATTAGTCGATGCATCACAACGACGAACTATTAAGGGGACTGAGTCACCTAAAAAATCGAAAAGTAAAAAATTTTTTTTCCAGTATATATAAGTTTAATGAAAAATTGAATTTTACCTCCATAATATATATATGTTAGACTACCGCTGTAAATTTTTTTGGAGACCTACGGTGTATTCCAGTGTTATGGGCAATGGTCAAACATTTTTCCTTTGCCGCAGCTTTCGGACTGAACGAAAGCATCAATCTTTGCTTGCGACCTCTTATTTTCTTCGTTGGAGAGTTTATTGCGGAACGAGTGCGGGGATTTTTTTTTTAAGCTTCGCTAGCGAAGATATGAGTTAAAAACTACCAAAAAATTCACTTTTTCCACTTTTTGTCTCGTAACCACTCACATAATGGCTTGCGATAAATCCATTTTTGATCGCATGAAAAATCCCCGCACTCGTTCCGTAACACTGACTGTTACGAAGAAAATGAGCCGTCGCAATCCAAAATTGGTGGGCCCATTCTCCCTGAAACCTGCGGCAAGCGAAGAAAAATATAAGTGTCAAAAAATGAATTTCACAGATTAATGAAAATAACCAACTTGGGTGATTCACAATAAAAAAAAATTATTTTTATATTTTTTTTGTCACAAAAATGTACACTTTTTTTTCTATCACATAAAACTTAGAATTTTTTTTTTCGTTTTTTTATTTTACAAATCTCGCAAATGCAAAAAAAATGTTTAAAAAATTAAAAAAAATACTCTTACGTCAAATGTGACGTTTAAAAATGAGGTTAATTCTGCGAGACTTTTCGCGTTGCGACACTGTCACTGTGAAAATCATTTTTGCACCATTGCGGGCAAAAATACAGAACATATTCCGTTCATTCGGAAAAACTGTAAACACTGACGATTAACTAATTACACGGAGTTTACAAGCGCAGTTTTTTAGCCGATTGACACAATCAAGTAAAAATCATCGCTGCTACATTACGCCGGTGTATCGCAGACTCAAAACAAAGCGCGGTAGCGGCGATAATCTGAGTCGCATCGATTAGACGTAACGACCCTTTGGTCGGTAAATCGTTACCTACCGAACGCAGTTTCGGCATCGATTGTTTTTTCTGTTCCTTTCTCGATGTTCCTTGTTCTTCTTATTAGAAGAAAAAGAAACGTGCGGAGATGCGGTATTCCGGCATTGTTTGTATTGCATTTCGGCATTTTTTTTTTTCACACATTATTTATTTCTAATATTTATAATATTACTAAAATGCTTCTAACTTCGGTAATTTTTTAAATTTCGATCTAAAATTTGGTGTGTATGTAGTACACCGTATATACATTCAGAAAAAAAATAAAAAAATCATTTTTAGGTGACTCAGCCCCCTTAAAATCCCGAATGTATGATTTGGCAGAATATTCGAAACACCGAAATTTATTTTCCTCGAATATTCGTACAGTCGAATCGTCAAACCGACGACGAATAGTAGTCCCGAACGGTGCAAGATTCCGATTTGTTTTTTAGCCGATGCATCATTTTACCGACTGTACCATACTGCCGAGAGATACGCACAGCCGAAAGTCCATTCAGCCGAAGTACATTTTTCCCGAAAATCAACGTCGCCGAATTAGAGATCTTCGTTATCGATACACGGTACCAACACTGTCGATATATTGGCGTTCTTGAAGTTGACCTATAGTCGCCTCGTCGTGAGATATTAATTACCGTACCGGAATATACAGATAGAAAAACGCTATAAATTCCCCAAAAGTTTAAAGCGGTCAACAACTTGCAATTAAAAAAATTAAGAAATTAAAATAAAAAATGATTTTTCTTAATTGCAAGTTGTTGACCGCTTTGAACTTTTGGGGAATTTACAGCGTTTTTCTATCTGTATATTCCGGTACGGTAATTAATATCTCACGACGAGGCGACTATAGGTCAACTTCAAGAACGCCAATATATCGGCAGTGTTGGTACCGTGTATCGATAACGAAGATCTCTAATTCGGCGACAATGATTTTCGGGAAAAATGTACTTCGGCTGAATGGACTTTCGGCTGTTCGCATCTCTCGGCAGTATGGTACAGTCGGTAAAATGATGCGTCGGCTAAAAAACAAATCGGAATCTTGCACCGTTCGGGACTACTATTCGTCGTCGGTTTGACGATTCGACTGTACGAATATTCGAGGAAAATAAATTTCGGTGTTTCGAATATTCTGCCAAATCATACATTCGGGATTTTAATAGTTCGTCGTTGTGATGCATCGACTAATTCGTTATTCGGGTAAAACTGCCGTTCGGTAATTTGAGTTTTCGCGCGGTTAAGACATTCGACGGTTCGAGTCTTTGTCGAAGTGACGGCAAGCCCTTATATCCACCCGTAAACACGAGGAGCCGCGCGCACGTTGACAATCGATCAACGATAGTTCATTCTTTAACTTGCTGTGCGAACGCGAGCCGTATTCGTGTGTGAGACGAAAAAAATACCGATACGAACTTTGAAATAACGTCTCGTGACGTTAAAATAATAATCGTTTTGCAAAGATCCGCGTTGATGCGCTTGGTGAAAATTGATGAGCGTGTGGCGCATCGACGGGCCGAGAGTGCGGTTAGTCGGACGATACCGGGGGACGCCGAACAAGTGCGCGTGTGCCGCTACTGCCGCTGGTCAGTCATTCGCCGACCGCCGGTGGAGCACGTTGAAAAAGTGGTGTGTACTCGTTGCTGCTCGTCGTCGCGTATTTTTTTCATCGTATAAACGACGCGCGCACGCCTCGCAAAGATCCGGGCTGTACTTGCCAAATGAAATACAATTAAACGAACCTCAATCATAGTCCGGGAGTCGAAAAAATGATAGACGCGAAAAAAAGATTCGACGGAATGACAGTGAAACGTTTAGGGCTGTTCGGTATCGCGTGATTATCGCCGAGTGTCGAGAAACGAATAAAAAAAGAAATCTCGGGGGGTGTCGCGGGTGCGGGCGATCGTGAAATAATAATAATAATAAAAAAGTCGTATACGCGTTGCAGTGTTTCGTGTGTGCTCATCGATGTTTTTTCTCGTTTCTTTTGGCCATTAACAAAACGAAGCAAAGAGCTCGTGTTGTTGGCTCGTTGAGCTACCTGTTGCGCGAGCATCCTTTTTGATATTATATATATATACAAGGGCCTACAATTCTTGTTCCGGCCTCGTTGGGAGCACCTAGGAGACGCTAAGGTACCGTCATAAAAAAAAAAAAAAGAAAAAAAAAACCATCTCTTTTTCCTATCTGCGGAATCTATTATTTTTAACAAATTCCATTCCATTTTTTTTCCCCTCTCTTTTCCTATCACCAATAATTCTGCCCGTTTCATTGCAGGTTTGGGTTAACGCGGCAGCGCAAATCTTCAATTCCGTCGGTATAGCATTCGACTCGATGATATGCTTTGCAAGTTACAACAAATTTCACAACAACATTCTTATAGACACCGTCACCGTGTCACTTATTAACGCATTTAGTAGTCTCCTCGTCGGTATATTCGCGTTCGCAACTATAGGCAATATTGCACTCGAGCAGAATACGTCGGTCGAGGATGTCCTCAGTGGCGGTACGTTGTATTTTATTAAATTTTTTTTACATCTCAATCTTATCTTTTTTTTATTTTTAGTTATTCTATGATTCTTCGATGTTATTGAATAAGAAAGAAAAAAAAAATGGCAATGCGAATCGGGGCGGTTAGTCCGAAGGTTCGTTCGTGTTTTTACACGTATCTCTTCGTCATTTATATTCAAGGGCCCGGACTGGTGTTCGTCGTCTATCCGCAAGCGTTAGCCAAGATGCCCGCTTTCCAACTGTGGGCCGTTTTGTTCTTTCTTATGCTCGTATGCCTGTCGCTCAACAGTCAGGTGGGTAACAAAATGCCATTTATGTCGCATTTTTTATACTTATCGAAAGATATTGTATATTTGCAACTTGCTCTTTTGTCACGTTAGATTACCGGATTATTATACGTCACTGCGTCGGGATGTTGTCGTTGCCGAGATAGAGGTGCCCCTCGTCATCGAGACGCGCTTAAAGGTGAGTTCGCGCTTTAGTCACGACACGTATACGAGAATAACCTTAAAAACAAAACATCCAATCGATGCCAATCAATGAAAGCTGATCGCGGAATTCGCCGGCGATCGCGCATCTCCGCGAGGATTTAATATCCTATATTATTAACGAGTAGCGGCAAATGACCGGAGAAAACTCGAGTTGTGCGATCGTAGATATTTCGTATAATTGTATTTGAAGCCTCTGTCGCAGTCGGAGTACAAATAATAAACTCGTAGCAAAGAGAGCGAGAATCTTTGGCGAACGGCGGGGCAGCGCGAGGCTCGATATATATATCTCGCGAGAGCAGCTCCGCTGATCTGTTTAACTCGATTCCGTTCTCGACATCGGGAGTCCGCCGCTTATATGTATACGCGATATGTGTGCGCCGCGCGTATGTATGCTGCCACGAGGAATCCGGACCGGTAAGATCGCTCCTCGCTGCCGACTCGTAATAGCTTTCGTTCCAGCGAGACCGCTCGCTCGGCATCGTGATGTTATCCTCGATCTCACAATCGCGCCACGAGAAATCCCCTTCCCTACCGTCTCTTCCTTCTGCCCTGCCCTGCGTCTCTTATTCTTCGTTCTTAAGGGCTTCGCGATCCCTTCCCTTTGGCAACCGCTTGGAAAAATCATCGAGGCGAGTCGCCGGATTCCCGCGACTTTTTTCGTTTTTCGTTTTTTCTTTTTTTTTTCCCCTCTTTCATTCTCCGAATACCATAGTTATGCATCATACGATTTATCGTGACCTTCGTTTCCCTCGCTTCGGCCATTCGGTAGGCAACAAATCGACGTGCCGCGGCGTCTTATTTTATGCGTAAAACAATGTAATCATAGTAACTGTTTTTGTTGTTGGTTTTCTCGATAAATTACGAGTTGGCGACAAATGTGAAAAAGTAAAATTTAACTTGGTACAAGAGTAACTGCATAATATTTGTTCGACGCAAACATTAGTGAAAGCGTTATGGAATTAACGAGCGCATACTGCCGAATGCATAGCTTGACCCGTCGGCACGACGATATTATCGTATACGCGTAAACGCCGTTCCGAGTTGAAAATTTACGAATCTTGTATCGAATGTTATTATACGTCGTAACGCGATTGTGTTCCATCCAGTGAAATATACGCGTGACGATGAGAGGAGCCTCTCTCGGTGTACGAGAAGACGAGGAACGCTCGCCGACGAAAGTGCTAATGACCTTTCTTCTTCTCCCTCGCGCGTTCTTGTGAGAGCGTAAAAAGTGAAATAATCGCATTACCGCGAATGGCCTCTACACGACGAGGGACGCGCTCTCCACCTTCGAACGTAGTTGTACGTTAAATTCATCGAATTAAAAAAAATGAAAAAATTACTTTTCAAATGTTTTTCTTTTATTTGTACGTGAAATCGAAATAGTTGCTTTCAACTATTTCGCTAATATTTGAACGTCGAATGGCTACATACTGTGCGGAAGCGTATAATGCGTAGTATACAAAGTTGCGCCGTTCGACGGCGTCGGCGTCGGCGTCAGCGTCGGCGTCGGCGTCAGCGTCGGCGTCAGCGTCGGCGTCGTTGACGCGCACTCGGAGTGCTCGCGCGGGGCATCTTTCGTCGTCTCCGCCGTAACCGCACGACGGCACGTCGTCCCGTGGAATGAGGGACGGCCCAACCGCATTATTGCACGGGACTCCCGCACCCAGGCGGCACTCGCGCACTTCGACGGGCCTCCGGCGGTGGCTTCGACCGCTCGGCGCCGCTGTTCCGACTTAACTCTACGCCAACCGCGTTCGGAGTCGTACGAACGGACTATTATGCATTCCTCTTGTACATAACCCCGTGCTTCGTCGCGCGTATTTAACGCCGCTAGTCACCTACGTTTACTGTACTGCGAACTTACTTGTGGTCTGCCCGCCTGCCTGCCTACCCACTTTAATTTTACAAAAATAATTAATCGTGGCCAGCAGAGTGATGATATTCGATATTATTTGTGAGTGGAGACGAAAATTTCTTTCGTATAATTTTCCGCGCCCGAGTTTTCATACCAATACTGAGAGAAAAGTCGAGAAAAGTCGCGAGACATCGAGAGATCGAAATCCGATCCTGGTGGCTCTCGAACGTGCGCGCATTCTGCTGCCTCTCTGTATATAATACCGCGTATACGCATCTTAACGTATAAACTTTGTGGTAAATGGTATAGTACCGTACCGCGGAGAAGTAGCAGGAGCGAAGGTTGCATGCATGCACCGCGAGCGCCGCCGGAAGGGGTCATCATCTCGCGCGCATATCCGCGTTGCGATAGCCTCCATAATAGCGCATAGTAACGTTGACGCAGGCGTCAAAACACGGCGATGTAAACATGTGAAAATGTCATAAAACCTAAATGTTCTTTTTCTCGCGCCTCGGCGACCTATTTCACCTATCGATGCGAATGATAAACAAATTCCACGCGCTACGGTTAACCATTACAATGAACTTTAATTGATTAAAACAAAAAAACTAGATAAATCCCCTGTAATTCGTTATTTTTGTCATTACACTCGCAGTTACAAATTGAGGATCGAAAGTCGCATTTTTTCGAATACTCGATAAAAAGTCAAGACGAGTTGTTTTTTCGTTATCAAATTACATCTCGAACTAAATTGGAAAATATAAATATAATAAATTCATTGATTTTTCTTTATTTAAAAAATGTACATGTATAAAGACTTGAAAAACAAGAAAAAAGTCACATTGAAAGTAAGAATAACAGTTTTAAAACAGGAATTCATCTGATTTCAGAGTGATTTCAGAATGATTTTAATGTAATTTTAATCAGATTTAAAGATATATCGAAATCAGCGATTGTCGTCGATTTCATGCGATTTCTTATGATTTCACTCTTGATTTCTTACGAAGTGCTCCAATGATTTCGCTAGTGAATGGCCCCTCGTCCGCACATGCATGGAGAACGTTCGTCCACCGACTTTGCAATCTTTTATATATCTCACGTACATGCTTTTCTCATGCATGTATGTACGTTTAATACACGCGGCTGGCTACGCGGCCTCCGGGGCGTCCGGGGCCTCCGCGGCCTCGACGGTTGTGCGTGCAATGCCTGCTCCCGCGACCGTTTACCCTGCGTAAATATAGATGTTGTAAAATACCTTCCGAGGCTGAGGCCCGGAAGCCGTCGTCGTGCGACCGAGGCAAATAATCCTCGGTATACCATATGCATGCTTATCCATATGCGTGAGTGCATCCAAAACTACATGTATAACCTGCAATTCTCCAGCGAAATATTAGCGGCGCGACGACCTCGTCTCCAAACTTGCCGCAATGCGGCTTAGCTTCCTTCATTTTTCCTCCGAAAAACTCGTCTTTTTCGACAGTTCGACAATTTAAATGACAATTTATGTTTTTCGTCATTCGAAATACTATCGTTGGCAGAGATTTTTTTTAAATCCTTCGCCGAACCGCGTTGTACAATTTTTTATCCTCGGAAACAAACAAACGAAACATCCCTGACGGGTGTTGTACTACGTGACTCTCGAAACGTCACCGGTGGCTTATCCTCATTTTCTCAGGTCAAACATATTTTTCTTCCCCTCCCATTGCCCCGTATAAAATGTCGCTGGCACTTCGTGAAGAATTCCTAATACGAGTATCCGGACTAATGCGTATAGAGGAGTCCCTGTACTTGCGTATTGTATTGTTGTTCTTACTCAAAAAATTCGACGCTCATTTATTCCCGTTATTTCCTCCTTTGCCCGGCTCCACCGGGCTCTTCCGTGAGTGATTCGCTCAAACTCGTAGAGATTCCTCGTAGTTGAGAACATGTATTTCGTCGAATGTCGCCGACGATATACGATTACAATTCTTTCTCCTCGTTGGCGGCAGTGATGCTGCGCGACATTCTAACGATGTTGTGCGTGTGCGTGTGCGTGTGCGTGTGCGTGTGCGTGTGCGTGTGCGTGTGCGTGTGCGGGTGCGGGTGCGTATGCATACATGGGCCATGAAATACCGACATATATGCACAGAGACGGAAAGGTTTGCCCCGGGTTTCGTCGAGTATCCCAGAGGAATGCGGTTCGTCGGTACCGTGACAAAGGGAAATCCCCATACGCGCGAATAGCGGCAGAACGCACGCACGCACGCACGCACGCCCGCTCGCCCGCCCGCCCGTCTATAAGATTAGTATTTATAACCGTGAGTAGTAGTAGCACGGTTAGGAGTGAGGACCTTCGACGAGATTTCTTTAAACTTCGCGGGATGTCCGTAAAAAATCGACAATCACGATATTCCGATCATTAAGTGGTTAAAAAGATGAAGAAAAAAAATGAATACGAGACACCGTGTCCCGAAATGCTTCGAGAATTGTTTTGTTCGAGCGACTCCGCGAACCGGCAAGCGGAACGACTTTTTATTTAATATAAAATCGTAATAATTAAGTACGTCGAGAGTGTGCGCGCTCACCATGTGGAACAATGTCTCGATAGTTGCATGCAAACGCGGCAGGCACGACCTTGCAAATGTTACAGTAAACAAAACAAAAAAATGACACGAAAAAACGACAAGACGTCGGTTCCACGTGCTTGACTTGACTCGTCTTCTTGGCTTTCTCGAAATTCTCATCGTGGCATCGCGCACCACACACGCGCGGAGTGCGCGGAGTGCACGGAGGTGTGATTATCGTAATTATAGTATATATCCCGTGGGCCCACTGCGCCGCCGGTGAGTCATAACACGAGTCTCAATGCTGAGAGATACTCTTCGGTGTCACGCACTTACTCGGAAGAAGGTGAAACATGCCAACATGCATATACGCGCCAACTTGTTTACCGTAGGGAGAAAAAAATCTACGGAAGAGATATGAATTTTTATGGACGGAAAACAACAACAACAACAACAAACGAAAAAGGCGCGCTAATGACAATAAGAATTAATGGGTCCTTTTTCAAATTGAAATACAATTATTTTATTCGTCGTTTAAAATTGAAGAAAATATTTGTAAAAAGATTTGTGCGAATTAGCATGAGAAAATACAAACAGCTCTTCCCTCGGTTCAATTCGTTCGAATCCGTTCGTTAGTCCGAATGTTCGCGGCGTTTGCCGGAGAGGAACGAGAGAACGGGGAACGAATAGCGCGGAGAAAAGAATCGTTGGATGAAAAATGTCGATAAGAAAACTTTGCAAGTCACTTCGTAAGTTCCTCACGAGGCGACACGAGGGAACGGATTCCGTCTCTCGTAGCCTCGACGCTCTCTCCCGTTTTGCCGCGGTCAACGCGAGAATAATCCCCCGAGCGCCATCAATAATGCATCGACAAGTCCATCACCGCACACCCCGCTGCACGATTACAATTTATAATTTATTGCAAATTTATGAGGACCCGCCTCTCTCCGCTTATTCTGAGGCTTCCTCTCTTCCCCCATCCGCTTGCGTCGGTCGCGTCGTCGGAATTCGCATAGCCGCCTTCCCCGTCGTTTCTTATTCCCTCGCATCTTGCGAATAACCCATTCTTTCCGATCCATCGAACATCATTATACTATATAGATAGGTAGGTAGGTAGGTAGGTAGGAACCTATATACCTATACCTTCATTAATAACAATCCACAAATTGAGCTTCGAGAATGAAAAAGAAGTTGACGGTGTTGACGGTTGACGGCGAATCTTAACACGGGCTGACACCCTCTTCCGATTCTCTTAATCGTTGATTAATCATCGTCCAAACATTTCCGAGACTTCGGAGATCTCATTATCGAAATTCTATATTTGTACTGTAATTTCTACCGATATTCGTTATTACCATTATTAATCCCTTTCAACACCGCACACGAACTTCTATCATCGAACCGCATCGAACTTGTACTCTATATAAAAATATTGTTATTCGACAAAGACATCGGACAAAAATATGTGTCATTACTTGAGCGCAATGAGAAAACAGTAATTGACTTGGATTTAATAAATAACAAAAAAAAAATCGAGCTGTATCCTTTACAATTTATTCGAGTTTGCATTTTTTGTCGTATTATAGGTTTGTGCCCTATATTCGCGTTTATTCGCAACGATTAAGTAAAGTCTTGAGGAATAGAGGTTATTTTGAAATGAGTGGCTCTCGTATCCTCGAATGTGGTATATTATTCGCTCGTCGGTAATACTCGCACGTGTGAGAAAAGGATAATCAAGTCGCGCCGGGGCGCGGTATAGTAGTAATACGCGCGCGAGCGCTATACCCGGTAGTAGTTGTGCTCCTCTTTTTCCGATTATTACTTACGCGTTCAATATGTTCTTTCGTCTATTTCCACCGTTTATTCATTGCAACGTTATATCTATTTCCCGCCGCGATTTTTGCGCGCCTTCGGTACTCTACTCACGTAGGAATCCTCTGCCTTTTACCCGATTTCCGAGCGACCGGACAACATCGTCCGTATCTCTCTTTTGCTTCGCGGCAGCTTCGCGGTAGCGTCGCAAACGCATAGAGCCTCTTGCGCGGACTGGAAATTCCACAATCGCGCCCAGACCTAGGAACCGAGACATCGCTCTCGTCGCGCGAGACTGCCGGTACTTTGATGTCTCCTCGCAAAACCTCGACGATTCGCGGTAAGGAATCATTGAAAGGCGAAGCCCCGGGGATGGAGTACGCGGAAACAGAGAGAAAAATTAACCTGAATCGTTAAAATTTCTTCGAGTCGCATTGATTCGCGCCGCCAAGATTGTCGATTGTGTTTGTTTCGTCTATTTCTCGATATTCTCGACGGTTGAAATGAGAGCCCGCGATACTTGTTAACCTTTGCTGGCGCATCCTTGGACGATTGTTTGAAGCTTCGCGAGTTTAATACACGTGAGCGCGTATGAGTCACGACACTTCTCTATTCTCTTCCGACGATCATCGGGCGTTATAAGAAGCGTAACGAGAGATCTTGCCGTTTCGATTTCTCCAAGCGGAAGACACGCGCTAAAGTTACTATCCACCGAACGTGCCTTCCCGGTGTCTAGTAGTAGTACCCGGTATTTCCTATTGGTACCATCCCATTTGCCTCTACCTCGTTACAACGTTTTTTTTTTACTCCCGCGGCTCTCTCGGTAAATTGACACGTGGGCGAGAAGCTCCCGCGTAGTAATTCTCACACATGCTCGCGCGGCGGTGGATCTTCGTCGGTTTACACACGAACGACGCACGCGCACGATCGAATAACCACGCGAATCGATACGTTTGGATCTCTTATTAAATCCGTTGCCTCATTGATTAAAAGTCGACGATACGATCATCCGCCGCTGACTGATATCTTTCGATATCGAACTACGTCGCGCGAATCAACCTCTCACAATTATTACTTCATTTCGTTTTTTTTTTTTGTTTCCCAATAAGAAACATCGCGTAATGCGCTAACCGCGCGTGCACGTGCGTGTACGATAAAAATAGTCATTAAAATACAAATGATTAATTGCAATTGAGGAAAAAACATTAATTCATCGCTAATTGATTACTCATTCGCCCGGTATCCGATGAATGATTAAAACAACAAAAAATACGAGAGACTGAGATTCATAGAGAACGAAATATGACTGAACCGCCCAATCGTTATTGCCGGTATACCTACCGGTATTGCACGTTGGATGCACCTAGATGCACCTACATCGGATTATAAGCGAGGTACTCGAGGGCCCTCTCGAGTCAACTCGTGTCAACTCGATTGGAGGATTCCCCGAACTTTTCTTTTCACACGGAATTTGGGGGGACAATTTACGTAAAACTCGTGATAAAAGAAAAAAAAAAAAAAAATTCACGGAGAAAGAATCTCGGAAGAAATCATTCTTGCCATTACTTCTAGTATTCTATTTTCCCCTACTGCGTCAAAAAGCCCATATTTCATGCCTGCAACGCGGGTTTAAGGTTAGATATTCTTGACCAGCGGGGGTAAAAGTAAAAGTAAAAGCAATCATAAAAATATCGTCGATTTTTAGCAGAGTCTGAAAAAAGAACGTATCGTATGGCACTCGGTGAAAATCACGCACTTTTCTCCCTAGTAGCATAAATAATGTATAAATAAACAAAAATGCATATTCGATATCGCTTGAGTAGCGTCTCGATTATTTTGTCGTTCCGTTGCGCGACTTTAACGACTAACCCGACTACCCCGACTACCCCGTTGCAGTTGCGATACGCATATAGTGGGCTCGAGATATCCTATATACTTACGCATTGTCCGTTTGTTCCACATGCTCGAGTTTCTGCCACGCGGTAATTTTATACACGCAAATAGACACGCGACACGCCGGTGACTGGACACTGAAAACATACGAAATAACAAAAATTCCAACGTAACAAGGCGACTTGACCGTGACCTCGTCGCAAATAATCGTTATATTGATAATCGATCGTCTCCGACGGTGTGTCACCGACGGTCACCGACGATCACCGCATCAGCATCCACATCCACAGGAACGGCAAATGTACGCAAAGATAACTTATTCCATTTTTTATGTATCCATTCTGTCGTACCGATTCTCAATGTTTCTCAATGTCCGGTAATCGGAGTCATTGTAATAGGTATTGCAGCAACGGAGCTCGAAGTTTCCTTCCAAAGAGAAAGAAAAAAATTATTTTCTTCGATTCCTCCGATTCAATTGATGAATTAACTTTCGCGAGAATTCGACGGATAAAAATTATTGTTGCGTCGAGAATGCCAAGAGCCAATGCCTCCCGTGGTGACATTACGCTGATGCTGGTAGTTTAATGTCCTCGCGTAAAAAGTTGACGATAAAAAAGGAAAAAAGAAAGATTAAAGTCGCGCGGAGCTCGATATACCATTGGGGTAGTCTCTTAGAAGCGGGAATAAAATTTGACGAGTTCAAGACGATGCGATTCCTCTCGTCTCTTTAGCCTCTGGTCGTCTAGGTGTGCATTGACGTACATACACATGTACGACGGGAATGCGGTCTCTCTGCCAAGGGAACTCGGTGAAAGTACGTATTATACCCACACGCCGTTACGCCTTTCACAGGTGCGTACGGAACTCGTATGTGCGCGTTGCGTCAACATATATACGTTATATATAGTAAATCATACTATATACGTACTACCTGATTTTTATCTATACTTGAACGTCGCTCAAGCGCGTGAGTGTAATGAGAAACGAGTATACGTGGTGCCGAAGCGATGAGAGGAGAGCACCGGCGGCGTGTGCGATACCGCGAGCGCCGGATGCCGCGAAAAGCAATGTCAACGCACTGCCGCCGATTGTGTCATCCCCGTTATAGATTGCGTGAAATAATAAGCCAATACACATAAACGGTCATTAAACATTAAACAACTGTATATGTATATAAAAAATTTAAAAAAACATTTTTTTGCAAAAAATGTAAAAAATGTCGCCAAGTAGTTTAAATAGTTTTGTGAAAATAAAAAAACTCGTAAAATAATCAAAAATCATCTGAGCCAAGTGAAAATAAAAAAAAAAAACTTTGCTCGTCCTTCGATGCAACTACATTTATTTGTATTCTAAGGACTCGCCAAGTTTTTTTTTTTTATTTTCACTTGGCTCAGATGATTTTTGATTATTTTACGAGTTTTTTTATTTTCACAAAACTATTTAAACTACTTGGCGACATTTTTTACATTTTTTGCAAAAAAATGTTTTTTTATTTCAATCTTTTTTTTAAATTTATTATTCTATTATTATTTATTAAAAAAAAATGTTTTATTACTTGATAACGTTAAGAATCCGTATGACACGATTTTTCTTGTATCACACGCACAATATTTATCAATTGATATGACCTCTCGTCCGCGGTTATTTAAACAATTTTATCAGACGAACGACGCATTTTGTTAACCGCACGAGAGGGTCCTTTTTTTTTTTACTAATTTTCGCGAAAAAATGAAATTATAAATAACCTCTACTTAACCTTCTTTTCGATCACTCAGTGTGAGCGTACTATTTACGGATCGCGGATACTGATATTACTAGTTGCTGTATTCACGAACTGACACTTGGAAATTGATAACAGCTGATCGTTCGTTCCGCTTATACCGTTGTGTATGCACGGCACACGCATGGACGCACGAACACAATACGCAGGTCATGGGACATCGGACAAACAGCTGACAGTCGAAAAAATCTCTGAAGAATTATTTTTATAATGAAAGTGAGGATTTTTCGGGCGAGATCGCGATATCTCATCATTTCGCGCACCGATCGGTCTGATTCCAGGCGCATTTTAAAGCTTGTATTCGATTTATATAATGAAAGTGTCTTCAGAATTTAGATCCGATGTCTCTTTTCCGAGAAAAAAAATGTCAAAGTTTAGGGGGCTCAATATTGGCGTATAAGGACACGGTAGCGCTCGACGCGCGCGGTTTCATCGCGCGGACTTTTAACTTTAAACTACTTGGCGTCGAGACGCTACCGCGTCTCTTGATCTCTTGATCTCTTGATTCAGTTTTTTTTTTTTTTTGTTGTTTTTCCGCTTCGTATCTCTTATTTGAGAAGCGAAACTAGTATATTCTTCAACACACGTTTCTCGATTACAAGTCAGTGAATACGACCAATAATATTATTTCAAGCCAATATCGTTGCGAAATCGATTGTAATTCGTCTACTATAGCGGCGGCAGTTCATACAGTTGATAATTAATACATTTAGCAATGACTCATTTGTCAATGAGATTTAACGAGCCGCAATGGAGATGCATGCAGCCTAATCGGTCAACGCGCTTTTACTATATATATCATTAAAACGTTGCGGTGTAAGGGAGAGAAAGAGAGAGAGAGAGAGAGAGAGAGAGAGAGAGAGAGAGAGAGAGAGAGAGAGAGAGAGAGAGAGAGAGAGAGAGACAAGTTCAATTAGCTCGTCTTATCTGCGGTAGGATAACTCGTTATACCGCTCTCCGGTTCTTTTCGAAAAAAACACGACGGTCGAACGATTATGTAGAGTGCGTACAATACATACGTTGTAACTCACTCGCTGTCCAAACCGTAGCAAACAGGTAGCAAAGAATTTTCTAACCAGAGTGTAGAACCTATAATACCTATAAGTGTAATACCTATATACGCTGCATATGCATATACTGTGCAATGTTGAAAAATTGAATTTTATATCCTTCGACCCCCGAAAATTCTTCGCATTCGAAACCTTTGTCAATGAGTCAATGACTTGTCGCTTTGTGTTTTTACCTTATCGGCACGAATATCCGTGCCGGCGTGTGAATTTAGCCGCGACTTAGTCAATGACTTGTGGCTTTGTGTTTCTATCTTATCGGCACATGTTAAGTGGGCGAGAGTTAGGGCCTGTGTACAGTTGGAATGGTGTAGAGTCAGGACAGTGTTGAATTACGTTATCTGGGGTGATAATATTCTCTTATTCGTCCATTGTCGGATGGCTAGTCACAGGCTATTCAATATTGTTGATACAATTAAATCCATTCGACAATTCAATTTTTTATCCACAGGCCAATGTGCGCCTCGGAGCAAGAGAGGTGCGGTCGACAACGATCGTCAATGTGACTTCCGACAATCACATAGTTATCGGACGTACATCAAAAGATCGATTGAACAAAAACTATACATTTGACAAGGTCTCTGGACCGGATGTGAAGCAGGTAATAAAAAAAATATATATATACCTATATAGGTATATACCTATGGATATATAAATCAATGTTTTGCGTATCGTCTTTCCAGCTCGAGGTGTACGAAGCGGTTATCGGTCCGTTACTCACCGAAGTTCTCGCCGGATCTCATCGACGATTATCGAAAGTTACTTGACAGAAGAATGGAGGGTCTTCTATTGGGAGAAGGTTTGGATATTACCTTCATTATTTTTTTAACATTCGTACAATTAATTGGGGATATAAGATTCCATTATATGAATGATATCTTTAACTCTGGAGGAAGCTACAAAAACGTTCGAAGAAGCAAAGAAAATAGCGACAAGCAAGTCGTATGACTATTTAGATCCTCTAAATGTTGTGTTCGACAAAGATTACGATGCATTCATGTCCAAAACTGATGAACTCAAAGACAGCATAGGATATATAATCGAAAAGAATTATGCCGACGTGTGGGAAACTCTTCAAGGAATTGGATTTCTTACCCGATTCGAAAAGGTACTCATTTATAGATTAAATATTATTTTCCGATAATCAAAATTGCATTGATTACTTGATATGCTATTTTTTTATGTTTCCAGGTCAGTGAAAAAATTCCGTTAACAAAATTGGACGAAAAATATCAATTGGTCGTCAAATATTGTGATAAAGAAGTCGAAAGAACGTTAAAATTGTTTAAAAACCAACGGGATGATCCTCCTCCACCGCGACACATGCCACCTATAGCTGGTCGATTAAGTCGGGCGCATTAATTGAAGTAAACGTCAAATTATACTTAAAATATCTTTCCGAAAAAAAAAAAAAAAAAAAAAAAAAAAAAAAAAAAATCAACTCGTAACGAAGCAATTTTTTTCAGAGTACATCTAGACGAATTACCAGCTTCTGTTTGCAGCCAGCCTGTTTTAAAAACTCTGCCGCTAACGGCCGATCTTGTGCGAAAGTATAATCACGCGATTACCGTTCTCCTACAATATCAGGCAGATATTGCTGAAGTTTGGACTCATCAGAATTCGTGGGTTATCGAGGATTGTCTAAAGAAGTAAATTGCGTATAATTTAAGAATTTAGTGAGAAATACATTTTGAACCGCACAATTGATTACTCATTCAGGGAAATTTGGTTTATTGCCAATTTTTTTCGATTTTTTAATCCCAATTTCGCATCTGAGAAATGTCTTAGAAAAAATCTTGACAGACATTCAAAATTATTTGTTTAATTGCACTTGATTATACATAAATAATATGTCTCTTAAAATGCGAACTTACGAAGCGAATCGTCAATGCTGAAAATATCCAGAACTTCAAATGTGACCAATTAATTTCAGACCTCTGCTAACAGTGGATCGTGAGACGAATAAAGTCAAAGTAAATTTGGAGGGCCGTATAGTTCTTCTATTGTGAGAAGCCGATTGCCTCGCGAAGCTTAAGCTCGAAGTGCCAATAGTAGCGCTGACGATTCTCGTGAAAAGAGATCATTTTACGAAGAATTCGTCTCGACAGCCAGAAGAGTTAAACTCGAAGTCCGACCACTATTGCTTCCTCATCTGGTGCGAGTAGCTTCACTTCGCTTCACTTCTCGCTCCGGGTTTGGATACCTTAACATGGACGACAGCAGGATGGAAAGATTTTTGCCACAGCACTCGCGACCAGATAAAACCTTTCGACATACTGATAACCCGCGTTCACGACGTTTACGCAAATAGAATTCTTCTGGTTCTTGCGAGTATGCAGAAGATAACGCTTCACGCTTTGCCGGAAGATCAACCATGGAGTATCGAGGAATTTGTTGAAAAAACCAAAGAAGCTTGTCGATGGGCCGCCGTGGATTTCCACGTACATCTGCGAAGTCTTATGGTCGAGGAAGCCGTCGAAGAAGTTTTGTAATTAGTGAAAAACGCCGCTGCGTGCTTCAAGACGAATGCCGAAATGGATCAATTCGATTTGGAAAACAGCGAAGGCAAGACGATGAAATTTTCAAAGAGACAATCCAATGTTTTAGAAGTATTTTGATATGAAAAAAACGAACGCGCAGATTCGCAAGGTGGCGAAGATAAAGCTGCGCAACAGCCTCAAGATTGGTCCATGGTGTGGTCGTGTTTCTACGATCCTCATCAACTTTTAACGACACCCGGTGGCGGATTGTCGAAGAATATGCAAGAAATGGTGCGCAACGCTGTTTCGGAAATGAGGAGACATTATTCGAGAAAAGTCGTCGTCGTGCTGATCAAAGTGACCAGAAGCTCGTTGGTTGCGATCAGGCGACGTTTTGTACGGGACGTTGATCCCGGTATGTGATAATTCGAAAAAACCTTTTGCTACGGAAGAATGAAGAATTTTATAGAGATTTAGAGTCGAAGAGCTTTACTTTTAGAGACAACACCACGTCCTGTTTTTCTTCTTCAAGCGACTCTAATGATTCCATCCGTCGTCGTAAAACCGAGTCTAAAAGAACTGCAGGACGCGCTAACAGTCGCAGGAAAGACGATAGCGGGTGTCTCCAAAGGAGTAGCACAATGGAACGCAGGCAACAAGGTAAGAAAACGATTTTTTTACTTCAGCGAGCGGAGGAGCTACAAACAACGAAAATTGTGAAGAATTCTTGGCGCGGAGTTTCGTGGGCCCCGAAGAGAAATTTTTTGGATGTGGTGATGAGAGCTCAGGTTCATTCCGATCGAAGACAAAATGACTATGAACCCGAAGACCCCAAAACCAGAAGAAGACGATTGTACAAAATTGCCTCCGAAGAACGTCCAACGTTTCCGGTTCAACAGAGAAATTTCAACACGATGGTAATGGAGAACAAGGAAGTTGTTAAAGTTCTATCAATGTTGAATACCTGCACGCAGGAACTTCGTCAGGTACGAAATAAAACGTGGAGCCAAAAACAAAAATCGAAGCCCATTACTTCATCAGGAAACATCCACAGGATCTCACAGACTTTATGGATCGTTGGAAGCCTTACAAATTTTTGTGGAAAAACGAACGCAGCGTTCGCGAGCTCTTGCTGATTTCTCTGACAGAATTCGAGAGTACATTGAGAAAACACGGGGAGCTCGAGGATCGTTTGGCGACAGAACCGGATATGGTGTTGTTCGGCACTTCGATAGCTCTTTCCATGGTAAACCTGAAATATGGTCTCTACACGGAGATCAAAGGTGCAACTCACAAGGCCGGTCAAGCGATGAAGAAGAAATATCGCCGTGAAATGGAGTACGTTTACGCGGTTATAAAGGAAATGGAACGAAAGTTGGATCGTCAAATTCGCGACTTGGACGATGTCAGACTGATAATGGATGCGTTGAAGAAAATTCGAGAACAAGAGGTCGACATGGAGCTGCGAATCGATCCGATAGAAGAAGCTTTCAACATAGTAACGAGATGGAACAAGTCGACAATCTTCGATACCCGTGTCAACAATTATTGAGCCGTGCGCTCGACAGTCACGTTTTGTTGCTCAATCTACAGCCGCAGTTCGAAGAAGAGTTGAGAAATAATTTGGAAAAATTCCGCACTGACAACGAAGCTTACTGCGAGGAATACAGATACTCGGGGCCTATGCAGGCGGATTTGACGCCCAGAGAAGCGTCCGATCGGCAAATTCTTTTTCAAAACAGATTCGACGGTATGTGGAGAAAATTGCAAACCTATCAGAGCGGTGAAGAACTTTTCGGACTCGACAACCGACTATCCGGAATTGTCGCAGATAAGAAAGAAACTGAATTTGTTGCAAAAATTGTAAAAACTTTACAACGACGTTATCCATTGTGTTAGCAGTTATTACGACATTCCTTGGGGTGAGGTAAATAAATTTGTATACAAATTCTCATAAAAATGGCAGAAAGTTATGATCGTATGATCATCTTATCGCCGATTTCGAAATTTGGTAGTTACTGATTCGTTATGATTTTACCAGGTAAACATCGAGGAGATAAATAACGAGTTGATGGAGTTTCAAAATCGTTGTCGAAAGCTGCCAAAAGGTTTGAAAGAATGGCCGACGTTTTTCGTCCTCAAGATGACGATCGATGACTTCAACGACATGTGTCCATTGCTCGAGAGGATCGTCGAAGTCACGGGTCACACCTTCGATCTCGAAAGCGAAGGATTTTGTTTTAAAAACATTCTCGAAGCTCCGCTTCTCAAATTCAAAGAAGATATCGAAGACATATGTATCTCAGCTATGAAGGAAAAAGATGTCGAAGCGAAACTTCGTCAAGTCGTCAACGAATGGACATCACACGAATTGACTTTCATGACTTTCAACAATCGTGGCGAATTGTTGCTTCGCGGAGACACAACCGCGGAAACTATCGGGCAACTGGAGGACAGTCTCATCGTTCTTGGATCGCTGATGTCGAATCGTTACAATGCACCGTTCCGCAAACAAATTCAACAGTGGCTTTCGGATCATTCCAATACCAATGGGATATTGGAACGGTGGCTTCTCGTTCAAAATATGTCGGTTTATCTTGAGGCGGTATTCGTCGGTGGTGATATTGCCAAACAACTTCCCAAAGAAGCTAAGCGATTCAGTAAGATCGACAAGAGTTGGCAAAAAATTATGCAAAGAGCTCACGAAACTCCTGGAGTCGTGCCGTATTACGTCGGCGATGATTTGCTGAAACAATTGCTTCCCCATCTTCAAGAGCAATTGGAACATTGTCAGAAATCTCTCAGCGGGTACGTTGCTATTTTATGTTGATAACTTCCTTACGAAGTTTCTATAAATTGCGCCAAAAATGTAATCTGTTTAATACTTTTATTCGCAGATACTTGGAAAAGAAACGTATAATGTTTCCAAGATTTTTCTTTGTATCCGATCCTGCGCTCTTGGAGATTCTCGGTCAGGCGTCTGATTCTCATACAATTCAGAACCGTTTACTTTCGATATTCAACAATACGCGGTACGTTAGATTTCACGACATCGAATATAATAAAATGATGGCGATCGTATCTTCCGGAGGTGAAGTCATCGTGGTAAGTCCGCGTAAACATAAAAAATGTTATTCCATACAATTTTTTCGACCGATGCAAATTTAGCGAAACCGTAAATGTAGAAAATAGTACTTTGCGATACTAGTACGTAAAATCGGACTTTTGGCGAAGGTTGGGAAGGGCCGCACGAGCCGGATCGAGTGCAATAACGACACGAGGCGAAGCCGAGTGTCATTGTAGCACGAGAGGAGCCGAGTACGGCCGCTTCACAACCGCCGCCAAAAGTCCAATTTTACTTACGAGTATCGCATAATATTTTATTTCACTCCGTGCTTAAAACCCCATTTTCTCCGTCATGAAATAAAATTTTGTACGATACTCGTGCGAAAAACGTTTTTTGAACTCGTGTGAACACTCGCTTTCGGCTCGTGCTGCAACGTCACACTTGTCCGACAAAGTTTTTTCGCACTTGTATCGTAATGTACTATTACAGATATTGTGTTATAATTAATATTTAAATTTTGCAACTTTAGCTGGAAAGAGCAGTACGAGCCGAAGGATCTGTCGGGACATGGCTAATGCAGTTGCTTCAGACTTCGCAACAATCCTTACACACGATAATACGTCAGTCGAATTCAATGATGAACGATGAAAACTTCAATCTTCTCAGTTTTCTCGATAAAATACTCGCGTAGGTGGGAATACTCGGTATCCAAATGATATGGACCCGACATGCTGAACTTGCGCTTATGCAAGCGCGCGCCGATAAGAAAATTATGGGCGAAACGAACAACAGATTCCTCGAGCTTTTGAACACTTTGATAGATCAGACGACGAGAGATTTGACGAAAATCGATCGGACCAAATTCGAGATTCTGATTACTATTCACGTCCATCAACGCGATATCTTTGATATTCTCGTGAGTTTGCGACAATTTTTTAATCTATTTTTCATCAGCCAAAAAAGTATAATAGAAGACATTTTTTTAATTGATATTTTAACATTTCAGTGTCGTCTAAACGTTCGAACGGTATCGGACTTCGAGTGGTTGACACAGTGCCGTTTCTACTTCAAAGAGGATCTCGACAAAACCGCGATATCGATAACGGACGTTCAATTCACGTATCAAAACGAGTATCTCGGATGTACTGAACGTTTGGTAATCACGCCGTTGACCGATCGATGCTACATAACTTTGGCTCAAGCTTTGTCGATGTCGATGGGTGGATCTCCCTGCGGACCCGCGGGAATCGGAAAGACTGAGACTGTGAAGGACATGGGAAAACTCTCGCGAAATAAGTCGTTGTCTTTAATTGTTCCGATCAAATGGATTATCGAGGTCTCGGACGCATCTACAAAGGCTTAGCGCAGAGCGGTTCGTGGGATTGTTTCGACAAATTCAACAGAATCGAATTGCCGGTTCTGTCGGTCGCAGCTCAGCAAGTCGTCGTAGTTTTGGCCGCGAAGAAACAAAAAAAGAAACAATTTGTCTTCACCGATGGCGATCGGACAGAAATGTGTCCGGAGCTCGGAATTTTCATCACCATGAATCCGGGATACGCGGGTAGAAAGGAACTTCCGGAAAATCTTAAGATTCAATTTCGCACAGTCGCGATGATGGTTCCCGATCGACAAATAATCATAAGAGTCAAACTCGCCAGTTGCGGCTTTCTCGAAATATTACGCTGACAAGAAAATTTTATACCCTTTACAAACTATGCGAGGAACAACTCACGAAGCCAATGCACTATGATTTTGGTCTCAGAAATATTATCTCGGTGCTGAGAACATTGGGAGCTTCGAAGAGAGTGAATTCGAAAGATTCGGAAAGTACGATAGTCATGAGAGTTCTCAGAGACATGAATCTGTCGAAACTTATTGGTGCGTCTTCTGCTTCTTCAACGGTTAATCAACTTAGTCGTCTTAAAGATTTGATTTATCGTTGAAATTAATATTACAGACGAAGACGAACCGCTTTTCATATCCCTCCTTGCCGATCTATTCCCTAATCAGGCGCTGGAAAAAACTTCATATCCCGAATTGGAAGCCGCAATCAATCAACAGGTTCAAGAAGCCAGTTTGGTGTATCATCCACCTTGGGTATTAAAATGATTACAGCTTTATGAAACCCAAAGAGTTAGACACGGAATAATGATGCTTGGGCCGACGGGCGCCGGAAAAACTGCATGCATTCACGTTCTGATGAAATCATTAACTCAATATGGCGACTATCATCGGTAAATCAAAATAAATAATCAAGAATTATTCCTAATTGGTATGATTTTGAATTGAAATAGTAATAATTTAACATAAATGTGTTTTGGAAAAATAGACAGTGAAATGCGAATGAATCCGAAAAGCATAACAGCGGCCCAAATGTTCGGACGTCTTGACGTAGCGACGAACGATTGGACGGACGGAATATTTTCAGCACTTTGGCGTAAAACGTTAAAATTGAAGAAAGAAGAACACGTCTGGTTGGTACTCGACGGACCCGTCGACAGTATATGGATGGAGAATTTTAATTCAGTTCTCGACAACAACAAGACACTGACTTTGGCGAACGGCGATAAATTGTCGATGGCACCGACATGTAAGATTATCTTCGAAACCCATAACATCGACAATGCCAGTCCGGCGACGGTGTCGCGAAACGGAACGGTTTATATAAGTTTTTCGGGATTGGATTGAAAACCGGTCGTCACTGCGTGGTTAAAATCCCGAACTGTCTTGGAACAGGAAGTTGGAACAATCTTTCGACGACTCATTCGCTCAGGTACAGTGCTTCGAGTACAGTGTTTCTTACCGATCACAATGTTTCCATTCACCCAAACAAATTCTTGCAGATCTACGTCTGGAGTACGCAAACTCTGGTATTAGCAATGAAAGTGTTACAATGCAACGTGATCCGTCAAATGCTATGCCTTCTCGAGGGTCTTGTTCCGCCGTAAAAACCTCAGGAAATACCTCAGGAAGAAGTACCAAGAAATTAGAAGAAATCATTGTACATGATACAAATGACGTGTATCGTATTCTCGAGAAATACGAGAAGGTTCGCGAAGCGGCGAACCGCCAAAACATTGATGAACCTCAATTCTAGTAGATCGCATACCGTTGTGTCGATAATAATTGTCGCGAACGAGACCAGCGACGCCGGCCAAATGTCAGGCAAAATTGGAAAGCTGCATTTGTTAGATTTGGCTGGAAGCGAAAACGTCGAAAGCGTTATTCTGTTGACGAATTTTTAGACAGACATAAAGGTCAATTACGATTCATTGAACACGTGTAAAAATTTCGTTTCGAACAAGGCACACGATATGTGAAAGAAATTCGTCGCGAACCGGGACTCTATCATATCTTCCATCGACGTAAGTTTCTCATTTTACATCGCCTTAAGAATGCATTTTACACTTACATTTCAACCCAAAAATTTAATACGATCCAAATCTCACTACACCGCGACACAGAAAAGATCTGAATCGGTTACTCTTTTTTGTCGAAAGATGTCGAGAAAGAATTTCGAGTGAATTGCACTCTTTGGTAATACGCAGTGATACCACCTCGTTAAGGATGCATTTTACACCTACATTTCAACCCAAAAGTTTAATACGATCCAAATCTCACTACTCCGCGACACAGAATAAATCTTAATCGGTTACTCTTCTTTAAAGAGTAACCGATTAAGATTTATTCTGATTTTTCAGATTTTTTTTATTCAGATTTTTTGTGCAATTCACTCGAAATTCTTTCTCGACAACTTTATAATGGAATAAAAATCTCAAAAAATTCGGCATTCTAGCTTATATGACATTTATTATTATGGAAAATTAATCTTCTTAGCACCTTCTGAATGGAATTCCTCCGCAACTTGTAAAATGCTTCAAATATGCGGACACTCAACGAAAACGTTATATCGACGAATTGAGAGAAATTGTGGCGATCGCGGTACTGCTAGCGATCCGAAATCACGCAATAAATTGTCCCTGTTGATCGAGTGGTTTGGAAGTCGCTTGAAAGATCTTGGATTCGAGGAACAACTTCGACAAATGGGAACTAGTACATTGGAAGAAACGGATTCAACGGTATCAATTACGATTGTTGTCGATTGTCAATTCCTTCATTGTCCTTTGAATTTTACGAAAAGTTATCTTGTTTTTCGACATTTTTTTTCTTACCGGACGCATACCGTGATCTTTTCTTTATTTTTCCATGTAGCACATTTCACGAGTTTCGAGAAATCGCATTAAGCTCGATATTTTCCTCAGCGATGCGCGTTAAAGAATAGAAAAAAAAAGGCAACAACAATTTTTAACGACAAATATAACGCGTTTTAGGTGGAAGTGCCACTGATGATATTAGCGATATTGGGACAAGACGGTGGGAAGAAGACGCTTTTTTATTACTGCCACTTGGACGCCGTTGCCGATACGAAGAACCACTCGCGGACGAAATATCCTTTCGAGATGCTGGAACACGATGGAAAATTGTATGGACGCGGAACCGCGAGGATGAAGAGACCTCTGCTTTGCTTCATTCATGCGATCAAGTGTTTCAACAATCTTGGACTGCCGATACCGGTCAACGTCAAGATACTTTGCGGACATTTTTATGAAAGCGCTTATTCTCCTGTATGCGCGAAAAAAGGGTGAAAAATAAATGAAAATAAAAACACGAGAACAGAGTCGATGCGCGAGGCAGGGAGCGTTGGCCTGGATAGCAGTCTGGAAGATATAAAAAGCGGATTTTTAAAGGGAATCGATTGCATCCTGATAAACGACGGACAGTAGATTGCCAAAGATGTTCCGTACATAATTTTTGGATCTCGAGGGACTTGTTACTTCGACGTATGCGTGGAGTGGAGTGGTCCAAAAACGAATTTACACAGCGGCAAATACGGTGGTATATTGTACGAGCCGATCTAAGACGCGCTTCACCTTTTCAATATTCTCGTCGATAATTCCTGTCGTATAAAAATTCCTGACTTCTACGAGGATGTCGGGCGAGTCTCTCCCGACGAGGAGGATGTCTACCGCAAGCTGAAAGTCGGCACGGAAGATTATCGAAGATGCGCCGCTCTGAAAAAGCTCAGACGCGACGGGCGAGTCAAAGAAACTCTGATGGACCTTTGGCGATATCCTTCCTTCAATCTGCATTTCATTGACAATCATTCGCGTTGCGATTGCGACGCGAAACTTACCATTCCGAAGAGGGTCACCGCTAGATTTTCGTTACGATACATTTAAACGTTTTTTACGCCGCAAAAACGTATCGATAGCGGGAATCTAGACGCAAAAACACTAGACATAGGTTGGTTCCACGACAAACTCCCGAGCGGGTCTGGGAGTTACTGTATCGATACGTTGATAAGGCGCTACGCGAGAGATGCACCCCGAACGATGTTACAGCGAAAGCGAGAGAAAATAACAAACTGAATCCATGGCTCGAGGATCATTCGCACTGGAACTACGAAGCTGCAAAAATCGCGACAAAGCAGGTCAATATTCAGTCTTCGTCTATCGCTATGATTGCCGTTAAAAACAACGACAATCGTTAATTCGTCTCGTTTCACAGGTTTACAAGGAAGAAGCTAATTTTATACGCGAAGGCAACGGATTATCGTCTCTTCTTAAAATACGCGAAGCTCTGCCGGGAATAAATACTTTGGTCCTGCCGCTGGTGAACAATGAGTCAAACGCAAGCGAGGAGCGTGAAAATATTTCACCGACGCGTTACATCGAAAGTACGAAGCTAGTTACAAATTATTTACATCATTTGAGCGTTTTTTCTCGAAAACATTAAAAAAACTCTTCGCTGTTCGACATGATTTTTTTATTCTCGGATATTCAATGAATATATGGACGATAAAACGAAAACTATGTACACTAAAGAATCTTTGCGTCAAAACATTTTTTTGTTTTTAAGAATATTAATAAAAAAGTTCCTTCTCGTTTTCCATCAATCTTTCGTTCAATCTCTTGTTCGTATTCTCGGCATTGTTAAGTCTCAACGCGAGACCGTTCGGCAGGCTATCGCCGCTCTCCCGAGGTTCGTTGCCCGAATTATCCTCGATTCTCCTTTTACCGCTGAATTCTCCATCGTGACTTCCAAGAGTCAAGCCGTTCGAGGCGCAAGACTTCGATCCGACATTTGTCGTCTTCGTCGCCGTCGTCGCGCGTCGTTCGTACGCTCAATTTGCGAATCAATTCTTCTTGATATTTTACCATTCCGCGCAATCGTTCGTAAGAAAATTCGTCCTCGTTCGGGGATTCCATCGAGAGCTTCGACGTATTTCCATTTCCTTGCCAATTCCAATCGATCCTTTTGTCGTCCGGCGGCGATTCGTCTATTCCGAGTTTCGGCTTTTTCAGAATCGGCATTTTCATCGACGAATCACCGAAATAATCGAGGCAGAGGGAGTACGATTTTGTGATCATCGCCTCGGCCAACATTGCAGAGTCGGGGCGAACGTGATCACCGGTGCGGTGGGTATTGCAGGCGCGTGAACACGAGTCAGCGCTCGATGGGGAGAACCTCTGCGCCGTTCGAGCCTCGTTCTCGCTAACTCCGGAGACTTGGTTCGCCGGACGCGGATGAATTTTTTTTTCCCTCTTTTTTGCATGTTACAACTCAACCATTGTCTATGTACTTTGTAACGTGCACGAAATGAGTAATCAATTAACGTATGCGTGATTAGGTGCGGAAAAAATATTTTCGAACGGCAAGCGAGCTCGCAACTTTTATGCGACTTTCATGTATTAAACTTCAAAGTCATCGGTTAGCCGAGTGCGTCTCGGCATGTTTTTTTGCTTCGAGGATTGAATGTTCGAGCCCAAGATGAATTGATTCATTTTTATTTTTTGCTCTTGTTACAGCAACGTTCCGAATATCTGTGTGCACTCCCACGTGCACTAAATGACTCATTAATTTTTCGTACAATAGTACGATAGGTACTATTACAGGTAGGTGTTCCTAATTTTAGGCGTTCCATTACGCTGTTCCTAACTCGCCTGCAGGCCGATACGATGATGCTCACTCATCAGCGAGAAGTTGTGTTGAGCGATGCAACAGTCTGCTAAAAGGAAAGTTTCATTGCCTAATGAGCGAGCGAAGATTACGATATGACCCGACTTTCGTCGGAAAGCTGATAACTGGGAGCGCGGCATTGTATAATATGCTCCTGACGGAGACGGTCGAGGTCCGCAATTATCCAAATCCTCCACCAGCTGATTCGAATTTTGTACCGCTGACCGATTTTGACGCGCATGAAGCGGGTAACCGAATTCTGAATAATATCATCGAAACGTACTTCGTTTAAATTTTAAGTACGTAAGACAATTAGGAAGCCAGTAGTAGTTGATTTATTTTTCTTCATACATGAACAAATTTTTCATTCGAAACCAGCTTCCAATCTATGCACTTATTTAATCATGAGAGTTATCACAATATTGAAATTATTATTTAAAACATTTTTGATCTGCAGGTTTTGACTGTGTACAACGATGCGGATTCGACCACCCCTTTGATCAGCGCATGTACGAACTCTTTTTTTGGCGTCTTTGTTTGGCTTGTTCCCGCGGGGACCTGTGCCACTCTCTTCATGTGCGAATTGTTATTGTTCGTGGTCGTTGTCGCGTTATCCAATACACATTCTCGTCTTTCGACGATAATGGGCGTCAGTTTCTTTTTTCAAAGTGAAAAAAGTGGCCGAAAGTGTTCATTTTTTTATTCATCGTGAGTTAATTAAAATCGAGAGACACGATAGGGAAGCTTTATCGTTGAGTTATCAAAGATTACAGAATGAAAAATCTTGCCGTTCACACTCACAGCATCCGTGAATTGAAAGATCACGAACATAATCGAGATGTCGAAGAATTTTTGAACTCCGACGCGCTGTATTGCACAAATCCCGACAACGACGATCTCTGTGAGATCTCGGTAAAGAATGGTCTGAAAATCGGTAAGATCGACATTGTCCTCGACGAAAAAACGGCGAGTAGTCCGATCGGCGTCGAATATTGCAGCGACGTGGGACAAGTATGGTGCACCTACGATTCTGGCTCTATAGTGCCCGTTACTACGGAACCCGAATTGCATCAGGAGCCCACAAACTATATACAAGAAGGCTTGCGTTGCATGAAACTGAGTCTTGGTCAAGAGATTCTTGTACTGATAACCGCCGACGATATTGTTGTTACTACAGTTTCAAATTTTCACATAGTGTCAGAGGTAACAATAAAAAAAAATTAAAAAAAAAATCAACAATTTTAGACAAAATAAAATGATAAAAAATAAATGTTTAACTGATTTTCGTATTAACAGGCGGATTTGAACGCGGCTGAATATGGAAAGAAAGAGGGCAAAGCGGCTGCCAAAGCCAAGGTTATTACGGTAGGAAAAACAGATGATGACGACGGATTGCCGAAAATAAGCTGGACAGGCGATGGCTCAATGTTCGCGGTTAGTTTTCTTGCTAAAAACAGCGAAGCAAGATTGTTCAAAGTGTTCAATCGCCAGGGATTGCTTCAATGCACCAGCGAAGTCAGCAACGGATTCGAGCCTCATATATCTTGGAAGCCGTCCGATAACATTATCGCGGCAAGTCAGATGTATCCCAACAAGCACGTCGTCGCGTTCTTTGAAAAGAACGGGTTGAAACACAGGGAGCTTTGTCTTCTATTTAAACCCAAATAAATCGATGTAAGTTGGATTACTTTTTTTTCGAGCGGAAATCGGAATATTATCGTCCATTTTTATTATTTTTTCGCTATTCTTTGTTATTATTTATATTCACATAATATTTTCAATGTTTTTACAAACAGAAATTAGTTCAAAATTGTATTCACAATTAATATATATTGTTTTGATAAACTTTTTCTTTCTATCTCTTTTTTTCGATATTGTTGACTATTTCTTAAACGACGATATTGTCGTTTAATCAAAAATCGTACTATTGAAGGAAATTTGATGTCATAACTTTTCTTTTGCAGGTAATAAGTATACAATGGCCCAACGACTCCGAAATGTTGAGCATATGGTACAGAAACTCGAGCACCGGTAACGCGAGTCTTCAGCTATCGACTGAAAACAATTATCACTGGTACCTCAAAGAAACGATAAAGTTTGCACAACATAATCTCCTGATTTATTTTGCATGGAGCGCCGCGCCCAGAGCTGAAAGAGATTGATTTTTCTCACTCGCGAGAAACTCATGATTTATTATTTCCGTTGGGTTGTTAATCACAGCCGTGTATTCAGTAACAATGACAAAGCCGTTGTCGGTGTCGTCGACAGAAGGAGAGTTTTGCTCACGGGTTTCAGAGTTGGAATCGTACCTCCGCCGATGGCCCATCAAACCCTCGAGATGACGGAAACCATCAATTCAATAATTTTTTCTCCGCGTTTCGTTGGCGAAGATTATTGGCTCGATTCCAACGTATTTTTGTGTATTCTCATCGATAATCGTTTGGCTCTGTGCGTCCATTCGAAGGTACAATTTAAGAAGAAATAAATCAATCGGGAAATGTCCTCTGTTAGTGAGAAGCTCTTATCTTCTTTTTTCTAACTCAGGATGTCCGTCCCTTGGAGTACGAAGTCGTTCGAACGTGCGAAATCGAGTGGGAACATCCCAACGTTATCGGCGACACCGAAACTTATTCGATGCATCATTTTCTGTGGTTCGAGGAAAATGTTATTCTTTATTCAGCATCGTCGGGTGCTCACAGTTACCTGTGCGTCTTGGAACTCGGTGGAGAGGACTTTAGGAACGAAGGCCCTGCTGTCATCATGTAATTGGGCAACGAATTAATAATCCCTCAACAGTCAATTCTCAACACATTAAGTGTCTTTTTACGGATCGTTCATGAATCAATTAATAACGATTTAACGAATTCATTCGATTAACTTTCCTATTTTCTTCGCCTTATTTCTACTCCGCTCTTCTCTCTTCCAGGGGAGAAAAAAAAAGCTTTTTTCACATACCTGCACGGAAAGTTCGTACTTTCCTCCCCGATGAGAGGGGAGAAAGTGAGTACTTTATTCCCTAGGGAGATATCTTCGCCCAAGGGCGGAAAGTAACTCCCTAGGGAGGAAAGTGCCCACTTTCTCCCCTTTCATCAGCGAGCCAAGTACGAACTTACCATGCAGGTATGTGAAAAAATCGTATTTGCACCGCGGGCGGAGTTGGCATTCCAACTCGTGTGTTTGGTTCTGCCCTCGGTAGGCAAAGAAGCCCGGAAAGCCCTCGGGCCTTCGGCCCTCGGGCCTCCGACCCTCTTTTCCCACCTCTGGCATCACCCAACACACTCGTCAGGAATGTCCAACTTTCCGCCCTTGGTGCAAAATATACTATTTTCATGTTTGCAAAAATAATATTTCATAATTTTTTTTGTAATCTTCTGTTTGCAGGGAAACTTATCCCATCGAAAGCCACATAGCCACATCGAGCTCATAGTGTCGTCATCGGACGAGAACGTTGCATACATTGTGGCCGACAAGCGCGTCTTCATATACTTGCCCAGTGCCGGAATGATGCCAACGGATTTGCAAATTCCGGAGTTTTGTTATCTCGTCGAAGTGATAAAGATCAACGATCGGCCGTTCGTGATATCCCTGACGAGTCGCGGTCGTTTGATCATCGACGGAAACGAGACGGCGAAGTAACATCACGAGTTTCGTTGTTCACTCGGAATATTTGCTTCTGACGACCCTGCAAAATACCCTAATATCCGTGTGTCTCGACGTCGAGGGTTCTCGTCAGATAAATCAACACTTGACGGTGAAACCTTGGATGAACGGCGGTGACGGCGTCGAGAAAAATCTCACAGGATTGAGCGTGAGAAGCGTCGAGCGTGGCTCCAATTTGATAATCGCTGTTCCGAAAGACGCGAAAACGATTCTACAGATGCCGCGAGGTAATCTTGAATGCATACAACCGAGCGCTCTATCTCTTCACATTATCGACACGTATCTCGACGAGCTCAATAACTCCGCGGCTTTCGATATAATACGAAAAACAACGTATAAATCTTAATCTCATATACGATTACAATCCATCGTCGTTCATGGAGAACGCGGCGAAATTCGTCGATGATATAAAAAACTTTTCCCGCTTGGTTGAGTCTTTTTTTGTCCGAGTTGCTATCGGAGTCACGAAATATTTCAAAATCCCGAAACGTCTTTTCTGCGAGAACGCAAAGTCGAGAGAGTCTGCGAACTTTTGCCGAACGTAATGGAATCCCGAAACGACGTTGGCAGATTGATTTAACCGATACTTACGAGTCTCGTGAAAAATCAACAAATTCCCGGACTCGAAGCTGCACTCAGAAGAGTCAAAAAAGTCAGATCGAAGGAAGACTCCAACGCGAAGAACGGCCAACTTGCCTCGTCGGAGGATGCGCTGAGATATCTCTTGTATCTCGTCGACGTCAACGTTATGTTCAATATAGCAATGGGAATGTACGATTTCGAATTGGCACTTTTCGTTCCATCAAAGACGCAGAAAGATCTCAAAGAGTATATACCGCTTTTGAACGATCTACAGAAACGTGAAGAGAATTACATGAAGTACAGCATCGACAAGCATCTTAATAGATACGATTCGGCACTAAATCATACCACAAAATCGCCGGATAAATTCGACGAGTGTCTCGAATTCACATGTAATCACAATATGTACGGTAAAGGGTGTAAAATTTATTCGAATCATAGCGAGAAGTATCGCGAGATAGCGAGGATATACGGCGATGTATTAATGAGAAGCGACAAGTATTACAAGGCTGGAATTATGTTCACGAGAAGATGGGATTTGAAGAGCGTTCTCAGAGCTTACAAAGCCACGGGAAGCTGGTAAGATGTAATCGTTGTTGCGACACAATTGGAGTTGGGGTAATTGCATTACATTCACATACTATAGGAAATGTTAAGATTAAAACTTTTTTTTAATAAAATATTCAAAGTATTGTTGGATATTGTATGCATGAGAGGTATGTTCATTTATTTATTTCGTGGTTTTTAGGCACTCACTATAACAATAGGCAAAGAGTGCCTATTAAAATGACCATAGAGGCTTCTTCACACAGCTTTCGATGGGGATTCCCCACAGCGTATGCTCCAAAAAAATTAGTTTTCCAGAATTTACTTCGGTGTACCTCCAACTTCATGCGCAGTTAATTTGAAGTGACTCCGATAACTGGAAATATTTTTTTTAGCCTGCGGTTGAATACAAATAGCTTTTTCACTGAATTTATCTTCTCGGACGTCCGTATCACAGTGTAACTTTGGATGGTGCGAACCAATTTTGTTCTCCTTCGCAGGAGTGTTTTATCACATCATGACTATTGTGCACAAACATTTTGAAACTACTGCGAAGCCTTTAATGAGTTGTTCCAAAATAAAAATTCGATTTTGTTCCGCTAAATGTCCGTACGGTGCTCCAATTATGAAGTCTACGAACCAAATTTTTTCGTTTTCGCAGCATTATTTTATTTTATCGAAAGCACTATGCACAGCAAATTTGAAGACATTCCGACGTCTCTGAACATTTTTTCCAGGCATTTTCCATTTAAAAATCTATTTTCTCCTGTCAAAGGTCCGTACGGCGCTGCAATTTTGAAACCTACGAACGAATTTTTTTCTAATTTTCAGCAATATTTCATTGCATCGAAAACACTATGCACAGCAAATTTGAAGACATTATAACATTTCTTAATATTTTTATTCTACAATTATTTCTAGTAAGGAATTATTTTAAAGGTTATGTTACTTTAATTTTCCAAAAAACAATTTTTCATCATGTCAGAAAAGAAAATTTGGTTGCGAAAAATAAAACCCGAAATATCACACATTGATTTACAAATATTAGCCCTTTTTATTTCGAAAATAATATATTTTGAACGAAACCATTCACAATATTTTACAATACATCATTCACATTCGTAATAAAAATCATAAATTTCACGGGTGCACTGAAAAACTTGGTTATAATTTCACAAAGAAGAATCATCGAATATCCAAAATTATTGCAATTTGCGAAATAAAATTGAAAACAATCGCGACTATTTATTTTTTTTCCGTTCATTCTATCTGTCAAACTTTGGAAGCCGATGACAATTCCATAGCAGACGTGATAAAGTTCGCACACGCCGCGACGTTGATATTCTGTGGCGGGATGATTTGAAATGAAAAAAAAAAAATCTCAGCTTTTTTTTTCATTTTTAATGTAAATTACTTTAAATATTGGGAAACTGCAATTTAATTTTTTCAAATCTTTAAAATTTTTTCGAAACAAAAAAAAAATTCAAATTTTATCTCGAATTTTTCCAACCACCCTTCTACTTTCTTTTCAATTGTTTCAATATTTCTATCTTAAAACACACAGGAGGTTCAGGTGAAACGCGCAGCGCGACGTATAAACATATTCGATACGTAGCGCATAACGCGAAGTGTAATCACACTTGGTACGGAGCGCGTAGCGCGACGTGTACCCCCGTGAGTGCCTTAAAAAATGTCCCCTCGGGACACTTTTCGGGGGGTTTGGGGGGCGGAGCCCACCAACAAGGGCCTCTGCGCCCGCAGGGCGCTGAGGCGCTTGTTATTAGATCGATAGACATGCAGGAGTTGTACGAAGAATTGGTGGTGTATTTCAATCAGGAAAAACGATACAAAGAAGCCGCCGAGATTCTTGTGACTTATCTAAAGCAACATGAGGACGCAGTTTCGGTGCTTTGCGAGGGCAAAGAATGGCGAGATGCTATGAGAATAGCGCATTCGATGAAACGGCTCGATCTTATTGGTACGTAACGAATAATCTTATATTTTCTTAATTATATTTGGTTACTTTTTTTTCTTTACATTATTTTTTGCTGCGATTCTAGAGATGCACGTGGAACCCGGAGTGCAGGAACAGGTTGCTTTTCTTCTGTTCAAAATTAATCGAAACAGAGAAGAATTTGAGAAGCACAAGACGCGACTGGCTACGGTGAGACAGGAAAATGCTCCGAGGGATCTGCGAATGCGAGAAGCTCTCGGTGCCGATTACGATTATTCGACCGGTCGAGAAGTCAGCGATCTGATTAGCGAAACGAGTAGAATTGCAGGATCGGTGAGCAGTCGTAGTTCACGCAGTTCGAGGAGTTCCTCTGGGTAAGTCGAGGTTTCGAGTCACCGGATTAAAGGGGGGGGGGGGGATACGTGCTTTTAAAAAACTCACTTTGTCGATAAAATTTCTAGAAGGACGTCTAGCAAGAACCGTAGGAAGCAGGAGAGAAAGGTTTTCAGTATCAAAGAAGGAAGCTTGTTCGAGGATCTCGCACTGATAAAAGCTCTGCATCTATTGATTACTCTAGTTTTTACTGACAAAGGTTTTACAATAAATATTCGTGACTTTACAATTTTTTTTCTTGTCAATCGTATTTTTTTTTCAACACTGCTTTCTAACTTCTTATCGCAGACGAAGTGAAATTCGAACATGACGAAATATGGCCGAAACCCGTAGTCAACGATCCTCTCCACGCGGTAAGAAATTCATTTTTCTCTTATACTTATTTGATGACACATGAACATTTTTTTTTTGGATCCGATTCGTTGCTTTTGCAGAAGGCCGACATTGGCGCTCCGAAGGACCACCAGCTGTCTAATATTCCTCAAAGTTTCCTCGGTAAATTGCGAGTGAAGAAATTTCGATATTCCGTCGATCGATCAATGATCGTTTTTAGCGGGAAAGATTTGAGCGTTACAGTGACTCCGAGGCGACGCGTATAGCCGGCTTACGTTGATCTAATGTTTATATTATGGATTACGATACGCTAACGTTTGCAACTTGCGGATATGGCCGTCGCTTTCGGTACTCAAAATAACGCTTGGGTACTATTTATCGATACTCGTGGTTCTTCTATTTATTTAAATGAAACATTCTTTTATCTTTTTTTTCGTCGAGGCTGAAAAAAAACCCCGACTAAAGCGTTGACTCCCTCGAAACTTCCTCGTACCGTATAAACGAAAGAACTCTTCTTTTTTTTTCATCAAATCGTTCGACGTCGAAAAAAAATGTGTTCAAAACAAAACAAAAAAGTTTTTGATGTGGGTATGCCACAAAAAAAAAGTCTATCCGTTATTACGCGCAACCGGAGCGTTGCACAAGTACGATTCATTTCGCTACGTTCAAACGAGTTGCTGCCCCGTCGTTTCTCATAGGCGACGTTGTCGTCGAAAAACCCGAATTCGCGTTCCCACAACCGTCATTTCGCGCGGATATGAACACGTCGCTTCCCACTGGCCCTCGAAAAACTATTTTTTTTTTTTCGATTATAAAACTCTGGACATTTTTTTCTATAGTCGTAGGAAGAAATAATTGGAGTTTGAAAAAAAAAAACGTAATTTTTTGAACAAAGTAATAATTTAGAATAATTCGTTTTTAAATTCCAGAGATTTGAGCATTAGATCGACGGCATTGCTTGGAACAAAGATAAGCGGGAAGAAGTGGCGAATAGAATAAATATATTATTCGAAGTTCGATCAAGCAGTCGTGGAAAAAAAAGAGACACGCGGAAAAAAAAGAAACACGCTCGTCTGGATTGACAAAATCGCGTCACTTTGCCAACAAACAGACATAAGACAAACATCGTGAAAACTTATTTGCCAACGTTTCTTGTAAAGATTATTGAGAGAAAAAGTAAATTATTTATTACATATATATAATAAAAAAAATACATATATATATATACATTAACATTAATTAATACATTATATAATGTTTATTTTTACAGTGGAACGCGGAATGCGTATGACAGAGAGGCACAAGGAAACAATTTTGCGATTCCTGGAAACTTATCCGCAGATGCTGACGAAACGCTTCGATAGCGTGCATGGACGGCAAAAGTACAATCAACTGTGGAAGGAATTAACAAACATTTTAAACGGAGAGAACGAAAAAAGGACATTGGAGCAGTGGCGACGAGTAAGTTACACATAATCGTAAAAACGTTTCAAGGCCGCAAAATTGTGAAAATTACGTGGTAAAGTTGGCGTCGCGTTTATATTGACGCCAACGGTGGCGAAAAGAGGTTAGGCGGGCTTTGGCGACAGCGATCGAGCGGCGATTTTTTTTTTTTTCACGATCTCTGGCGTTTGAACGGTAGACCTACTGTCGTTTCGTTGAGCAATGAATTTGCGGGGTTACGAGAAAAGGTTGGACGCGTTATTTTCGACGAGGAACGTTGAGAATCTCTTTTTATACTCACTTCTTCGAATTGATCCGTGTTTCTTGTGTGTTTCCGTGTAGTGTAGTATTTAATGTAAAATAATGTAACATAATTTAACTCGGTGCGTAAAATGTGGTTATACGCACGCTTTGCGTGCGTACACATTGTGAAATAAAATATCGTACAATACTAGTGCGATAAACGTTTTCTACACTCGTGTGATTGCAACACTCGCCTTCGGCTCGAGCTGCAAACCCACACTCGTCAAAAAAAGTTTTATCGCACTTGTATCGTAAAGTACTGTTTTGTATGTACAGAACATCGTCGAGTGGACTAGTCGAGCGAAGACTAAAGCAAGCCGTATGAAAGCCAATGCGAGAGCAACAGGCGGTGGACCGCCGTTGGACATTAAATTGACGGATTGGGACCAACGACTCTTGTCGATAAAAGGCAAAACGTCGTATGACGGCGATGGGTTGATGATGGAAGCTGGCCTGGGCGGTGTGAAGGTGAGTACTTAAGGTAGCTCCAGCACGTGGTATGGTGCGAAAAAGCAGTACTCCCGCACCTTGTGATATAAACTTTCGTACGATACGAGAGCGAAAAAACTTTTTCTAACGAGTGTTGCAATCACACGAGTTAGAAAAAGTGTTTCGCACAAGTACCCGCCTGCACGTGTTTCGCCTGTAGCATCGACGTATTGCCACATGGAAGCACAGGCTTTATGGGCCGGCCGGCTTGGCACGATTCTAGGTAGGTAGGTATGATTGGGGCTGGCTCTGGACGTCGCATCAGCGGTTGTCCATACGGCCGCGTCGAATCTGAAGAAGATATGCTGTAACAAACGAATGGTGGGGAGGCTGACCGCACACCGGTGGGCGGAACAGATTCCCCGCTTTGAAAAGAGAGACATCAGTCCACGAATGGCTGTATGGCTCCAAGAGAAAGCTAAATAGATAATTTAGAAGCGTGGATAAAAGACATAAAGGCGGAAATGAAGCGAGCGGAAGGTGAAGCTATGAGAGATTCAATATTATAGGGAGGAAAAATGCGTTGAGAGAAAAGAAACCGGAGAAAAGGAGAACGAAAAGATTCGAACCGGGGGCAGGCCCAGACGACATGATTTAAATCTTCTAGCTCGGCGCCACACGGGCAGACCGGCGAATCGACAATGTTTTTGCGATGAAGACTGGCTGCGAGACTGTAGTGATTGGAGCGCATTCTGTTGAGGGTGACAATAGATTTCCTGTCTAAGTTGTTGAGATAGCAGAACCATGGTTGACGAGCGGTAGAAAAAAAGTTTTCGAAATACAGAATTCCTTTAAATTTGCCTTCCCTTAGTGAAGTAGCGTTGTACGGTGCTAAAGATCTTTTACGACGGAGCGGAGTAAATTCGGAAGGTGGAAGTTTGACCGAAAATGGTCTACCCTCGCTAATAGCGGATTTGGCCAAACCGTCGACTATTTCATTACCTGTGATACCGGCATGTGCCGGGATCCAGACTAAGATGGTATTTAGATTAGAGGAAATAGCGAGAGAGAGATATTGACGAATGGAAACGATAATGGGAGAGCAACTGGATGGTAAAACCGGAGAAAGTATAGCTTGCAAGCAACTAAGAGAATCTGTGAAGATATAAGCGTTATGAATGTTATTACTGATAATTAGTTGTTACGTCGCGAATCGTGAATTTACGTGAGGAGCCGGCCTCATCTCGGTCAATGAACTAAATCAATTTACACGTTATCGAAGCGGCTACGATTCGCGGGTGCCTCGTTTTGAGCCTAACCTCGCGGAAAATTGCTCGGGAAGAGGCTAGAGTACATTCGCGAAATGAACATAAAGAACTTTACAAAGCTGACGGATTATTGATACAGACTCGGCGAGGAACAGACGATGGATATATTCGTACACCCGAGTGTACTATAGGGGTTTCACGGTTGATTCTAGACTCACGAATATTTACGGTAATCTTCACGGAGATTCCGCACAAGAGAATAAAAATTAAAACAATTACTATAATTGCCAGAAGGGCGATAGTAATCTGGGATACGTACATTGTTGATCGCGATACTGTAGAGGAACGGGTTACGGGGAAAAAATCACCAAATTAGGAAAAAAATAAGACTTACCGAAGAACAAAAGTATCCGGCGAGAATAAACGAGGAAGAGGTTGCTGCTGGTGGTTGTCGGTGGTTGATCGCTGGTCGATACCCTCGGCTTCGAGTAAATGCCGAGCGGTCGAGGGATTTTTCACGAACAAAACACAAAATTCAAGCACTGAGTTTTTTATTTTATTAACTTCAATTGAAGTTAATAATAAAACGAAACTTGGTACAATCACACACGAAACACAAACGAAGGAAAAACTTGGAAATTTCCAAAGTCTTTTGACAAAGATCCAAAAATACAAACTGTCGCGAGCAGAGTAACGACGTTGATTTTCGGAGAGGTAATGAGCAATGAGCTCTGGCCCTCCGTAAAGGGCACAGTTTAAATAGGCTTGACATAGACCGTGGTGGAAGGGGCAACTTTTCGGTCGAGGCGTGATTTTCCACGCCCCCCTTGTTCTCTTTCTATCGGCTGTCAATTATTGATAATTATTCTAATTAACTATTTCCAGATTGATTTTGGATTTGCTAATTAACAATTTATTCTTTTTATTTATTTTGGAAGTGTCTCGAATTTGAATCACCTTTTTAGGTGGAAAATTACGGATTTTAATACTTGTAAAAAGGGAAAATTTTCTTGATAAAGAATTAATTAAAAATTAAAAATTGAACTCTATTGATATTTCGCTCTCATTCTTCGCTCTATTACATGCGGTCTCATTCGGTTTTTACTATAATATGTGAAATATCGATCGATATCGATTTGACAGATCTAATTAAATTGAATTTAAATTTGATATAAATTTCATAACTACCAGGGTGTTCTGGTATTCATTCTTAATGGTTTTTCGTCGGCTTTCAATTTAAAATGTTGAATTTATTAACTTAATTAATTAATTTGTTTAACCTTTCCATTTGTCAAATTAACAAATTTCGGGTTAAACTTTTACGATAATTGTAACATTTGGCTATTGTAAAATATGGAAAAAATGATTATTATTAACGATTGTTAATAATTATTATTTGGTTATTTTCTCTTTCTTCATCCCTACTCTTAGCTAAGAATTTCATTTGTCTCTTGATTTTTATTGCTCTCTTCCTATTGGTTGAGAAAAGTTCGGCTATCGATGAGTGGTGGGCCTTCTCGTACGTTCTATGCATTGCGCGGGTGGCTCACCCTTCCCCTACTCTCTCGGTACGATCACGTGTACCGTAGCTGGCCCGCGAGCTAGCCAACAGCGCTACCTCCCCTTTGGGGTGGCTCCTGACTTCCCTTGTTCGTACCAGCCACGCTCACGTGGTCGCTTCTCCTTCTATCCTACCTAAAGAGTATGCTGGTACAGAGGCTTTCTCCGTCGTGGCGACATAGCAACAACGTGCAATCCTCTGTTCTCTCCCAGCACGGAGTCTTCCCCTTTTTTTTTTCTTTCTAGGAACCGTGACAAATCGGCGAGCTGAATAGAATTGATTCTTCGAACGAGCACCACTTATCTTTATTTATTTCAACCAAATGTTTAGAAGAAACTGTTTGGAGGTAGTTGTTAAAAAAAAAAAAACATTTCCTATGTAACCCAATATTCTTCTTTCGTCGCTGGTAAAGATCGTAAATTGAACTGTTTATCTTTGAGGCAATATCAATTTGCAAGATAATTTTCGCTTAAATGTTTAGTCTCTGAGCAATGACGAATATTGCTGAAGGCAGAAATATTTTAACTCGTTATTTTTACGGATTTACTTTTTATGATGGGAAAAGACCAGAAGGGTTTATGATGGTTACCTGAGTAACGCGCAAATACCTGACCTACCCCTAGCTATAAAGTATAGCCGGGGAAATACGTGAAAAATACATAAAAAATATGTTCTTACAAGACTTTAATATTGATGACGACCTGACCCAATATTCATATGCATGCGTGATTCTACTGGAAATTGTCTAATCATCAAATTCGCGACTTTCGGGAATCTCTAATTGTTCGCGGGGGTGGCTGTGAACGATGCCCGAGAGGTGCTGCACTCGTTGGAGGAAATCGGAAGTTTTTCTAACCCACTGGGCCCTATGCATAGTGGTTAGAGGGAAGCTGTCGGTATCGTCGCTCGAGGTGTTGGTCGTCTTCGGAGTCATAGAGCGCTCGTGTCTGTGAGCCTCGCTGCGTCGTAGTGTTGGTGAGATTTGGAGTCACCGAGAGCTCGTATCCGTGAGTCTCGATGCGTCATGGTGTTGGTGTATTTTGGCTACATCGAGCGCTTGTGTCTATGAGCCTCGATGCTTAGTGGTGTTGGTAGGTTTCGGCAACAGAGACCTGCCGGCTTAGCAACAGGCAAATCCCTTCGATGGCGGCTGGCCCAGGTACATGAGCCGGCGTTTCTTGCTGGTGTTAGTGACTTTTCTTCACAGCGTGCTGTCGGGGGCCCACGTGCTCATCTTGGGTGATCGAGCCGTGGTGTTATGCCTTTGGAATTCTCGAGTAACTCGAGTCCCATTGAAGATGTTGATTTTTTTCGTGTCTCCGTTGACAGAAATATTTTACGACTTCGTCTCGACGAAGTCGCTTTCGAAAGTTTATTAAATAGTCTCTGGTCAACGGTTCTCTGTCTGCGATTCCCACGCACAGCAATCCTCTCCCTTTTCCCGTTATTTTCCTCAGTCTTTCTGTTTCCTCGCGAGTGTACGCGTGCAGCTTCTCTCGGTGCGATCGAAGAGCAGCGCAAGTTCGCGAATAAGAGTTCTCGAAAAGTGCGTGACGTAACATAGTTTAATTGTGTGCAGGATAGCGAGTGCTTCTGCTGAGAAAATAGAAGAGTAAGAAGAGATACGAAATTTGAGGGAGAGAGATAGCGAAGGACCGTAAATGGCGAACCCAACGTAAAGCCCCTCGTCGGACTTTGAGCCGTCGGTATAGAAGAGAGTAGAGTGTGAAATTTGAGAACGAAAAAGAGAGAGAAAAGTCGCGTTAGGATTTTTAGACGATCTTAAGCTTGTGCTGGATTTGATGTCGATGGAAGAAGACGGAAGAGAAAGAGATGGATTAAGATTGAAAATAACGGGAAATGGAAGGGGTTGGATGAAAGATTTGAGATCTGAGAGTTTAACGAAGTGTTTGACGAGGGGAAGGCCGCGAAGGTATATGTAAGATTGAGTGGAGTTGAGTAGATTTATTAAAGTTGGTATAGAATCCAGAAGGGGGTGCCAGGAAGTGGCAAAAACTTTTAAAATATATTTGTCCGCTAAAAATTGAAACCGAAGATGAAGGAAGAGTTCTTTAGATTCTGCGTACACTATATTATTAGGAGTAGACTCACGAAGACCGAGAGCTAATCTCAGGGTCCTGCGCTGAACAACTGCGAATTTATCTGAAAGAGCGTGAGACCTGAACGGAATTGCCGAGGAGCCGTATTCCAATGAACTGCGAATGAGAGCTCTGTATATAGTGAGAAGGCAAGATGGATCCGCGCCCCACCAGGTGGAACGCAGACATTTGATGACGTTTAGTAATTTTTTGCATTTCGATAGAAGGTTGGAAAGATGGGGAGTCCAAGAGAGACGATAATCGAACCTTAAACCTAGAAAACGAGCTTCCTGACAGCCTGGTACTCTGATGGAGTCTATAGTAACGTAAGGGGAGAGAGGATTAATTTTTTTATGACAAAAGACCACAAGTTTAGATTTTGACGGCTCGATAGAAAGGCCCCTGGAAAATAGATATTTAGAGACGTTATTTAAACTGGCTTGGATAGAGGAGATGCAATTATCTAAATTGTTAGAAGAAGCATAGATAGCAACGTCGTCAGCAAACTGTAAACAAGCACTACGAGGGTGCAGTTTTTTCTCAAGATGGTTAGTGTAAAGGATATAAAGAAGAGGACTAAGAATGCACCCTTGGGGAACGCCTTTGTAAGAATGGAAAGGACCGTAAGTTTGGCCAGCTATTTTAAAAGAAATTTCACGAGATGAAGTTAAATTATAAATAAATTTACAAATAGACCAAGGAAGTCCAATGTCGCGTAAGTAATTAACTAAGATGCCAGAATCTACATTGTCGAAAGCGCCTTGAATGTCGAGAAAAATACAAGCTGTGAACTGATTTTTAAGAAAAGTGGTGTGAATTTCTGTGGAAAGGATCGAGATGTTATCGGAGCACGATCGCGACTTGCGAAAGCCAAATTGAGATGGCGAGAGAAGAAGTTTTCTCTCCAGCCAGTGGGTGAGTCTGGAGTGTATTAACCTTTCCATGAGTTTTAAAAAACAAGAAGCGAGGGAGATCGGACGAAATTTGCCTGGAGTGGATTTAGGAATGAAGAAAACGAGAAATTTTTTCCAAGAATGAGGAAAGAGACCTTCTTTCAGAAGGCCGTTAAACGTATCAAGGATAAGTGAACGGATAGAGTCTGGAGTTTCAGATATGATAGTGAAGTCGATTTTATCTAGTCCCGGAGCTGACTTGCGTTTAGATTTCGAAATTGCCGCTTGAAGTTCACTCGGCGTGAAAGGAACCACGAGCTTGGTATTGGGGGAAAAAGAAGATGGAAAGTTTGAGAAGAAGCACGAAGGGGGACAGATAGAGGGGATGAGCTGTAGCATGCGATTTATGGCTTCGGTGTTGTTGGAGAGAGAAGTAGTATCCGGAAGATTTCTATTGCGAAAACGCTTAATTCTAGACCAAACGAGATTAAGGGACGTATGGGAATCTATAGATTTGGTAAAATGAATCCAACAGTCTTTTTTTCGCTTTTTTGCAAACTTTTTTTGCTATGGCATCTTTCTTCTTGGCAATACAGAGATTCTCTAAATTCGAAATACGACGAAAGTTGGCCCATGCCGTTTTGCGAGCCTCATTAGCCTCATCACAGCTCTTATCCCACCAGATGGATGGTCTCGATTTGAAATTGGAACCTGTACAAGAGTTAGAAAAGTTTGGAGTGGAATCTGAAATAGAGTTGTATATAGCCTGAACTATATTGTCATATTGTGTGATGGGAGACGGATCTGCGAGAGATGGAGCTACCGAGTCTAGAGTGGATTTGAAGTTGTCCCAGTCTATTTTATTGAGAGGAAAGCGATTTGGTGAAAAGTGAAGAGTAGAAGGGGATATACCCAAAGAGATGGAAATAGGAAAATGATCACTTAGGAGAGAATCAGAAAGAACCTGCCAAGAACAAAGAGGAGCGAGGAGCGGAGAGACTAGAGTAAGGTCAATAGCTGATATATTGTTATTCCGGTTTCTGTTTATGAGTGTAGGGGAACCGTCATTGAGGCATATAAGGTCGGCATCTATTAAGGTGTTTGAAAGGGATGAACCGGACACGCAATTTGTAGAGCAATCCCACGAAGAGTGGTGGCAATTAAAGTCGCCAGCAATAAGGATATTATTTGCGAAATTTAGAGAGTTGAAGAGACGAGTCCAATCTGCTGAGCGTAGAATAGTCGAAGGAGTTTTATAAAGTGCGACAATAGCAAGAGGGCCGAAAGAAGTTGAAATAGTGATACAAAGAGTTTCCAATTGGTTGGGACGATGAAGCACTGAGTCTATCATGGAAAACGGAATATCTTTCGTTAAGGCGATGGCGAGGCCACCACCCCTACTAGTGATTCTATTTTTTAAAATAAACGAGAAGCCATCTAGCTTTGGAATAGAAGAAGGTGTGAACCAAGTCTCACAAAGAATAATAACGTCATAGGCGTTAGCGATATTTGCTAGTAACCCAAGTTTATTGTGGAAGCTACGACAGTTCCACTGTAAAATGTTAATTTGTCTATTGTTGGCCATAATGAGATTGCGAAGAGAAGGAAGCTAAGAGCGAATTGAGAGTGGCTACAATCGGTGAAAGTTTATCGGACATGCCTAAGGGCGGGAGAGCTGGAATCAGTTGCTGAACGATGAGATGAAGAAGCATTGGGATGACATTGTTAAGAATTTCTGCGGGGTTCGAAGGAGGAATGGGATTTGGAGGAGGAGGACGCGAGTAGGGGATAGGGGTCGAAGAGGTTGGAGAAGTCAACGAAGGGTTGTTTTGCGGATACGATGCTGTGAATGAAGGATAATGACCGTGCGGTGCCAGAAGGGCATCAGCGTGAGCAGCCCGAGTGGAGAGAACAGCGTTTGGGGTGTGAGCGATTAGGCGAGGTTTGCGAGAAGGAGATTGTGGATGAAAACGCGACTGCGATTGAGCGACTGGCTGCGGGAGCGATTGTTGAGGACCGTACGAGGTCGAAGCGGCGAATTGATTGTATCTACCGAACGGAGGTATGCGCCGTTGTGAAGACGGCTCCGGCTGATCAGCTGGGGGCGAAGCGTTAGGAAGAGGCGAAAAGTGAGCGAGAGTGGGGGAGATTGACGAAATCGGGGGGTTTGGGACTGTGCCGTTGAGGAGGTGTCTGGCCTCGAGAGGCGAAATGTTGCGTTCAGCAGCTCTTGCGCGGATGGCTTTCTCGTGGAGAAAAGCTGGACAATTTCGATCGGTGGGAAGGTGAGGTCCCTTATAGTTCGCGCATGAAGGAGCGGTGTTGAGGTTTGGACAAACCTCACCGTCGGCGTGTTTTTTTAACCCACAACGGGAGCATTTCGAATGGCTTTTGCACTGAGATGAGACGTGATTAAAGATGAAGCATGAGAAACAGATCTTAACGGGAGCAATCCAGGGGTCGACAGGGTGTCTGACTTGGAAAAGTGAAACGTAGTCTGGACGGACGCGGCCCTCGAATTTCAGATAAATAGTCTGCGTGGGGATGAGTTTAGTTTCGCCGTTTTCGGAAACCTTGCGATTCTGACGATGAGCCTCCATAACGGGTGCCCAAGGCGAGTCGATGTGAAGAAGAAGCTCTTCAATTGAAACGTCGAGGGGTACACCCCTGATGGTGCCTTCGCAGCACAGAAAAGCGTTCGGAATGAATGCTACTAAATTCTGTGGTTTTAGGAGATCGGAAGCTAAAATTGAGTTGGCGGTCTTAGCGGAGGAAAGAACGACTGACGTTTGGTGTTTACCAGAGCTGAAGGCTCGTACCACCGGCTCTTTAGCGTAAGAGCTAAGAAGAATTCTCGCGATGCGGGTAGTGTTCATGCGTAGTGTAGATCGCGTAATTGTCGAAGGACGGATAAGAATTATGAAAGGACCCTTGCTGTTGTCGGGATAGCGGTTGGAGAGAAGACTGTCTGGCAATTTGTCGACGGATTGAGGCGAAGTGATTAGCGAAGGTGCTGGAGGATTTTTTTGTTTGGTTCGCGCAGGTGATCGCTCGCCGGATCTCTCGCGCGGTTTTTTGTTTGATTCCGGAAAAGATTCGTTTCTCAAGTCTTGCACTTGAGACATAATTGCGTTATCGTCAAATGCGTTGTTAAAATCCATTGAAGCAGCTCCGTGATCGTCGTCTGGAGTGCCTGGAGGCAGGCCACCCCCCGGATTGCCGGTTGTCGAGTTCATAACTCGACGCTAGCGGGAAAAATTTTAGGTTCGGACAGGTTATGTACAGAATTATTACGTAAAACAAGAAATACAAGGATACAGAACAGAAAATAAAAAGATAAAACGGATTGGAAGGGACTCAGTAGACGAAGGAAACTTCGCAACACTGAAAAGGCACTGAAAAAAAGTTTAAATGAAACTCCAAGGAAAGCACGACTGTACTCGTTCGCTGGTTCCAAAAAACTCCTTGGCACGATTTTACTGGGGTGATCTGTTAGTGATCACCCCAGCCACCGCTGCCGCTGGCGCTGACAGTATCGGTGTAAACGCACACAGTGATACCATCTGCCGTCTCACTCGCTCACGGCGTCTATTCATCGTTTGTCCATCATAGTGGCAGCGCGGAAAGGCGCGTGTGAGTGCGAGCGAGACAAGAGATAGTATCGCTGTGTGCGTATACGCCGATACATCGCCTCGCGACCTACAGGCGGCGGCGGGAACTATTTATTAACTGCCACGGGTCCCATTGTTCACCCATTAGCCGTTGCGAGTGGTTGTGACAGCGAAAATAATCGCATTAATGCATTAATCAGCAGTAATAAGCAGAACAACGAAAAACACAGACTTGTAGACCGCAAACAGTTACCGAAAGTGAACGAGGCGCCCGGCAAGAAGAAGGCGATCAAAAGGCGAGGCGGGAGTGATCAAAATATTAAAGTTTTCGTGCGCGTAAGGCAAGTATCGTTTCCACGTGTTTGCCGTCTACGCGCGCATCAAACGTGCGCCATTTTTCAGAGAAATGTCGACATCCCAAAGTATCAATGTTCCTTCAAGGATGATCATTTTTTTTTTGTATGAATAGGATGTCGGTAATCGTCGAATAAACTTCGGACGAATAATGTTCTCTTATTCGTCCATTGTCGGATGGCTAGTCACAGTCTATTCATTATTGTTGATACAATTACATCCATTCGACAATTCAATTTTTTATCCACAGGCCAATGTGCGCCTCGGAGCAAGAGAGGTGCGGTCGACAACGATCGTCAATGTGACTTCCGACAATCACATAGTTATCGGAAGTACATCAAAAGATCGATTGAACAAAAACTATACATTTGACAAGGTCTCTGGACCGGATGTGAAGCAGGTAATAAAGAAAAATATATATACCTATTGTAACGGGGTTTTCGTCGGAAACTTATAGTCGGGGGGGGGCAACGGGAAAATCAAATAGTCGTAGGCGGCGAGGGGGTAATTAACAAAAGAAATAGAATTTTATTATGATCTCGGAAAGGAATATAAATAATCGCGAATAAATCGAATAGAAGAAACTAAAGCAACTAATTGATCAGAATAACGCCAAATAAATCGTAACAATATCGCAACTAAATAATACGTGAACAAAAACTAAAAATAAACTAAATGGGAAAATAATAATGACTCGAAAGATAATAATTACGGCGAGGGGATGATCGGGGAACAATTATAAAAGATTTTACGGTGGTCGCCACGAGGCGATCCGCGAGGCGTACGCGATTCGTGACAAGGGAAAATGTCGGCGGGACTATCTAATATTCTCGGCAAAGGGACGACGGGCCTACGAAAATTACAGCGAAGATCGCGGGGAAATTGCTGACCAAAAATAACTCACGAAATATCTCAAAATTCGGGGGAAACTATTCAATCACTATTTTTGGGCGCCAGTTACCTTTTACGGGGTAACGCCGTGATGCGATTCGACACGAGTCGACAAATATTCAAACTCACACGAGGTACGGAATGGCCGGCAAACTCAAAGGGACAGCAGAGGGCTCAGGGGAGGGTCAACCGATCTGTGGGCTCGCAATTTAATGCCTTCGGCCTGTACACGATATTTCAGGGACTACAGGGCAATATACGGGGGGGGGGGGGGGAATACACGATTAAACGCACTTACTATAATAATCTCGCACGCAAAATACTGTCACACGCCACTCACCACGTGCACGAGTCCTCGCCGGGAAATGGCGATACTGGAAAAAATATACGATAAAATACTGAAGTGAATACCGGTCACTTCACTGACTTTACTGCAGGGAAAATATCGGGGGAGAGTCGGGGGAAATAATCACGCGGGAGGGAAAAACTATTACTCGCAAATATCACACACTCTGTACAATAATTCGGACGATCCTCGTACAATGGCAGAGACGGGGAGGATCGCCGACACACGTGCTTACTCTATAACGGCTCGAACGAGGCTGAGGTAACGCTCTTCTTCTTTGCGGAAGTCTTCTCCGGCATCAGCGCGACGGAAGGCGGTGGTGAGAGAGAGAAGAACGGTACTCGACGTCGGTCGATAATTCGCTCGATCGACGGACGAGGTGTCAGATGGCGGCAGCGATATTGATTTATCGTCGCTCAGGGCCTTGAGCGACGATCGAGAGCGGCAGAGCGGCGGTGGTCAGTGAGGGAGACGACGGGACGGCAACGTTGGTTATTCGGGCAGCGACGAATCCTTTCGTCGTCGAGCGAATATCTTCCTTCGCTGTTTCCCGCTCTCTCTCTCTGTCTCGTTCGTTGTCTCGGCATTTCGGGTCTCTCTCGGTGTCTTGCTGAGCGTTACCTTACCTATGCGCGGGGATACATGGGGGGGGGGGGGGGGGGGGCTACTATAACGCGCGCTTCTGTTAAAGGGGCTCCGTGGTGAGCGGAGCCTCGATTCGAGTTCGCGAAAAACAACTGTGCGAGTTTACTTCGTTACACTATATAGGTATTGAAACGTTACGAGTTTTGGGAACTTTAGTTGTCGTCTTCGAAATTTGTATGCGACAATATAGGGTGTCAACTATAACGCGTAACGTGATTATTCTTTGCTGCGTGATGAACGAAGATGAACGGAATTCTATCTTTTCTCACGAAGATGTAACGGACTATTTATATCTTTTATCACGAAGATCTAACGGGCTGAGATTATCTTTTGTCACGAAGAAATAACGGGCTGTATTGTTGGGACTAACGATCTCGTTAAGTCGTAAACTCGATGATTTTTCTGAAGTGTCTTGCCGTTTCGATCGTGCGCTTTTATACTGTTTGAAGGGTGGGTGGAGTTAATCGGATGGTGTGACATTTCGTCATCTTTTCTGGATGGGGATGAAATTGATAGGAGAAATGGAAATATCATTCGATGTCAGGTGGTGTTTTCCTCGTAGTGGGGATGAAATTCGCGGTAGAAGGGGAAAAGTCGCGTGTTATGACGTCACCTGCTTGCGTCACGACGGTTCGGTGGGGATAGAATTTCCGGTGGAAAGGGAAATATCGCGTGATGCTGAGTCACGCGGTTATGTAATCGTATCCGCAGAGAGGGGATGAAATTGCTGGTAGAGGGGGAAATATCGCACGATCTCACCCTCGTACCTATCGGCCTTGGGTACCCCGAGATCCTCTTTGTTCCGATAATTATTTATGCCATTCGCCCTATTGTTTATTAGTGGATTTTATTCTTCTATATTCGCCGTGGTACTTGTTGATCTGTTCTTTTTTTTTTGATCCATCACTTCTTGCTTTAGGTGTTCATTGGGCTTTCCTGCGTTTATGACGGTATTTGTTTATTTAATTGAATAATTCCTTTATATGGCTTATTAGATTTTGTAGATAATTGTTTATTGTGAAGTTTGTTTTGTTTTAGCACGTTTTATTAGGTTCTTTTCTCTTTTTCTGTTGCTTTGTTGTGATAAGATAGTAATTTAAGATAATTCCCGTTTTATCTTCTTGTTATTTTGTAGTGTTCGCTATGGTTCTTTCAGTTATTCGGGTGGCATAAAATGTTTTATTTGCTTGCGATACTTTTCTTTTGTTGCTTCGTCTGATTACAGGTTGTTGGATTGTTTTATTCATGAGTTTTGTATGGCGTGATTTCGATCGTTATCTTGTCGAATTTTCTTGAGTTACCCTATGGGTGAGTTCGCCGGCTTCGTCTGTATTGTGTGTATCCTAGGAGTCGGTTATCGGTGTTCTCTGCCTTATCCGTAGCAGGTTTTGGATGTCTGGATCTCCGGGCTATCGATGTTTAGTGAGGGGCGGGTTGATTGACCGCGCGCTCATGATCTAGTGGGCGGGGCTTCGTTGCTCGCGCTAATAGAGCGTGGGGCCGGCCGATCGATTTCGGCTATTGGGGATTGATTGACGGCCCGCCATTGATCGTGTGTGCGCTACGCACGCTTCCCGCCTCGATCGTTTCGGGTGAGAGCTCCTACTTGCTCATCGACCCCGGATCGATCGCGGCAATTGATGCCGATTCTTAATTCTTTATTTGTGACGAGGTGGAGTCGCGCTGTCGTGCTCCGTTTCGTCACAGTATATACCTATGGATATATAAATCAATGTTTTGCGTATCGTCTTTCCAGCTCGAGGTGTACGAAGCGGTTATCGGTCCGTTACTCACCGAAGTTCTCGCCGGATATAACGCCGGATCTCATCGACGATTATCGAAAGTTACTTGACAGAAGAATGGAGGGTCTTCTATTGGGAGAAGATTTGGATATTACCTTCATTATTTTTTTTAACATTCGTACAATCAATTGGGGATATAAGATTCCATTATATGAATTATATCTTTAGCTCTGGAGGAAGCTACAAAAACGTTCGACGAAGCAAAGAAAATAGCGACAAGCAAGTCGTATGACTATTTAGATCCTTTAAATGTTGTGTTCGACAAAGATTACGATGCATTCATGTCCAAAACTGATGAACTCAAAGATAGCATAGGATATATAATCGAAAAGAATTATGCCGACGTGTGGGAAACTCCTCAAGGAATTGGATTTCTTACCCGATTTGAAAAGGTACTCATTTATAGATTAAATATTATTTTCCGATAATCAAAATTGCATTGATTACTTGATATGCTATTTTTTTTATGTTTCCAGGTCAGTGAAAAAATTCCGTTAACAAAATTGGACGAAAAATATCAATTGGTCGTCAAATATTGTGATAAATAAGTCGAAAGAACGTTAAAATTGTTTAAAAAACAACGGGATGATCCTCCTCTACCGCGACACATGCCACCTATAGCTGGTCGATTAACTCGGGCGCATTCATTGAAGTAAACGTCAAATTATACTTAAAATATCTTTCCGAAAAAAAAAAAAAAAAAAAAAAAAAAAAAAAAAAAATCAACTCGTAACGAAGCAATTTTTTTCAGAGTACATATAGACGAATTAGCAGCTTCTGTTTGCAGCCAGCCTGTTTTAAAAACTCTGCCGCAATGCAATTGGTGATCGAAGAATTCGTCTCGACAGCCAGAAGAGTTAAACTCGACGTCCGACCACTATTGCTTCCTCATCTGGTGCGAGTAGCTTCACTTCGCTTCACTTTTCGCTCCGGGTTTGGATACCTTAACATGGACGACAGCAGGATGGAAAGTTTTTTGCCACAGCACTCGCGACCAGATAAAACCTTTCGACATACTGATAACCCGCGTTCACGACGTTTACGCAAATAGAATTCTTCTGGTTCTTGCGAGTATGCAGAAGATAACGCTTCACGCTTTGCCGGAAGATCAACCATGGAGTATCGAGGAATTTGTTGAAAAAACCGAAGAAGCTTGTCGATGGGCCGCCGTGGATTTCCACGTACATCTGCGAAGTCTTATGGTCGAGGAAGCCGTCGAAGAAGTTTTGTAATTAGTGAAAAACGCCGCTGCGTGCTTCAAGACGAATGCCGAAACGGATCAATTCGATTTGGGAAACAGCGAAGGCAAGACGATGAAATTTTCAAAGAGACAATCCAATGTTTTAGAAGTATTTTGATATGAAAAAAACGAACGCGCAGATTCGCAAGGTGGCGAAGATAAAGCTGCGCAACAGCCTCAAGATTGGTCCATTCACCGGTCAATTCCGCTCGCCATTTGGACTTTTAAGATTTATCGATTTCCAATCCATCGTAAACTTCTGTAAAGATTTTGTCGGAATTCGTTACCCTTAAAACATAACAACATTCACATTTCTTTGATTATTTGTCTATTCTTCAATTATTTAAGAACTGGTAAAAATTATAAGAATCGTTTTCTCTCTATGTCCTTGACTCCCCGGGCGACTTGTCGTGGCAGCTGAGGCGCTCCCTGGCTCTCTGGCTCCCTGGCTCCCTGTCACCCTGGCCCCTCAGCTCCCTACCTCGCTGGCTCCGAGACTCCTTGTACTTTTAAGATTTATCGATTTCCAATCCATCGTAAATTTTTGTAAAGATTTTGTCGGAATACGTTTCCATTAAAACGTAACAACATTCACATTTCTTTGATTATTTGTTTTGCAGACCAAGTTATAAATAATATTTTGTGGACATCGAGAATTTATTTGTGTATTCTTCAATTGTTTAAGAAGTGGAAAAAATGATAAGAATCGTTTGTGCTCTAGCTCCCTGACTCCCCGGCTGACTGGTCGTGGGAGCTGAGGAGCTACCTGGCTTCTTGGCTCCCTGGCTCCCTGGCTCCCAGGCTCCCGGGCTCCCTGGCTCTCTGGCTCCCTGGCTCCCGTCACCCTGGCCCATCAGCTCCCTACCTCGCTGGCTCCAGACTCCTTGTACTTTTAATATTTATCGATTTGCAATCCATCGTAAATTTCTGTAAAGATTTTGTCGCAATTCGTTACCCTTAAAACGCAACAACATTCACATTTCTTTGATTATTTGTTTTGCAGACCAAGTTATAAGTAACATTTTGTGACTTTTGAGAATTTATTTGTCTATTCTTCAATTTCTTAAGAAGTGGAAAAAATTGTAACAATCGTTTGTTCTCTAGCTCCCTGACTCCCCGGCCGACTTGTCGTGGAAGCTGAGGAGCTCCCTGGCTCCTTGGCTCCCTGGTTCACTGGCTCCCTGGCTCCTTGGTTCCGTGGATCCCAGGCTCCCTGGCTCCATGGCTCCCTGGTTTACTGGCTCCCTGGCTCCCTGGCTCTTTGGCTCTCTGAGTCTTTGGCTCCCTGTCTCCCTGGCTCCTCAGCTCTCTACCTCACTAGCTCCCAGATTCCTTGTACATTTAGGATTTATCGATTTCCAATCCATCGTAAATGTCTGTAACGGTTTTGCCGGAATTCGTTTGCCTTAAAACGCAACAACATTCACATTTCTTTGATTATTTGTTTTGCAGACCAAGTTATAAATAATATTTTGTGGATATTGAGAATTTATTTGTGTATTCTTCAATTATTTAATAAGTGGAAAAAATGATAAGAATCGTTTGTGCTCTAGCTCCCTGAATCCCCGGCCGACTTGTCGTGGTAGCTGAGAAGCTCCCTGGCTCCCCGTTTTTCTGGTTCCCTGGCTCCCTGGCTTCCTGGCTTTTTGACTCTCTGAGTCCTTGGCTCCCTGTCTCCCTGGCTCCTTAGCTCTCTACCTCGCTAGCTCCCAGATTCCTTGTACTTTTAGGATTTATCGATTTCCAATCCATCGTAAATTTCTGTAACGATTTTGTCGGAATTCGTTACCCTTAAAACGTAACAACATTCACATTTCTTTGACTATTTGTTTTGCAGACAAAGTTATAAGTAATATTTTGTGGATTTTGAGAATTTATTTGTCTATTGTTCAAGTTCTTAAGAAGTGGAAAAAATTATAACAATCGTTTATTCTCTAGCTCCCTGACTCCTCGGCCGACTTGTCGTGTAAGCTGAGGAGCTCCCTGGCTCCATGGCTCCCTGGTTTACTGGTTTCCTGGCTCCCTGGCTACCTGGCTCTCCACATCCCTGTCTCCCTCTACTCTCAGCTCTTTAACTCACTGGCTCCCCTGACTCCTTGTACTTGTAGGATTAATCGATTTCCAATCCATCGTAAATTTGTGTAACGATTTTCTCAGAGTTCCATTCCGTTCAAAAGCAACAACATTCAAATTTCATTGATTTCTTTCTTTCTTTTTATTTGTTCTGCACACCAAGTTATAAGTAATATTTTGTGGATTTTAAGAATTTATTTGTCTATTCGTCAATTATTTAAGAAGTGGAAAAAATTATAACAATCGTTTGTTCTCTAGCTCCCTGACTCCCCGGCCAACTTGGCGTGGGCGCTGAGGAGCTCCCTGGCTTCTTGGCTCCCCGTTTTATTGGCTCCCGAGCTCCTTGGCTCTCTGGCTCCTTGGCTCCCTGTCACCCTGGCCCCTCAGCTCCCTACCTCGATGACTCCCAGACGCCTTGTACTTTTAAGATTTATCAATTTCCAATCCATCGTAAATTTTTGTAAAGATTTTGTCGAATACGTTTCCATTAAAACGTAACAACATTCACATTTCTTTGATTATTTGTTTTGCAGACCAAGTTATAAGTAATATTTTGTGTATTTTGAGAATTTATTTGTCTATTCTTAAATTTCTTAAGGAGTGGAAAAAATTATAACAATCGTTTGTTCTCTAGCTCACTGACTTCCCGGCCGACTTGTCGTGGTAGCTGAGGAGCTCCCTGGCTCCTTGGCTCTTTGGCTCTCTGAGTCCTTCGCTCCCTGTCTCCCTTGCTCCTCAGCTCCCTACCTCGCTGGCTCCCAGACTCCTTGTACTTTTAAGATTTATCGATTTCTAATCCATCGTAAATTTTTGTAAAGATTTTGTCGGAATTAGTTTCCCTTAAAACGCAACAACATTCACATTTCTTTGATTATTTGTTTTGCAGACCAAGTTATAAATAATATTTTGTGGATATTGAGAATTTATTTGTGTATTCTTCAATTATTTAAGAAGTGGAAAAAATGATAAGAATCGTTTGTGCTCTAGCTCCCTGACTCCTCGGCCGACTTGTCGTGTAAGCTGATGAGCTCCGTGGCTTCTTGGCTCCCCGTTTTATTGGCTCCCGAGCTCCTTGGCTCCCTGTCACCCTGGCCCCTCAGCTCCCTACCTCGCTGGCTCGCAGACTCCTTGTACTTTTAAGATTTATCAATTTCCAATCCATCGTACATTTTTGTAAAGATTTTGTCGAATACGTTTCCATTAAAACGTAACAACATTCACATATCTTTGATTATTTGTTTTGCAAATCAAGTTATAAGTAATATTTTGTGAATTTTGAGAATTTATTTGTCTATTCTTCAATTTCTTAAGAAGCGGAAAAAATTATAACAATCGTTTTCTCTCTATCTCCGTGACTCCCCGGGCGACTTGTCGTGGCAGCTGAGGAGCTCCCTGGCTCCCTGGCTTTTTGACTCTCTGAGTCCTTGGCTCCCTGTCTCCCTGGCTCCTCAGCTCTCTACCTCGCTGGCTCCCAAACTCCTTGTACTTTTAAAATTTATCGATTTCCAATCCATCGTAAATTTCTGTAAATATTTTGTCGCAATTCGTTACCCTTAAAACGCAATAACATTCACATTTCTTTGACTATTTGTTTTGCAGACCAAGTTATAAGTAATATTTTGTGGATTTTGAGAATTTATTTGTCTATTCTTCAATTATTTAAGAAGTGGAAAAAATTATAACAATGGTTTGTTATCTAGCTCCCTGATTCCCCGGCCAACTTGTCGTGGGAGCTGAGGAGCTCCCTGGCTTCTTGGCTTCCTGGCTCCCGGGCTCCCTGGCTCTCTAGCTCCCTGTCACCCTGGCCCCTCAGCTCCCTACCTCGCTGGCTCCCAGACACCTTGTACTTTTAAGATTTATCGATTTCCAATCCGTCGTAAATTTCTGTAAAGATTTTGTCGGAATACGTTTCCATTAAAACGTACATTAATGCCTGCCGTTCATTAATGCCTGTTTTGACAGTTCCCGCGGGAATTGATAGTTTTTTGTTGTCTGGTGGGGTTCTGGTGGCGAGCGAGTTTCACATCGATGTGTCGCAACGCAGCGTCTATGAAGGCTGAACGACAGAACCTAACAAACTTACGTTTGACATTGCCGCGGTGATGTGATCTAAGTTGGCTAATGGCCCGCCATGATGAAATATTTTTATTGGGGTTAGCCCACCGCAATTTTAAATCAAGAGATTAAATATAATATTTAATATGTTTCAGAATAAAAGTTGAATTAAAATAACTGTTTCTCTTAATTAGAATTTCGAAATTAGCGGTGTCCAGGTCACCCTAGATGATTCCGCGACATCGAGTCACTTTGGCTCCGTAGTTTTTTGGGTTTCGGCACATGAAAAAGCTTCTCCAGGGTATCGCGTCGAAGCACGTCAATGCCCGCGATGTAGAGGTCACCCTAGATGTTTCCGCGACATCATGTGACTTTGGCTCCGTAGTTTTTAGTGTTTCGGCATGTAAAAAAGCTTCTCCAGAGCATCGCGCCAAAGCACGTCAATGCCCGCGATGTCCAGGTCACCCTAGATGATTCCGCGACATCATGTGACTTTGGCTCCGTAGTTTTTAGTGTTCCGGCACGTAAAAAAGCTTCTCCGGAGCATCGCGCCAAAGCACGTCGTTGCCTGCGATGTCCAGGTCACCCTAAATGATTCTTCGACATCGTGTGACTTTAGCTCCGTAGTTTTTAGTTGTTCGACACATGAAAAAGCTTTTCCAGAGTCTCGCGTCAAAGCACGTCAATGCCCGCGATGTCCAGGTCAGCCTAAATGATTCCGCGACATCGTGTGACTTTGACTCCATAGCTCTTCGTATTTCCGGTAGACCAGGTCGACCTTTTCGAAGTTCCAGCAGTCTGGGTCGACCTCTTTGTAGTTCTCAAGAATGATTTTATAGCTTTGCAGTTCGCGATCGACTGTCGCAAGTTTATGACGCAGGTTTTGCATAGATTCAAAGAAAAACCAGATGAAATCGATGATTCCGCTTCGACTATCGGAATGGGATGTCTGATCCGATGTCACTGAACGCAGGCTCACAGTTGATTTCATCGGTCTAAATTTCATTCAATAAACATTTTATAGCTTTGCAATGCGCGATCGACTGTCGCGAGCTTATGACGCAGGTTTTGCATAGATTCAGATTCAATCATCGTTTTCATCTGGTTTTTCTTTGAATCTATGCAAAACCTGCGTCATAATCTCGCGACAGTCGATCGCGCATTGCAAAGCTATAAAAGATTTATTCGATTAAATTTTGACCGATGAAATCAACTCCGAACCAGCGTTCACTGACATCGGATTAGACATCCCATTCCGATAGTCGAAGCGGAATCATCGATTTCATCTCCTTTTTCTTTGCGAATAAGTAAAATCTGCGTCATAAGCTCGCGGCAGTCGATCGCGCATTGCCAAGCTATAAAATGATTCTTGAAATCTACCAAAAGGTCGACCTGGATTCTCAGAACTACGAAGAGGTCGACCTGGACTTCCAGAACTATGAAGAGTTCGACCTGGACTACCTGAATTGCGAAAAGGTCGACCTGGTCTACCGGAAATACGAAGAGCTATGGAGCCAAAGTCACACGATGTCGCGGAATCATTTAGGGTGATCTGGACATCGCGAGCATTGACGTGCTTTGACGCGATATTCTGGATAAGCTTTTTCATGTGCCGGACAAGTAAAAACTACGGAGGTAAAGTCACACGATGTCTAAGAATCATTTAGGGTGACCTGGACATCGCAGGCAACGACGTTCTTTGGCGCGATGCTCCGGAGAAGCTTTTTTACGTGCCGGAACACTAAAAACTACGGAGCCAAAGTCACATGATGTCGCGGAATCATCTAGGTTGACCTGGACATCGCGGGCATTGACGTGCTTCGACGCGATACCCTGTAGAAGCTTTTTCATGTGCCGAAACACTAAAAACTACGGAGCCAAAGTGACTCGATGTCGCGGAATGATCTAGGGTGACCTGGACACCGCTAATCTCGAAACTCTAATTCAAAGAAACAGTTATTTTAATTCAATTTTTATTCTAAAACATATTATATATTACATTTAATCTCTCGATTTAAAATTGCGGTGGGCTAATCCCAATAAAAAATATTTCATCATGGCGGGCCATTAGCCAACTTAGTTCACATCACCGCGGCAATGTCAAACGTAAGTTTGTTAGGTTCTGTCGTTCAGCCTTCAAAGACGCTGCGTTGCGACACATCGATGTGAAACTCGCTCGCCACCAGAACTCCACCAGACAACAAAAAACTATCAATTCCCGCGGGAACTGTCAAAACAGGCATTAATGAACGGCAGTACTATATCCCAAAAATCTTCTTTGATAAGCAGTAGCTGTACTTTATATTTCCATATTTGGTAGTTCTCGTTATTTAGCTTCGCAATTGTAATTCGCGTTGCTTCCGTCATTATTCTTTCTCTACGAATTATTGCAAGACTGGGCGCATAACCTATTGGTTTTAATCAAGCAGATAATTATCGAATCGAAAGGAACAAAGTTTATTTGCGAGAACAGAATCTTTCTTTCGTACAGATCAATCGGAATCTGACAGTTGCTAAGATAAATAAAAATATATACAATTGACAAACTCGATAAATAAATGAATCGTTGTGAGTCGTCGCAATTATTTCAACAGAAACCCTGTTGTTCAATATCAACACTGTAGCAGTTAACGGTTCAGGATGGAATGGTCCATAAATAAACGTTCAACGGTTTAATAAATGAACTGAATATAATATATTTCGGAGTACAAACTACTGCTTCGCATTCCGGCAATTCCGGAGCACTTGTTTGCTTGGCTCTCGTCGGCACTACACTGCCCTCCTATCCTCTCTCAGGTAGGCAGCGTCAAGCTACTAGTCATATCAAGTACGTTCGTTACATCTTGGTATACTACCGGTTACAAATACATTACAACTTCTCCTCTTGTTTAATAATAAATGGTTTAACCTGTTGGTCCACGTGTCGTTTATGCAGTTTCCCCGCGTCCGTCTTGACTAAGAACGTTGACGGCGCCGTTTGTTTGACAATTTCCCCGGAGACTCGTTTTTGCTCCCGTACTCCGTGAGCGTCCATATACACATGATCACCCACGTCGATGTCGATATTACGACTACCAGGTCTCGCAACTATTTGACGCCGTTGTTGTTCTGCTACATACTTTGACACGCTTGGTCTTAGGCAGTCAAATCGTGTTCGTATCTCACGATTGAACATAATACTCGCCGGGCTTTTACCTGTGGTGAGATGCGGAAAATTCCTGTAGTCGAATAAAAACGCCTTTACCGCGCATTCCACACTCTTCCCCTCTTTAACAATTTTCTTCACCTTACTCTTGAAGGTTTGTATGAAATTCTCGGCCGCCCCATTCGTGGCTGGGTGATACGGAGGCGAAAGAGTATGCTCGATATTATTTGCTTTTAAGAATTCCGTAAACTCTGCACATCTGAACTGCGGATCGCCGTCTGTAACGCAGTGAATCGGCAACCCGTACCGAGCAAAAAGGTTTTTAAATTCTCTAATCACTCTCTTCGCGTCCGTATTGTTTTTACAATTTATAATTTCAGGCCATTTGCTATGCGCGTCGATTATAATTAGGTACATGTTGCCTTCGAATTTTGCGTAGTCGCAGTGTATGCGCCCCCATACTTTACTCGGCCACGGCCAGGTCGTTAGTGGCGTTTTCTTTGGGGCTTTTCTTTCAATTAGACAAGTTCTGCAATTGTTCGCCATATCTTCAATTGCGGCGTCGATTCCTGGCCAATCAACGTATGAGCGCGCAAACATTTTCATCTTAACTACTCCAAAATGAGTTGCGTGAATTTCATTCAAAATTACCGCTTGCATTGATTCTGGGATGCACGCGCGAACTCCCCAGAAAAGGCACCCCTTCTCCACGGTTAGCTCGTATCGAATTTTGTGAAAGATTTTTTCCTCTTCCGATAACTCTTTAATTACACGCCAGTCGCCTGTTACATACCGAATTACGTTTTTTAGGGTTCCGTCCCTTTTACTTTCTTTTTCGAGCATCTTACTGTTAAAGGCAGTCGCCTTTTCTTCAAAAAAATGTATAAATGACGGTATGGGGTCGCATACATCTGATAAATCCGTGGTGTCCTCTACCGGGAGTCGCGACAGAGCATCTGCATTCGCATTTTCGTCTGATTTTACGTGTTCTATTGTATATCTAAATCCCGAAAGAAAATAAGCATAACGCTGCAGTCTGTTATCTGCCGTTTGTGGTATTCCTTTTCGTGGCCCAAAATTAAATTCCAAAGGCTTATTATCCGTTCGCAGGATAATCTTTTTTCCGAACACGAATTGATAAAAGCGTTTGAACCCGAAAATAATGGCCATTGCCTCCTTGTCGATAATTGCGCGCTTTGCTTCTGTTGTCGGAATTCTCTTAGATGCGTACGCGATCGGTCTTTCCGTGCCGTCTTTGTATCTGTGTGACAGGATCGCGGATAACCCGTAGTCAGACGCGTCACACGCTAAAATTAGCTGTTCTCTGGGGTTGAAATGGGCTAAAAAATCGGGTGCAATTAATTCGTTCTTTATCCACGTAAACGCTTTATCGCACGATTATCCCAGTTTGGTTTTTTTTTACTCAGTAGGTCGTATAACGGTTTTAAGTTTGTTGACCGATCTTTCAAAAATCTTGCATCAAAAATCGGCTAATCTTTCGCACACTTTTTCTAAATTTTCGCGATGTTCATTTTTGTTTTTGCCTGTAACGTATATATTGTCTAGGTACGCGATAACCCCGTCGATTCCGCGCAAGCATTCGTCCATTTTACGTTGGACGTCGGCCGGTGCCGGTGAAACTCCTTCGGGTACCTTTGTGTACCTGTATAACCCTTTGTGAGTTATAATCGTTAATAACTTCGCGCTGCTCTTATCGACGGGGAATTGCATGTACGCTGTTACGTCCCGACGAGCTCAAGAGAGTTCGTTCAGAACATGCGTAACGTCGGTCTCTCTTTCGAGTCAAGGCGTTGGCCCTTTACTCAGGGACGGAGACCTCGCCGTACACTGTCCGTCGATAGGAGATTACGCTAGGAGGATGGTTGAGACGATAGCCTCGTAGCACGATAGTTGAGCATGCAGAAATAATATTCGAAGACGGCTTATTATGCTGTACTCACTAAATACTTGTTTATTTCCGATGTTCCGTGCGAATACAATTTTCCGTTTATAAACACTTAGTTGAACTTATTTTACCGGAGACTTAGCCGCAGGCGGGCTTTTCGTAGTTAGTCTCGTGGTGCAGAGCCTTGCTCGCTCTGTGCAGTTTCGCTGGTAAACGGGTGATGATGCTCGGAGATTAATCGAAGAACTACTGATTTTTGGTAAAGATGCTTGATCTTATATACTAGTTTTAGTCCTATACTACTAGTGCAAAAATATTATGCGGTGGTGGGGCTAATGAGATCGCGACCCTTTATTTGAAGTAACCGTCGCGATGAGTTCCGATGGTCTAATTAACTGTTGATAGAAAGAGTTTCGGCGAAAAAGATTCGACTAAAAATTATAAGAGAAATAGACTCGACGTTTTAATAGGCGTAATAAAATTCAGTGGCGGTGTCCAGTGAGTTGATAACTGAACGCGGATATAGAGAACTTGTGTGTGCTCGCAAAGGCCATCTGACGTATCGTTTCTTGGTAGTGTGCGGCGGAGAAGATAGGCGCGTGCCTCAGTGCGAGAGCGCGTGGCTGACTTGTACGCGAGACTCTAATGTTTTATCTTAAGGAAGATGCTTTATTTTCTATATTTTTGGATTCGTGGTAACTGCTATGTAGAAAGGTTACGTAGGACGTAACAACGCATGCCTTAAATCGAGTTCGGAGAAAGAGACGCCACCCTGTAGTTTGGCAAAAATGTCATCTATAGTATGAAGTGGATATTTGTCAATTATAATATTCGGGTTCAATGTTAATTTGAAGTCTCCGCAAATGCGAACTTCTCCGTTTTCTTTCAATACGGGAACGATAGGCGTAGCCCATTCCGCGATCTTTACCGGCTCGAAATGTCCGAAGTTTACCAATTTTTCTATCTCTTTCTCCACCAACGGTTTAAGGGCATGGGCCACATGACGGCATTTTAACGCTACTGGTCGCGTGTTCTCTCTCAAGTGTATTTTGGTAGTACTTTTGTTGTACATACCCGGCGAATCCTCAAACAGAATTTTGTACTTTGCGGTTATATAGTCGTGCAAGTCGCCCTCTAACTTATTAACTTCGAGGGTGTTTAACTCTGGTACAGTTAGTGGCCATGCTCCGAACTGCTTTAACCATTGCCGGCCTAATAACGCCGGGCCCGCCCCTGGCAAGACAAAGCATTTCACTAGTTTTTCCGAATTATTGAAAATTGCTTTCAGATCGACCAGTTCGCCTATTGGTACCAGTGGTTGTCCGCCATAAGCTCTTAAGTCTTTATTTGTTTTTGAAATTGGAATATCTTTAAAGTAATTATTGTAAATTTTCTCAAAGTTAATATTTTTACCGTTTATGTTAACTGGAACTATCATGGGAACTATACCCAAGGCCCTGCTTGCATGACTATATAGTTGCGAGTCGCTGCCCTTAATCCCATAGGTTACAGGGTGCTTACTTATCTCTTCTTTTTTATTATCTTGCTTAATCGAAAAAAAATCGCGTTCATAGTCATACTCTTCGTCGTATTCGCTCGGTGACGATATGTTTTTCACGCTATTCGGAGGCTTGGGCGCGTTTCCTCCGTCGCTCTTGCACACTCTCGCTAAATGTCCTTTCTTGCTACATGTGTGACACACATACTCATGGAACCGACACTCACGACTGGTGTGGCCTTCCTTGCCACAACAATAACACGACACCTTCCCCTCACTCTTCGACGGTGCATCGGCCGATCGCTGCTGCTGTTGGTTTCGTCCATGACGGCCGACTGTGTTGTTTGCTCTTCCCCCTCTACCGCTGCCACGGTGGTACTGCTGCTGCTTTGGTCCACTTTGCATTGCGTAAACGTCGTTTTTCGTATTCTTCTGATCCAGAGCACTGCTTGTTGTTGCCGCGCTCTTCATGGCTGTTTCCCGCGCTGTTGCAATATCTAGCGCTTTCGTTAGCGTTAGCTCCCTTTCTTCGAATAATTTGATTTTAATGTCTTGATCTCTCACCCCGCACACGAATTGATCTCTTAATGCATCGTCCAATTTTTCAAAGTTGCAATTCAGTGCGAATTTCCTTAGCCGCGCCGCGTAATCTGCGATCGTCTCGTTCTGATCTTGTGTGGTTGTGTGGAACGTACATCGTTCCATCGCTACCGACGGCTTTGGCTTTAAGTGTTTAGACATAGCTGTCATGTTGTCCTCGTACGACTTAGTGGTGATTTTCGCTGGGGCGATCAGCTGTCTCAATAATGCGTGGGCATTATCGCCCAAACGTGTCACTAATGTTGCTACTTTTATTTTATCGTCTGTTATGTTTTTTGTTATGAAGTAGCAATCCAAATTTTCTTCAAACAGCTCCCAGTCATCATCCAGTTGGAATTTGGAGTTATTGTTTTCTTCGGCCATGTCGTTGTCGTTGTTCGACTCGGCGGATTCTGTTTCCACTTGAACTCGTAAACTCCCACTTCCTTGAGATGTGGTACGTGAAGTCGACGGGCTCGTCGGTGCGGCAGTTCCCTCGGTTACCTGCGTTGTCGCAATGGGCTTGTCCATTTCCGGCTCGGTTCTCCCCACGTGGCTATTACTTTCTTTTTATTGTTTTCCGTAATAACTTGCGTACGTTATTGTAATTATCGTTTAATTCGAAGGTTACTTTCCGTTTTTCTAATTCCGCGATTATTTCTTCTTTGTTTAAGTTCTGTATCCAGCCCGTTTTTTTCCTCTCGGACATCTGTTAATTGCCTGGTTTTAGTTGCAATCGATTTCCACTTTATTTTAGCCTCTTCCCGCTTCCGCTCGAGCACGTTTTTGTACGTCGTACCTTTCTACGCGCTGATCTCGACACGTGTACCCCTCAGCGTGGCACTTATTTCACACACGCGAATTCGATTTTTAATCCTCGTCGCCAATTGTTCAATATCAACACTGTAGCAGTTAACGATTCAGGATGGAATGGTCCATAAATAAGCGTTCAACGGTTTAATAAATGAAATGAATATAATATATTTCGGAGTACAAACTACTGCTTCGCATTCCGGCAATTCCGGAGCACTTGTTTGCTTGGCTCTCGTCGGCACTACACTGCCCTCCTATCCTCTCTCAGGTAGGCAGCGTCAAGCTACTAGTCATATCAAGTACGTTCGTTACATCTTGGTATACTACCGGTTACAAATACATTACACCTGTTAAACCCTGTTAAACCCCCTGAAACCCTGTTAAACTCTGTTAAACCCTGTTAAACCCTGCTAAACCCCCTGAAACCCTGTTAAACTCTTTTAAACCATGTTAAACCTTGTTAAACCCTGCTAAACCCCCTGAAACCCTGTTAAACTCTGTTAAACCCTGTTAAACCCTGCTAAACCCCCTGAAACCCTGTTAAACTCTGTTAAACCATGTTAAACCTTGTTAAACCCTGCTAAACCCTCTGAATCTCTGTTAAACCCTGTTAAACCCTGTTAAACTCTGCTAAACTCCCTGAAACTCTGTTAAACCCTGTTAAACCTCGTTAAACCCTGCTAAACCCCTTGAAACCCTGTTAAACCCTGTTAAACCTTGTTAAACCCTGCTAAACCCCCTGAAACTCTGTTAAACCCTGTTAAACCTTGTTAAACCCTGCTAAACCCCCTGAAACTCTGTTAAACCCTGTTAAACCTTGCTAAACCCCTTGAAACCCTGTTAAACCTCCTGAAACTCTGTTAAACCCTGCTAAACCCCCTGAAACCCTGTTAAACCTTGTTAAATCCTGCTAAACCCTCTGAAACTCTGTTAAACTCTGTTAAACCCTGTTAAACTCTGCTAAACTCCCTGAAACTCTGTTAAACCCTGTTAAACCTTGTTAAACCTCGTTAAACCCTGTTAAACCTCGTTAAACCCTGCTAAACCCCCTGAAACCCTGTTAAACCTTGTTAAACCCTGCTAAACCCCCTGAAACCCTGTTAAACCCTCTTAAACCTCGTTAAACCCTGTTAAACCTCGTTAAACCCTGCTAAACCCCTTGAAACCCTGTTAAACCCTGCTAAACCCCCTGAAACCCTGCTAAACCCCCTGAAACCCTGCTAAACCCCCTGAAACCCTCTTAAACCCCCTTAAACCCCCTTAAACCCCCTTAAACCCACTTAAACCCACATTTCCTCTTCGTCCTCCACATTTCCTCCACATTTCCTCTTCGTCCTCCACATTTCCTCCACATTTCCTCTTCGTCCTCCACATTTCCTCCACATTTCCTCTTCGTCCTCCACATTTCCTCCACATTTCCTCTTCGTCCTCCACATTTCCTCCACATTTCCTCTTCGTCCTCCACATTTCCTCCACATTTCCTCTTCGTCCTCCACATTTCCTCTTCGTCCTCCACATTTCCTCCACATTTCCTCTTCGTCCTCCACATTTCCTCTTCGGCCATCTTCCGCCATTTTCGGCCATTTTCGGCCATTTTCGGCCATTTTCGGCCATTTTCGACCATCTTCGGCCATTTTCGACCATCTTCCATTGTTAAACCCTGCTAAACCCCCTGAAACTCTGTTAAACCCTGCTAAACCCCCTGAAACCCTGTTAAACTCTGTTAAACCCTGTTAAACCTTGTTAAATCCTGCTAAACCCTCTGAAACTCTGTTAAACTCTGTTAAACCCTGTTAAACTCTGCTAAACTCCCTGAAACTCTGTTAAACCCTGTTAAACCTTGTTAAACCTCGTTAAACCCTGTTAAACCTCGTTAAACCCTGCTAAACCCCCTGAAACCCTGTTAAACCTTGTTAAACCCTGCTAAACCCCCTGAAACCCTGTTAAACCCTCTTAAACCTCGTTAAACCCTGTTAAACCTCGTTAAACCCTGCTAAACCCCTTGAAACCCTGTTAAACCCTGCTAAACCCCCTGAAACCCTGCTAAACCCCCTGAAACCCTGCTAAACCCCCTGAAACCCTCTTAAACCCCCTTAAACCCCCTTAAACCCCCTTAAACCCACTTAAACCCACATTTCCTCTTCGTCCTCCACATTTCCTCCACATTTCCTCTTCGTCCTCCACATTTCCTCCACATTTCCTCTTCGTCCTCCACATTTCCTCCACATTTCCTCTTCGTCCTCCACATTTCCTCCACATTTCCTCTTCGTCCTCCACATTTCCTCCACATTTCCTCTTCGTCCTCCACATTTCCTCTTCGTCCTCCACATTTCCTCTTCGTCCTCCACATTTCCTCCACATTTCCTCTTCGTCCTCCACATTTCCTCCACATTTCCTCTTCGTCCTCCACATTTCCTCTTCGGCCATCTTCCGCCATTTTCGGCCATTTTCGGCCATTTTCGGCCATTTTCGGCCATTTTCGACCATCTTCGGCCATTTTCGACCATCTTCCATTGTTAAACCCTGCTAAACCCCCTGAAACTCTGTTAAACCCTGCTAAACCCCCTGAAACCCTGTTAAACTCTGTTAAACCCTGTTAAACCTTGTTAAATCCTGCTAAACCCTCTGAAACTCTGTTAAACTCTGTTAAACCCTGTTAAACTCTGCTAAACTCCCTGAAACTCTGTTAAACCCTGTTAAACCTTGTTAAACCTCGTTAAACCCTGTTAAACCTCGTTAAACCCTGCTAAACCCCCTGAAACCCTGTTAAACCTTGTTAAACCCTGCTAAACCCCCTGAAACCCTGTTAAACCCTCTTAAACCTCGTTAAACCCTGTTAAACCTCGTTAAACCCTGCTAAACCCCTTGAAACCCTGTTAAACCCTGCTAAACCCCCTGAAACCCTGCTAAACCCCCTGAAACCCTGCTAAACCCCCTGAAACCCTCTTAAACCCCCTTAAACCCCCTTAAACCCCCTTAAACCCACTTAAACCCACATTTCCTCTTCGTCCTCCACATTTCCTCCACATTTCCTCTTCGTCCTCCACATTTCCTCCACATTTCCTCTTCGTCCTCCACATTTCCTCCACATTTCCTCTTCCTCTTCCTCTTCCTCTTCCTCTTCCTCTTCCTCTTCCTCTTCCTCTTCCTCTTCCTCTTCCTCTTCCTCTTCCTCTTCCTCTTCCTCTTCCTCTTCCTCTTCCTCTTCCTCTTCCTCTTCCTCTTCCTCTTCCTCTTCCTCTTCCTCTTCCTCTTCCTCTTCCTCTTCCTCTTCCTCTTCCTCTTCCTCTTCCTCTTCCTCTTCCTCTTCCTCTTCCTCTTCCTCTTCCTCTTCCTCTTCCTCTTCCTCTTCCTCTTCCTCTTCCTCTTCCTCTTCCTCTTCCTCTTCCTCTTCCTCTTCCTCTTCCTCTTCCTCTTCCTCTTCCTCTTCCTCTTCCTCTTCCTCTTCCTCTTCCTCTTCCTCTTCCTCTTCCTCTTCCTCTTCCTCTTCCTCTTCCTCTTCCTCTTCCTCTTCCTCTTCCTCTTCCTCTTCCTCTTCCTCTTCCTCTTCCTCTTCCTCTTCCTCTTCCTCTTCCTCTTCCTCTTCCTCTTCCTCTTCCTCTTCCTCTTCCTCTTCCTCTTCCTCTTCCTCTTCCTCTTCCTCTTCCTCTTCCTCTTCCTCTTCCTCTTCCTCTTCCTCTTCCTCTTCCTCTTCCTCTTCCTCTTCCTCTTCCTCTTCCTCTTCCTCTTCCTCTTCCTCTTCCTCTTCCTCTTCCTCTTCCTCTTCCTCTTCCTCTTCCTCTTCCTCTTCCTCTTCCTCTTCCTCTTCCTCTTCCTCTTCCTCTTCCTCTTCCTCTTCCTCTTCCTCTTCCTCTTCCTCTTCCTCTTCCTCTTCCTCTTCCTCTTCCTCTTCCTCTTCCTCTTCCTCTTCCTCTTCCTCTTCCTCTTCCTCTTCCTCTTCCTCTTCCTCTTCCTCTTCCTCTTCCTCTTCCTCTTCCTTCCTCTTCCTCTTCCTCTTCCTCTTCCTCTTCCTCTTCCTCTTCCTCTTCCTCTTCCTCTTCCTCTTCCTCTTCCTCTTCCTCTTCCTCTTCCTCTTCCTCTTCCTCTTCCTCTTCCTCTTCCTCTTCTCTTCCTCTTCCTCTTCCTCTTCCTCTTCCTCTTCCTCTTCCTCTTCCTCTTCCTCTTCCTCTTCCTCTT
>CAKOHB010000002.1:0-28426 GCA_934046635.1 Buathra laborator
AGAAAAGTTTTCTAGCGATTTTAGATGTTGATGAAAAAAAAAGGGCGAAAAACGTCGAATTCGACCGGAAAGAGGGCTAAAATCGCGTTTGAAGTTTTGGATTCTTCCCGACCAGGTAACGGCATGAATAAACGCTTCAGCCATTCGCCGGTCACCCTATTTTGTGTATTTTTTCCCGTACAACACGATAAGCAACTCATTTTCATTGTATAACAATCGGAAAATTAAAATATTGCCGTTTTTCTGAAAAGTAGTTTTTAAAATAAAAAAATTCCTCGAAATCCGCGTTTTTATGTTGTAGGATATTCCCTCTTGTCACTACACAAAATCTATCAACGGATTCGTATTCTGCACGAAAAAATACGTAAAATATGATGTGGAGAAAAGTTTTCTAGCGATTTTAGATGTTGATGAAAAAAAAGGGCTAAAAACGTCGAATTCGACCGGGAAGAGAGCTAAAATCGCGTTTGAAGTTTTGGATTCTTCCCGACCAGGTAACGGCATGAATAAACGCTTCAACCATTCGCCGGTCACCATATTTTGTGTATTTTTTCCCGTACAACACGATACGCCACTCATTTTCATCGTATAACAATCGGAAAATTAAGATATTGCCGTTTTTCTGAAAAGTAGTTTTTAAAATAAAAAAATTCCTCGAAATCCGCGTTTTTAGGTTGTAGGAGGTTCCCTCTTGTCACTACACGAAATCTATCAACGGATTCGGATTCTGCACGAAAAAATACGTAAAATATGATGTGGAGAAAAGTTTTCTAGCGATTTTAGATGTTGATGAAAAAAAAGGGCTAAAAACGTCGAATTCGACCGGGAAGAGGGCTAAAATCGCGTTTGAAGTTGTGGATTCTTCCCGACCAGGTAACGGCATGAATAAACGCTTCAGCCATTCGCCGGTCACCATATTTTGTGTATTTTTTCCCGTACAACACGATAAGCAACTCATTTTCATTGTATAACAATCGGAAAATTAAAATATTGCCGTTTTTCTGAAAAGTAGTTTTTAAAATAAAAAAATTCCTCGAAATCCGCGTTTTTAGGTTGTAGGAGGTTCCCTCTTGTCACTACACAAAATCTATCAACGGATTCGTATTCTGCACGAAAAAATACGTAAAATATGATGTGGAGAAAAGTTTTCTAGCGATTGTAGATGTTGATGAAAAAAAAGGGCTAAAAACGTCGAATTCGACCGGAAAGAGGGCTAAAATCGCGTTTGAAGTTTTGGATTCTTCCCGACCAGGTAACGGCATGAATAAACGCTTCAGCCATTCGCCGGTCACCCTATTTTGTGTATTTTTTCCCGTACAACACGATAAGCAACTCATTTTCATTGTATAACAATCGGAAAATTAAGATATTGCCGTTTTTCTGAAAAGTAGTTTTTAAAATAAAAAAATTCCTCGAAATCCGCGTTTTTAGGTTGTAGGAGGTTCCCTCTTGTCGCTACACAAAATCTATCATCGGATTCGGAGTCTGCACGAAAAAATACGTAAAATATGATGTGGAGAAAAGTTTTCTAGCGATTTTAGATGTTGATGAAAAAAAAGGGCTAAAAACGTCGAATTCGACCGGGAAGAGGGCTAAAATCGTGTTTGACGTTTTGGATCCTTCCCGACCAGGTAACAGCATGAATAAACGCTTCAGCCATTCGCCGGTCACCCTATTTTGTGTATTTTTTCCCGTACAACACGATAAGCAACTCATTTTCATTGTATAACAATCGGAAAATTAAAATATTGCCGTTTTTCTGAAAAGTAGTTTTTAAAATAAAAAAATTCCTCGAAATCCGCGTTTTTAGGTTGTAGGAGATTCCCTCTTGTCACTACACAAAATCTATCAACGGATTCGTATTCTGCACGAAAAAATACGTAAAATATGATGTGGAGAAAAGTTTTCTAGCGATTGTAGATGTTGATGAAAAAAAAGGGCTAAAAACGTCGAATTCGACCGGGAAGAGGGCTAAAATCGCGTTTGACGTTTTGGATTCTTCCCGACCAGGTAACGGCATGAATAAACGCTTCAGCCATTCGCCGGTCACCATATTTTGTGTATTTTTTCCCGTACAACACGAATAAGCAACTCATTTTCATTGTATAACAATCGGAAAATTAAGATATTGCCGTTTTTCTGAAAAGTAGTTTTTAAAATAAAAAAATTCCTCGAAATCCGCGTTTTTAGGTTGTAGGAGGTTCCCTCTTGTCACTACACGAAATCTATCAACGGATTCGTATTCTGCACGAAAAAATACGTAAAATATGATGTGGAGAAAAGTTTTCTAGCGATTTTAGATGTTGATGAAAAAAAAGGGCGAAAAACGTCGAATTCGACCGGAAAGAGGGCTAAAATCGCGTTTGAAGTTTTGGATTCTTCCCGACCAGGTAACGGCATGAATAAACGCTTCAGCCATTCGCCGGTCACCCTATTTTGTGTATTTTTTCCCGTACAACACGATAAGCAACTCATTTTCATTGTATAACAATCGGAAAATTAAAATATTGCCGTTTTTCTGAAAAGTAGTTTTTAAAATAAAAAAATTCCTCGAAATCCGCGTTTTTAGGTTGTAGGAGGTTCCCTCTTGTCACTCCACAAAATCTATCAACGGATTCGTATTCTGCACGAAAAAATACGTAAAATATGATGTGGAGAAAAGTTTTCTAGCGATTGTAGATGTTGATGAAAAAAAAGGGCTAAAAACGTCGAATTCGACCGGAAAGAGGGCTAAAATCGCGTTTGAAGTTTTGGATTCTTCCCGACCAGGTAACGGCATGAATAAACGCTTCAGCCATTCGCCGGTCACCCTATTTTGTGTATTTTTTCCCGTACAACACGATAAGCAACTCATTTTCATTGTATAACAATCGGAAAATTAAAATATTGCCGTTTTTCTGAAAAGTAGTTTTTAAAATAAAAAAATTCCTCGAAATCCGCGTTTTTAGGTTGTAGGAGGTTCCCTCTTGTCACTACACGAAATCTATCAACGGATTCGTATTCTGCACGAAAAAATACGTAAAATATGATGTGGAGAAAAGTTTTCTAGCGATTTTAGATGTTGATGAAAAAAAAGGGCGAAAAACGTCGAATTCGACCGGAAAGAGGGCTAAAATCGCGTTTGAAGTTTTGGATTCTTCCCGACCAGGTAACGGCATGAATAAACGCTTCAGCCATTCGCCGGTCACCCTATTTTGTGTATTTTTTCCCGTACAACACGATAAGCAACTCATTTTCATTGTATAACAATCGGAAAATTAAAATATTGCCGTTTTTCTGAAAAGTAGTTTTTAAAATAAAAAAATTCCTCGAAATCCGCGTTTTTATGTTGTAGGATATTCCCTCTTGTCACTACACGAAATCTATCAACGGATTCGGATTCTGCACGAAAAAATACGTAAAATATGATGTGGAGAAAAGTTTTCTAGCGATTTTAGATGTTGATGAAAAAAAAGGGCTAAAAACGTCGAATTCGACCGGGAAGAGAGCTAAAATCGCGTTTGAAGTTGTGGATTCATCCCGACCAGGTAACGGCATGAATAAACGCTTCAGCCATTCGCCGGTCACCATATTTTGTGTATTTTTTCCCGTACAACACGATACGCCACTCATTTTCATCGTATAACAATCGGAAAATTAAGATATTGCCGTTTTTCTGAAAAGTAGTTTTTAAAATAAAAAAATTCCTCGAAATCCGCGTTTTTAGGTTGTAGGAGGTTCCCTCTTGTCACTACACGAAATCTATCAACGGATTCGGATTCTGCACGAAAAAATACGTAAAATATGATGTGGAGAAAAGTTTTCTAGCGATTGTAGATGTTGATGAAAAAAAAGGGCTAAAAACGTCGAATTCGACCGGGAAGAGGGCTAAAATCGCGTTTGACGTTTTGGATTCTTCCCGACCAGGTAACGGCATGAATAAACGCTTCAGCCATTCGCCGGTCACCCTATTTTGTGTATTTTTTCCCGTACAACACGATAAGCAACTCATTTTCATTGTATAACAATCGGAAAATTAAGATATTGCCGTTTTTCTGAAAAGTAGTTTTTAAAATAAAAAAATTCCTCGAAATCCGCGTTTTTAGGTTGTAGGAGGTTCCCTCTTGTCACTACACGAAATCTATCAACGGATTCGGATTCTGCACGAAAAAATACGTAAAATATGATGTGGAGAAAAGTTTTCTAGCGATTTTAGATGTTGATGAAAAAAAAGGGCTAAAAACGTCGAATTCGACCGGGAAGAGAGCTAAAATCGCGTTTGAAGTTGTGGATTCTTCCCGACCAGGTAACGGCATGAATAAACGCTTCAGCCATTCGCCGGTCACCATATTTTGTGTATTTTTTCCCGTACAACACGATAAGCAACTCATTTTCATTGTATAACAATCGGAAAATTAAAATATTGCCGTTTTTCTGAAAAGTAGTTTTTAAAATAAAAAAATTCCTCGAAATCCGCGTTTTTAGGTTGTAGGAGGTTCCCTCTTGTCACTACACAAAATCTATCAACGGATTCGTATTCTGCACGAAAAAATACGTAAAATATGATGTGGAGAAAAGTTTTCTAGCGATTGTAGATGTTGATGAAAAAAAAGGGCTAAAAACGTCGAATTCGACCGGAAAGAGGGCTAAAATCGCGTTTGAAGTTTTGGATTCTTCCCGACCAGGTAACGGCATGAATAAACGCTTCAGCCATTCGCCGGTCACCCTATTTTGTGTATTTTTTCCCGTACAACACGATAAGCAACTCATTTTCATTGTATAACAATCGGAAAATTAAAATATTGCCGATTTTCTGAAAAGTAGTTTTTAAAATAAAAAAATTCCTCGAAATCCGCGTTTTTAGGTTGTAGGAGGTTCCCTCTTGTCACTACACGAAATCTATCAACGGATTCGTATTCTGCACGAAAAAATACGTAAAATATGATGTGGAGAAAAGTTTTCTAGCGATTTTAGATGTTGATGAAAAAAAAGGGCGAAAAACGTCGAATTCGACCGGAAAGAGGGCTAAAATCGCGTTTGAAGTTTTGGATTCTTCCCGACCAGGTAACGGCATGAATAAACGCTTCAGCCATTCGCCGGTCACCCTATTTTGTGTATTTTTTCCCGTACAACACGATAAGCAACTCATTTTCATTGTATAACAATCGGAAAATTAAAATATTGCCGTTTTTCTGAAAAGTAGTTTTTAAAATAAAAAAATTCCTCGAAATCCGCGTTTTTATGTTGTAGGATATTCCCTCTTGTCACTACACAAAATCTATCAACGGATTCGTATTCTGCACGAAAAAATACGTAAAATATGATGTGGAGAAAAGTTTTCTAGCGATTGTAGATGTTGATGAAAAAAAAGGGCTAAAAACGTCGAATTCGACCGGAAAGAGGGCTAAAATCGCGTTTGAAGTTTTGGATTCTTCCCGACCAGGTAACGGCATGAATAAACGCTTCAGCCATTCGCCGGTCACCATATTTTGTGTATTTTTTCCCGTACAACACGATAAGCAACTCATTTTCATTGTATAACAATCGGAAAATTAAAATATTGCCGTTTTTCTGAAAAGTAGTTTTTAAAATAAAAAAATTCCTCGAAATCCGCGTTTTTAGGTTGTAGGAGGTTCCCTCTTGTCACTACACAAAATCTATCAACGGATTCGTATTCTGCACGAAAAAATACGTAAAATATGATGTGGAGAAAAGTTTTCTAGCGATTGTAGATGTTGATGAAAAAAAAGGGCTAAAAACGTCGAATTCGACCGGAAAGAGGGCTAAAATCGCGTTTGAAGTTTTGGATTCTTCCCGACCAGGTAACGGCATGAATAAACGCTTCAGCCATTCGCCGGTCACCCTATTTTGGGTATTTTTTCCGTACAACACGATAAGCAACTCATTTTCATTGTATAACAATCGGAAAATTAAAATATTGCCGTTTTTCTGAAAAGTAGTTTTTAAAATAAAAAAATTCCTCGAAATCCGCGTTTTTATGTTGTAGGATATTCCCTCTTGTCACTACACAAAATCTATCAACGGATTCGTATTCTGCACGAAAAAATACGTAAAATATGATGTGGAGAAAAGTTTTCTAGCGATTGTAGATGTTGATGAAAAAAAAGGGCTAAAAACGTCGAATTCGACCGGAAAGAGGGCTAAAATCGCGTTTGAAGTTTTGGATTCTTCCCGACCAGGTAACGGCATGAATAAACGCTTCAGCCATTCGCCGGTCACCCTATTTTGTGTATTTTTTCCCGTACAACACGATAAGCAACTCATTTTCATTGTATAACAATCGGAAAATTAAGATATTGCCGTTTTTCTGAAAAGTAGTTTTTAAAATAAAAAAATTCCTCGAAATCCGCGTTTTTAGGTTGTAGGAGGTTCCCTCTTGTCACTACACGAAATCTATCAACGGATTCGGATTCTGCACGAAAAAATACGTAAAATATGATGTGGAGAAAAGTTTTCTAGCGATTTTAGATGTTGATGAAAAAAAAGGGCTAAAAACGTCGAATTCGACCGGGAAGAGAGCTAAAATCGCGTTTGAAGTTGTGGATTCTTCCCGACCAGGTAACGGCATGAATAAACGCTTCAGCCATTCGCCGGTCACCATATTTTGTGTATTTTTTCCCGTACAACACGATAAGCAACTCATTTTCATTGTATAACAATCGGAAAATTAAAATATTGCCGTTTTTCTGAAAAGTAGTTTTTAAAATAAAAAAATTCCTCGAAATCCGCGTTTTTAGGTTGTAGGAGGTTCCCTCTTGTCACTACACAAAATCTATCAACGGATTCGTATTCTGCACGAAAAAATACGTAAAATATGATGTGGAGAAAAGTTTTCTAGCGATTGTAGATGTTGATGAAAAAAAAGGGCTAAAAACGTCGAATTCGACCGGAAAGAGGGCTAAAATCGCGTTTGAAGTTTTGGATTCTTCCCGACCAGGTAACGGCATGAATAAACGCTTCAGCCATTCGCCGGTCACCCTATTTTGTGTATTTTTTCCCGTTCAACACGATAAGCAACTCATTTTCATTGTATAACAATCGGAAAATTAAAATATTGCCGATTTTCTGAAAAGTAGTTTTTAAAATAAAAAAATTCCTCGAAATCCGCGTTTTTAGGTTGTAGGAGGTTCCCTCTTGTCACTACACGAAATCTATCAACGGATTCGTATTCTGCACGAAAAAATACGTAAAATATGATGTGGAGAAAAGTTTTCTAGCGATTTTAGATGTTGATGAAAAAAAGGGCGAAAAACGTCGAATTCGACCGGAAAGAGGGCTAAAATCGCGTTTGAAGTTTTGGATTCTTCCCGACCAGGTAACGGCATGAATAAACGCTTCAGCCATTCGCCGGTCACCCTATTTTGTGTATTTTTTCCCGTACAACACGATAAGCAACTCATTTTCATTGTATAACAATCGGAAAATTAAAATATTGCCGTTTTTCTGAAAAGTAGTTTTTAAAATAAAAAAATTCCTCGAAATCCGCGTTTTTATGTTGTAGGATATTCCCTCTTGTCACTACACAAAATCTATCAACGGATTCGTATTCTGCACGAAAAAATACGTAAAATATGATGTGGAGAAAAGTTTTCTAGCGATTTTAGATGTTGATGAAAAAAAAGGGCTAAAAACGTCGAATTCGACCGGGAAGAGAGCTAAAATCGCGTTTGAAGTTTTGGATTCTTCCCGACCAGGTAACGGCATGAATAAACGCTTCAGCCATTCGCCGGTCACCATATTTTGTGTATTTTTTCCCGTACAACACGATACGCCACTCATTTTCATCGTATAACAATCGGAAAATTAAGATATTGCCGTTTTTCTGAAAAGTAGTTTTTAAAATAAAAAAATTCCTCGAAATCCGCGTTTTTAGGTTGTAGGAGGTTCCCTCTTGTCACTACACGAAATCTATCAACGGATTCGGATTCTGCACGAAAAAATACGTAAAATATGATGTGGAGAAAAGTTTTCTAGCGATTTTAGATGTTGATGAAAAAAAAGGGCTAAAAACGTCGAATTCGACCGGGAAGAGGGCTAAAATCGCGTTTGAAGTTGTGGATTCTTCCCGACCAGGTAACGGCATGAATAAACGCTTCAGCCATTCGCCGGTCACCATATTTTGTGTATTTTTTCCCGTACAACACGATAAGCAACTCATTTTCATTGTATAACAATCGGAAAATTAAAATATTGCCGTTTTTCTGAAAAGTAGTTTTTAAAATAAAAAAATTCCTCGAAATCCGCGTTTTTAGGTTGTAGGAGGTTCCCTCTTGTCACTACACAAAATCTATCAACGGATTCGTATTCTGCACGAAAAAATACGTAAAATATGATGTGGAGAAAAGTTTTCTAGCGATTGTAGATGTTGATGAAAAAAAAGGGCTAAAAACGTCGAATTCGACCGGAAAGAGGGCTAAAATCGCGTTTGAAGTTTTGGATTCTTCCCGACCAGGTAACGGCATGAATAAACGCTTCAGCCATTCGCCGGTCACCCTATTTTGTGTATTTTTTCCCGTACAACACGATAAGCAACTCATTTTCATTGTATAACAATCGGAAAATTAAGATATTGCCGTTTTTCTGAAAAGTAGTTTTTAAAATAAAAAAATTCCTCGAAATCCGCGTTTTTAGGTTGTAGGAGGTTCCCTCTTGTCACTACACGAAATCTATCAACGGATTCGTATTCTGCACGAAAAAATACGTAAAATATGATGTGGAGAAAAGTTTTCTAGCGATTTTAGATGTTGATGAAAAAAAAGGGCGAAAAACGTCGAATTCGACCGGAAAGAGGGCTAAAATCGCGTTTGAAGTTTTGGATTCTTCCCGACCAGGTAACGGCATGAATAAACGCTTCAGCCATTCGCCGGTCACCCTATTTTGTGTATTTTTTCCCGTACAACACGATAAGCAACTCATTTTCATTGTATAACAATCGGAAAATTAAAATATTGCCGTTTTTCTGAAAAGTAGTTTTTAAAATAAAAAAATTCCTCGAAATCCGCGTTTTTATGTTGTAGGATATTCCCTCTGGTCACTACACAAAATCTATCAACGGATTCGTATTCTGCACGAAAAAATACGTAAAATATGATGTGGAGAAAAGTTTTCTAGCGATTTTAGATGTTGATGAAAAAAAAGGGCTAAAAACGTCGAATTCGACCGGGAAGAGAGCTAAAATCGCGTTTGAAGTTTTGGATTCTTCCCGACCAGGTAACGGCATGAATAAACGCTTCAGCCATTCGCCGGTCACCATATTTTGTGTATTTTTTCCCGTACAACACGATACGCCACTCATTTTCATCGTATAACAATCGGAAAATTAAGATATTGCCGTTTTTCTGAAAAGTAGTTTTTAAAATAAAAAAATTCCTCAAAATCCGCGTTTTTAGGTTGTAGGAGGTTCCCTCTTGTCACTACACGAAATCTATCAACGGATTCGTATTCTGCACGAAAAAATACGTAAAATATGATGTGGAGAAAAGTTTTCTAGCGATTGTAGATGTTGATGAAAAAAAAGGGCTAAAAACGTCGAATTCGACCGGAAAGAGGGCTAAAATCGCGTTTGAAGTTTTGGATTCTTCCCGACCAGGTAACGGCATGAATAAACGCTTCAGCCATTCGCCGGTCACCCTATTTTGTGTATTTTTTCCCGTACAACACGATAAGCAACTCATTTTCATTGTATAACAATCGGAAAATTAAAATATTGCCGATTTTCTGAAAAGTAGTTTTTAAAATAAAAAAATTCCTCGAAATCCGCGTTTTTAGGTTGTAGGAGGTTCCCTCTTGTCACTACACGAAATCTATCAACGGATTCGTATTCTGCACGAAAAAATACGTAAAATATGATGTGGAGAAAAGTTTTCTAGCGATTTTAGATGTTGATGAAAAAAAAGGGCGAAAAACGTCGAATTCGACCGGAAAGAGGGCTAAAATCGCGTTTGAAGTTTTGGATTCTTCCCGACCAGGTAACGGCATGAATAAACGCTTCAGCCATTCGCCGGTCACCCTATTTTGTGTATTTTTTCCCGTACAACACGATAAGCAACTCATTTTCATTGTATAACAATCGGAAAATTAAAATATTGCCGTTTTTCTGAAAAGTAGTTTTTAAAATAAAAAAATTCCTCGAAATCCGCGTTTTTATGTTGTAGGATATTCCCTCTTGTCACTACACAAAATCTATCAACGGATTCGTATTCTGCACGAAAAAATACGTAAAATATGATGTGGAGAAAAGTTTTCTAGCGATTTTAGATGTTGATGAAAAAAAAGGGCTAAAAACGTCGAATTCGACCGGGAAGAGAGCTAAAATCGCGTTTGAAGTTTTGGATTCTTCCCGACCAGGTAACGGCATGAATAAACGCTTCAGCCATTCGCCGGTCACCATATTTTGTGTATTTTTTCCCGTACAACACGATACGCCACTCATTTTCATCGTATAACAATCGGAAAATTAAGATATTGCCGTTTTTCTGAAAAGTAGTTTTTAAAATAAAAAAATTCCTCGAAATCCGCGTTTTTAGGTTGTAGGAGGTTCCCTCTTGTCACTACACGAAATCTATCAACGGATTCGGATTCTGCACGAAAAAATACGTAAAATATGATGTGGAGAAAAGTTTTCTAGCGATTTTAGATGTTGATGAAAAAAAGGGCGAAAAACGTCGAATTCGACCGGAAAGAGGGCTAAAATCGCGTTTGAAGTTTTGGATTCTTCCCGACCAGGTAACGGCATGAATAATCGCTTCAGCCATTCGCCGGTCACCCTATTTTGTGTATTTTTTCCCGTACAACACGATAAGCAACTCATTTTCATTGTATAACAATCGGAAAATTAAAATATTGCCGTTTTTCTGAAAAGTAGTTTTTAAAATAAAAAAATTTCTCGAAATCCGCGTTTTTAGGTTGTCGGAGATTCCCTCTTGTCACTACACAAAATCTATCAACGGATTCGTATTCTGCACGAAAAAATACGTAAAATATGATGTGGAGAAAAGTTTTCTAGCGATTTTAGATGTTGATGAAAAAAAAGGGCTAAAAACGTCGAATTCGACCGGAAAGAGGGCTAAAATCGCGTTTGAAGTTGTGGATTCTTCCCGACCAGGTAACGGCATGAATAAATGCTTCAGCCATTCGCCGGTCACCATATTTTGTGTATTTTTTCCCGTACAACACGATACGCCACTCATTTTCATTGTATAACAATCGGAAAATTAAGATATTGCCGTTTTTCTGAAAAGTAGTTTTTAAAATAAAAAAATTCCTCGAAATCCGCGTTTTTAGGTTGTAGGAGGTTCCCTCTTGTCACTACACGAAATCTATCAACGGATTCGTATTCTGCACGAAAAAATACGTAAAATATGATGTGGAGAAAAGTTTTCTAGCGATTTTAGATGTTGATGAAAAAAAAGGGCGAAAAACGTCGAATTCGACCGGGAAGAGGGCTAAAATCGCGTTTGAAGTTGTGGATTCTTCCCGACCAGGTAACGGCATGAATAAACGCTTCAGCCATTCGCCGGTCACCATATTTTGTGTATTTTTTCCCGTACACCACGATACGCCACTCATTTTCATTGTATAACAATCGGAAAATTAAGATATTGCCGTTTTTCTGAAAAGTAGTTTTTAAAATAAAAAAATTCCTCGAAATCCGCGTTTTTAGGTTGTAGGAGGGTCCCTCTTGTCACTACACGAAATCTATCAACGGATTCGTATTCTGCACGAAAAAATACGTAAAATATGATGTGGAGAAAAGTTTTCTAGCGATTTTAGATGTTGATGAAAAAAAAGGGCGAAAAACGTCGAATTCGACCGGAAAGAGGGCTAAAATCGCGTTTGAAGTTTTGGATTCTTCCCGACCAGGTAACGGCATGAATAAACGCTTCAGCCATTCGCCGGTCACCCTATTTTGTGTATTTTTTCCCGTACAACACGATAAGCAACTCATTTTCATTGTATAACAATCGGAAAATTAAAATATTGCCGTTTTTCTGAAAAGTAGTTTTTAAAATAAAAAAATTCCTCGAAATCCGCGTTTTTAGGTTGTAGGAGGTTCCCTCTTGTCACTCCACAAAATCTATCAACGGATTCGTATTCTGCACGAAAAAATACGTAAAATATGATGTGGAGAAAAGTTTTCCAGCGATTGTAGATGTTGATGAAAAAAAAGGGCTAAAAACGTCGAATTCGACCGGAAAGAGGGCTAAAATCGCGTTTGAAGTTTTGGATTCTTCCCGACCAGGTAACGGCATGAATAAACGCTTCAGCCATTCGCCGGTCACCCTATTTTGTGTATTTTTTCCCGTACAACACGATAAGCAACTCATTTTCATTGTATAACAATCGGAAAATTAAAATATTGCCGTTTTTCTGAAAAGTAGTTTTTAAAATAAAAAAATTCCTCGAAATCCGCGTTTTTAGGTTGTAGGAGGTTCCCTCTTGTCACTACACGAAATCTATCAACGGATTCGTATTCTGCACGAAAAAATACGTAAAATATGATGTGGAGAAAAGTTTTCTAGCGATTTTAGATGTTGATGAAAAAAAAGGGCGAAAAACGTCGAATTCGACCGGAAAGAGGGCTAAAATCGCGTTTGAAGTTTTGGATTCTTCCCGACCAGGTAACGGCATGAATAAACGCTTCAGCCATTCGCCGGTCACCCTATTTTGTGTATTTTTTCCCGTACATCACGATAAGCAACTCATTTTCATTGTATAACAATCGGAAAATTAAAATATTGCCGTTTTTCTGAAAAGTAGTTTTTAAAATAAAAAAATTCCTCGAAATCCGCGTTTTTATGTTGTAGGATATTCCCTCTTGTCACTACACGAAATCTATCAACGGATTCGTATTCTGCACGAAAAAATACGTAAAATATGATGTGGAGAAAAGTTTTCTAGCGATTTTAGATGTTGATGAAAAAAAAGGGCGAAAAACGTCGAATTCGACCGGAAAGAGGGCTAAAATCGCGTTTGAAGTTGTGGATTCTTCCCGACCAGGTAACGGCATGAATAAACGCTTCAGCCATTCGCCGGTCACCCTATTTTGTGTATTTTTTCCCGTACAACACGATAAGCAACTCATTTTCATTGTATAACAATCGGAAAATTAAAATATTGCCGATTTTCTGAAAAGTAGTTTTTAAAATAAAAAAATTCGTCGAAATCCGCGTTTTTAGGTTGTAGGAGGTTCCCTCTTGTCACTACACGAAATCTATCAACGGATTCGTATTCTGCACGACAAAATACGTAAAATATGATGTGGAGAAAAGTTTTCTAGCGATTTTAGATGTTGATGAAAAAAAAGGGCGAAAAACGTCGAATTCGACCGGAAAGAGGGCTAAAATCGCGTTTGAAGTTTTGGATTCTTCCCGACCAGGTAACGGCATGAATAAACGCTTCAGCCATTCGCCGGTCACCCTATTTTGTGTATTTTTTCCCGTACAACACGATAAGCAACTCATTTTCATTGTATAACAATCGGAAAATTAAAATATTGCCGTTTTTCTGAAAAGTAGTTTTTAAAATAAAAAAATTCCTCGAAATCCGCGTTTTTAGGTTGTAGGAGGTTCCCTCTTGTCACTACACGAAATCTATCAACGGATTCGTATTCTGCACGAAAAAATACGTAAAATATGATGTGGAGAAAAGTTTTCTAGCGATTTTAGATGTTGATGAAAAAAAAGGGCGAAAAACGTCGAATTCGACCGGAAAGAGGGCTAAAATCGCGTTTGAAGTTTTGGATTCTTCCCGACCAGGTAACGGCATGAATAAACGCTTCAGCCATTCGCCGGTCACCCTATTTTGTGTATTTTTTCCCGTACAACACGATAAGCAACTCATTTTCATTGTATAACAATCGGAAAATTAAAATATTGCCGTTTTTCTGAAAAGTAGTTTTTAAAATAAAAAAATTCCTCGAAATCCGCGTTTTTAGGTTGTAGGAGATTCCCTCTTGTCACTACACAAAATCTATCAACGGATTCGTATTCTGCACGAAAAAATACGTAAAATATGATGTGGAGAAAAGTTTTCTAGCGATTGTAGATGTTGATGAAAAAAAAGGGCTAAAAACGTCGAATTCGACCGGGAAGAGGGCTAAAATCGCGTTTGACGTTTTGGATTCTTCCTGACCAGGTAACGGCATGAATAAACGCTTCAGCCATTCGCCGGTCACCATATTTTGTGTATTTTTTCCCGTACAACACGATAAGCAACTCATTTTCATTGTATAACAATCGGAAAATTAAGATATTGCCGTTTTTCTGAAAAGTAGTTTTTAAAATAAAAAAATTCCTCGAAATCCGCGTTTTTAGGTTGTAGGAGGTTCCCTCTTGTCACTACACGAAATCTATCAACGGATTCGTATTCTGCACGAAAAAATACGTAAAATATGATGTGGAGAAAAGTTTTCTAGCGATTTTAGATGTTGATGAAAAAAAAGGGCGAAAAACGTCGAATTCGACCGGAAAGAGGGCTAAAATCGCGTTTGAAGTTTTGGATTCTTCCCGACCAGGTAACGGCATGAATAAACGCTTCAGCCATTCGCCGGTCACCCTATTTTGTGTATTTTTTCCCGTACAACACGATAAGCAACTCATTTTCATTGTATAACAATCGGAAAATTAAAATATTGCCGTTTTTCTGAAAAGTAGTTTTTAAAATAAAAAAATTCCTCGAAATCCGCGTTTTTAGGTTGTAGGAGGTTCCCTCTTGTCACTCCACAAAATCTATCAACGGATTCGTATTCTGCACGAAAAAATACGTAAAATATGATGTGGAGAAAAGTTTTCTAGCGATTGTAGATGTTGATGAAAAAAAAGGGCTAAAAACGTCGAATTCGACCGGAAAGAGGGCTAAAATCGCGTTTGAAGTTTTGGATTCTTCCCGACCAGGTAACGGCATGAATAAACGCTTCAGCCATTCGCCGGTCACCCTATTTTGTGTATTTTTTCCCGTACAACACGATAAGCAACTCATTTTCATTGTATAACAATCGGAAAATTAAAATATTGCCGTTTTTCTGAAAAGTAGTTTTTAAAATAAAAAAATTCCTCGAAATCCGCGTTTTTAGGTTGTAGGAGGTTCCCTCTTGTCACTACACGAAATCTATCAACGGATTCGTATTCTGCACGAAAAAATACGTAAAATATGATGTGGAGAAAAGTTTTCTAGCGATTTTAGATGTTGATGAAAAAAAAGGGCGAAAAACGTCGAATTCGACCGGAAAGAGGGCTAAAATCGCGTTTGAAGTTTTGGATTCTTCCCGACCAGGTAACGGCATGAATAAACGCTTCAGCCATTCGCCGGTCACCCTATTTTGTGTATTTTTTCCCGTACAACACGATAAGCAACTCATTTTCATTGTATAACAATCGGAAAATTAAAATATTGCCGTTTTTCTGAAAAGTAGTTTTTAAAATAAAAAAATTCCTCGAAATCCGCGTTTTTAAGTTGTAGGAGGTTCCCTCTTGTCACTACACAAAATCTATCAACGGATTCGTATTCTGCACGAAAAAATACGTAAAATATGATGTGGAGAAAAGTTTTCTAGCGATTGTAGATGTTGATGAAAAAAAAGGGCTAAAAACGTCGAATTCGACCGGAAAGAGGGCTAAAATCGCGTTTGAAGTTTTGGATTCTTCCCGACCAGGTAACGGCATGAATAAACGCTTCAGCCATTCGCCGGTCACCCTATTTTGTGTATTTTTTCCCGTACAACACGATAAGCAACTCATTTTCATTGTATAACAATCGGAAAATTAAGATATTGCCGTTTTTCTGAAAAGTAGTTTTTAAAATAAAAAAATTCCTCGAAATCCGCGTTTTTAGGTTGTAGGAGGTTCCCTCTTGTCACTACACGAAATCTATCAACGGATTCGGATTCTGCACGAAAAAATACGTAAAATATGATGTGGAGAAAAGTTTTCTAGCGATTTTAGATGTTGATGAAAAAAAAGGGCTAAAAACGTCGAATTCGACCGGGAAGAGAGCTAAAATCGCGTTTGAAGTTGTGGATTCTTCCCGACCAGGTAACGGCATGAATAAACGCTTCAGCCATTCGCCGGTCACCATATTTTGTGTATTTTTTCCCGTACAACACGATAAGCAACTCATTTTCATTGTATAACAATCGGAAAATTAAAATATTGCCGTTTTTCTGAAAAGTAGTTTTTAAAATAAAAAAATTCCTCGAAATCCGCGTTTTTAGGTTGTAGGAGGTTCCCTCTTGTCACTACACAAAATCTATCAACGGATTCGTATTCTGCACGAAAAAATACGTAAAATATGATGTGGAGAAAAGTTTTCTAGCGATTGTAGATGTTGATGAAAAAAAAGGGCTAAAAACGTCGAATTCGACCGGAAAGAGGGCTAAAATCGCGTTTGAAGTTTTGGATTCTTCCCGACCAGGTAACGGCATGAATAAACGCTTCAGCCATTCGCCGGTCACCCTATTTTGTGTATTTTTTCCCGTTCAACACGATAAGCAACTCATTTTCATTGTATAACAATCGGAAAATTAAAATATTGCCGATTTTCTGAAAAGTAGTTTTTAAAATAAAAAAATTCCTCGAAATCCGCGTTTTTAGGTTGTAGGAGGTTCCCTCTTGTCACTACACGAAATCTATCAACGGATTCGTATTCTGCACGAAAAAATACGTAAAATATGATGTGGAGAAAAGTTTTCTAGCGATTTTAGATGTTGATGAAAAAAGGGCGAAAAACGTCGAATTCGACCGGAAAGAGGGCTAAAATCGCGTTTGAAGTTTTGGATTCTTCCCGACCAGGTAACGGCATGAATAAACGCTTCAGCCATTCGCCGGTCACCCTATTTTGTGTATTTTTTCCCGTACAACACGATAAGCAACTCATTTTCATTGTATAACAATCGGAAAATTAAAATATTGCCGTTTTTCTGAAAAGTAGTTTTTAAAATAAAAAAATTCCTCGAAATCCGCGTTTTTATGTTGTAGGATATTCCCTCTTGTCACTACACAAAATCTATCAACGGATTCGTATTCTGCACGAAAAAATACGTAAAATATGATGTGGAGAAAAGTTTTCTAGCGATTTTAGATGTTGATGAAAAAAAAGGGCTAAAAACGTCGAATTCGACCGGGAAGAGAGCTAAAATCGCGTTTGAAGTTTTGGATTCTTCCCGACCAGGTAACGGCATGAATAAACGCTTCAGCCATTCGCCGGTCACCATATTTTGTGTATTTTTTCCCGTACAACACGATACGCCACTCATTTTCATCGTATAACAATCGGAAAATTAAGATATTGCCGTTTTTCTGAAAAGTAGTTTTTAAAATAAAAAAATTCCTCGAAATCCGCGTTTTTAGGTTGTAGGAGGTTCCCTCTTGTCACTACACGAAATCTATCAACGGATTCGGATTCTGCACGAAAAAATACGTAAAATATGATGTGGAGAAAAGTTTTCTAGCGATTTTAGATGTTGATGAAAAAAAAGGGCTAAAAACGTCGAATTCGACCGGGAAGAGAGCTAAAATCGCGTTTGAAGTTGTGGATTCTTCCCGACCAGGTAACGGCATGAATAAACGCTTCAGCCATTCGCCGGTCACCATATTTTGTGTATTTTTTCCCGTACAACACGATAAGCAACTCATTTTCATTGTATAACAATCGGAAAATTAAAATATTGCCGTTTTTCTGAAAAGTAGTTTTTAAAATAAAAAAATTCCTCGAAATCCGCGTTTTTAGGTTGTAGGAGGTTCCCTCTTGTCACTACACAAAATCTATCAACGGATTCGTATTCTGCACGAAAAAATACGTAAAATATGATGTGGAGAAAAGTTTTCTAGCGATTGTAGATGTTGATGAAAAAAAAGGGCTAAAAACGTCGAATTCGACCGGAAAGAGGGCTAAAATCGCGTTTGAAGTTTTGGATTCTTCCCGACCAGGTAACGGCATGAATAAACGCTTCAGCCATTCGCCGGTCACCCTATTTTGTGTATTTTTTCCCGTTCAACACGATAAGCAACTCATTTTCATTGTATAACAATCGGAAAATTAAAATATTGCCGATTTTCTGAAAAGTAGTTTTAAAATAAAAAAATTCCTCGAAATCCGCGTTTTTAGGTTGTAGGAGGTTCCCTCTTGTCACTACACGAAATCTATCAACGGATTCGTATTCTGCACGAAAAAATACGTAAAATATGATGTGGAGAAAAGTTTTCTAGCGATTTTAGATGTTGATGAAAAAAAGGGCGAAAAACGTCGAACTCGACCGGAAAGAGGGCTAAAATCGCGTTTGAAGTTTTGGATTCTTCCCGACCAGGTAACGGCATGAATAAACGCTTCAGCCATTCGCCGGTCACCCTATTTTGTGTATTTTTTCCCGTACAACACGATAAGCAACTCATTTTCATTGTATAACAATCGGAAAATTAAAATATTGCCGTTTTTCTGAAAAGTAGTTTTTAAAATAAAAAAATTCCTCGAAATCCGCGTTTTTATGTTGTAGGATATTCCCTCTTGTCACTACACAAAATCTATCAACGGATTCGTATTCTGCACGAAAAAATACGTAAAATATGATGTGGAGAAAAGTTTTCTAGCGATTTTAGATGTTGATGAAAAAAAAGGGCTAAAAACGTCGAATTCGACCGGGAAGAGAGCTAAAATCGCGTTTGAAGTTTTGGATTCTTCCCGACCAGGTAACGGCATGAATAAACGCTTCAGCCATTCGCCGGTCACCATATTTTGTGTATTTTTTCCCGTACAACACGATACGCCACTCATTTTCATCGTATAACAATCGGAAAATTAAGATATTGCCGTTTTTCTGAAAAGTAGTTTTTAAATAAAAAAATTCCTCGAAATCCGCGTTTTTAGGTTGTAGGAGGTTCCCTCTTGTCACTACACGAAATCTATCAACGGATTCGGATTCTGCACGAAAAAATACGTAAAATATGATGTGGAGAAAAGTTTTCTAGCGATTTTAGATGTTGATGAAAAAAAAGGGCTAAAAACGTCGAATTCGACCGGGAAGAGGGCTAAAATCGCGTTTGAAGTTGTGGATTCTTCCCGACCAGGTAACGGCATGAATAAACGCTTCAGCCATTCGCCGGTCACCATATTTTGTGTATTTTTTCCCGTACAACACGATAAGCAACTCATTTTCATTGTATAACAATCGGAAAATTAAAATATTGCCGTTTTTCTGAAAAGTAGTTTTTAAAATAAAAAAATTCCTCGAAATCCGCGTTTTTAGGTTGTAGGAGGTTCCCTCTTGTCACTACACAAAATCTATCAACGGATTCGTATTCTGCACGAAAAAATACGTAAAATATGATGTGGAGAAAAGTTTTCTAGCGATTGTAGATGTTGATGAAAAAAAAGGGCTAAAAACGTCGAATTCGACCGGAAAGAGGGCTAAAATCGCGTTTGAAGTTTTGGATTCTTCCCGACCAGGTAACGGCATGAATAAACGCTTCAGCCATTCGCCGGTCACCCTATTTTGTGTATTTTTTCCCGTACAACACGATAAGCAACTCATTTTCATTGTATAACAATCGGAAAATTAAGATATTGCCGTTTTTCTGAAAAGTAGTTTTTAAAATAAAAAAATTCCTCGAAATCCGCGTTTTTAGGTTGTAGGAGGTTCCCTCTTGTCACTACACGAAATCTATCAACGGATTCGTATTCTGCACGAAAAAATACGTAAAATATGATGTGGAGAAAAGTTTTCTAGCGATTTTAGATGTTGATGAAAAAAAAGGGCGAAAAACGTCGAATTCGACCGGAAAGAGGGCTAAAATCGCGTTTGAAGTTTTGGATTCTTCCCGACCAGGTAACGGCATGAATAAACGCTTCAGCCATTCGCCGGTCACCCTATTTTGTGTATTTTTTCCCGTACAACACGATAAGCAACTCATTTTCATTGTATAACAATCGGAAAATTAAAATATTGCCGTTTTTCTGAAAAGTAGTTTTTAAAATAAAAAAATTCCTCGAAATCCGCGTTTTTATGTTGTAGGATATTCCCTCTTGTCACTACACAAAATCTATCAACGGATTCGTATTCTGCACGAAAAAATACGTAAAATATGATGTGGAGAAAAGTTTTCTAGCGATTTTAGATGTTGATGAAAAAAAAGGGCTAAAAACGTCGAATTCGACCGGGAAGAGAGCTAAAATCGCGTTTGAAGTTTTGGATTCTTCCCGACCAGGTAACGGCATGAATAAACGCTTCAGCCATTCGCCGGTCACCATATTTTGTGTATTTTTTCCCGTACAACACGATACGCCACTCATTTTCATCGTATAACAATCGGAAAATTAAGATATTGCCGTTTTTCTGAAAAGTAGTTTTTAAAATAAAAAAATTCCTCGAAATCCGCGTTTTTAGGTTGTAGGAGGTTCCCTCTTGTCACTACACGAAATCTATCAACGGATTCGGATTCTGCACGAAAAAATACGTAAAATATGATGTGGAGAAAAGTTTTCTAGCGATTTTAGATGTTGATGAAAAAAAAGGGCTAAAAACGTCGAATTCGACCGGGAAGAGGGCTAAAATCGCGTTTGAAGTTGTGGATTCTTCCCGACCAGGTAACGGCATGAATAAACGCTTCAGCCATTCGCCGGTCACCATATTTTGTGTATTTTTTCCCGTACAACACGATAAGCAACTCATTTTCATTGTATAACAATCGGAAAATTAAAATATTGCCGTTTTTCTGAAAAGTAGTTTTTAAAATAAAAAAATTCCTCGAAATCCGCGTTTTTAGGTTGTAGGAGGTTCCCTCTTGTCACTACACAAAATCTATCAACGGATTCGGACTCTGCACGAAAAAATACGTAAAATGTGATGTGGAGAAAAGTTTTCTAGCGATTGTAGATGTTGATGAAAAAAAAGGGCAAAAAACGTCGAAATCGACCGGAAAGAGGGCTAAAATCGCGTTTGAAGTTTTGGATTCTTCCCGACCAGGTAACGGCATGAATAAACGCTTCAGCCATTCGCCGGTCACCCTATTTTGTGTATTTTGTCCCGTACAACACGATAAGCAACTCATTTTCATTACATAACAATCGGAAAATTAAAATATTGCCGTTTTTCTGAAAAGTAGTTTTTAAAATAAAAAAATTCCTCGAAATCCGCGTTTTTAGGTTGTAGGAAGTTCCCTCTTGTCGCTACACAAAATCTATCATCGGATTCGGAGTCTGCACGAAAAAATACGTAAAATATGATGTGGAGAAAAGTTTTCTAGCGATTTTAGATGTTGATGAAAAAAAAGGGCTAAAAACGTCGAATTCGACCGGGAAGAGGGCTAAAATCGCGTTTGACGTTTTGGATCCTTCCCGACCAGGTAACAGCATGAATAAACGCTTCAGCCATTCGCCGGTCACCCTATTTTGTGTATTTTGTCCCGTACAACACGATAAGCAACTCATTTTCATTGTATAACAATCGGAAAATTAAAATATTGCCGTTTTTCTGAAAAGTAGTTTTTAAAATAAAAAAATTCCTCGAAATCCGCGTTTTTAGGTTGTAGGAGATTCCCTCTTGTCACTACACAAAATCTATCAACGGATTCGTATTCTGCACGAAAAAATACGTAAAATATGATGTGGAGAAAAGTTTTCTAGCGATTGTAGATGTTGATGAAAAAAAAGGGCTAAAAACGTCGAATTCGACCGGGAAGAGGGCTAAAATCGCGTTTGACGTTTTGGATTCTTCCCGACCAGGTAACGGCATGAATAAACGCTTCAGCCATTCGCCGGTCACCATATTTTGTGTATTTTTTCCCGTACAACACGATAAGCAACTCATTTTCATTGTATAACAATCGGAAAATTAAGATATTGCCGTTTTTCTGAAAAGTAGTTTTTAAAATAAAAAAATTCCTCGAAATCCGCGTTTTTAGGTTGTAGGAGGTTCCCTCTTGTCACTACACGAAATCTATCAACGGATTCGTATTCTGCACGAAAAAATACGTAAAATATGATGTGGAGAAAAGTTTTCTAGCGATTTTAGATGTTGATGAAAAAAAAGGGCGAAAAACGTCGAATTCGACCGGAAAGAGGGCTAAAATCGCGTTTGAAGTTTTGGATTCTTCCCGACCAGGTAACGGCATGAATAAACGCTTCAGCCATTCGCCGGTCACCCTATTTTGTGTATTTTTTCCCGTACAACACGATAAGCAACTCATTTTCATTGTATAACAATCGGAAAATTAAAATATTGCCGTTTTTCTGAAAAGTAGTTTTTAAAATAAAAAAATTCCTCGAAATCCGCGTTTTTAGGTTGTAGGAGGTTCCCTCTTGTCACTCCACAAAATCTATCAACGGATTCGTATTCTGCACGAAAAAATACGTAAAATATGATGTGGAGAAAAGTTTTCTAGCGATTGTAGATGTTGATGAAAAAAAAGGGCTAAAAACGTCGAATTCGACCGGAAAGAGGGCTAAAATCGCGTTTGAAGTTTTGGATTCTTCCCGACCAGGTAACGGCATGAATAAACGCTTCAGCCATTCGCCGGTCACCCTATTTTGTGTATTTTTTCCCGTACAACACGATAAGCAACTCATTTTCATTGTATAACAATCGGAAAATTAAAATATTGCCGTTTTTCTGAAAAGTAGTTTTTAAAATAAAAAAATTCCTCGAAATCCGCGTTTTTAGGTTGTAGGAGGTTCCCTCTTGTCACTACACGAAATCTATCAACGGATTCGTATTCTGCACGAAAAAATACGTAAAATATGATGTGGAGAAAAGTTTTCTAGCGATTTTAGATGTTGATGAAAAAAAAGGGCGAAAAACGTCGAATTCGACCGGAAAGAGGGCTAAAATCGCGTTTGAAGTTTTGGATTCTTCCCGACCAGGTAACGGCATGAATAAACGCTTCAGCCATTCGCCGGTCACCCTATTTTGTGTATTTTTTCCCGTACAACACGATAAGCAACTCATTTTCATTGTATAACAATCGGAAAATTAAAATATTGCCGTTTTTCTGAAAAGTAGTTTTTAAAATAAAAAAATTCCTCGAAATCCGCGTTTTTAAGTTGTAGGAGGTTCCCTCTTGTCACTACACAAAATCTATCAACGGATTCGTATTCTGCACGAAAAAATACGTAAAATATGATGTGGAGAAAAGTTTTCTAGCGATTGTAGATGTTGATGAAAAAAAAGGGCTAAAAACGTCGAATTCGACCGGAAAGAGGGCTAAAATCGCGTTTGAAGTTTTGGATTCTTCCCGACCAGGTAACGGCATGAATAAACGCTTCAGCCATTCGCCGGTCACCCTATTTTGTGTATTTTTTCCCGTACAACACGATAAGCAACTCATTTTCATTGTATAACAATCGGAAAATTAAAATATTGCCGTTTTTCTGAAAAGTAGTTTTTAAAATAAAAAAATTCCTCGAAATCCGCGTTTTTATGTTGTAGGATATTCCCTCTTGTCACTACACGAAATCTATCAACGGATTCGGATTCTGCACGAAAAAATACGTAAAATATGATGTGGAGAAAAGTTTTCTAGCGATTTTAGATGTTGATGAAAAAAAAGGGCTAAAAACGTCGAATTCGACCGGGAAGAGAGCTAAAATCGCGTTTGAAGTTGTGGATTCTTCCCGACCAGGTAACGGCATGAATAAACGCTTCAGCCATTCGCCGGTCACCATATTTTGTGTATTTTTTCCCGTACAACACGATACGCCACTCATTTTCATCGTATAACAATCGGAAAATTAAGATATTGCCGTTTTTCTGAAAAGTAGTTTTTAAAATAAAAAAATTCCTCGAAATCCGCGTTTTTAGGTTGTAGGAGGTTCCCTCTTGTCACTACACGAAATCTATCAACGGATTCGTATTCTGCACGAAAAAATACGTAAAATATGATGTGGAGAAAAGTTTTCTAGCGATTTTAGATGTTGATGAAAAAAAAGGGCGAAAAACGTCGAATTCGACCGGAAAGAGGGCTAAAATCGCGTTTGAAGTTTTGGATTCTTCCCGACCAGGTAACGGCATGAATAAACGCTTCAGCCATTCGCCGGTCACCCTATTTTGTGTATTTTTTCCCGTACAACACGATAAGCAACTCATTTTCATTGTATAACAATCGGAAAATTAAAATATTGCCGTTTTTCTGAAAAGTCGTTTTTAAAATAAAAAAATTCCTCGAAATCCGCGTTTTTATGTTGTAGGATATTCCCTCTTGTCACTACACGAAATCTATCAACGGATTCGGATTCTGCACGAAAAAATACGTAAAATATGATGTGGAGAAAAGTTTTCTAGCGATTTTAGATGTTGATGAAAAAAAAGGGCTAAAAACGTCGAATTCGACCGGGAAGAGAGCTAAAATCGCGTTTGAAGTTGTGGATTCTTCCCGACCAGGTAACGGCATGAATAAACGCTTCAGCCATTCGCCGGTCACCATATTTTGTGTATTTTTTCCCGTACAACACGATACGCCACTCATTTTCATCGTATAACAATCGGAAAATTAAGATATTGCCGTTTTTCTGAAAAGTAGTTTTTAAAATAAAAAAATTCCTCGAAATCCGCGTTTTTAGGTTGTAGGAGGTTCCCTCTTGTCACTACACGAAATCTATCAACGGATTCGGATTCTGCACGAAAAAATACGTAAAATATGATGTGGAGAAAAGTTTTCTAGCGATTGTAGATGTTGATGAAAAAAAAGGGCTAAAAACGTCGAATTCGACCGGGAAGAGGGCTAAAATCGCGTTTGACGTTTTGGATTCTTCCCGACCAGGTAACGGCATGAATAAACGCTTCAGCCATTCGCCGGTCACCATATTTTGTGTATTTTTTCCCGTACAACACGATAAGCAACTCATTTTCATTGTATAACAATCGGAAAATTAAGATATTGCCGTTTTTCTGAAAAGTAGTTTTTAAAATAAAAAAATTCCTCGAAATCCGCGTTTTTAGGTTGTAGGAGGTTCCCTCTTGTCACTACACGAAATCTATCAACGGATTCGTATTCTGCACGAAAAAATACGTAAAATATGATGTGGAGAAAAGTTTTCTAGCGATTTTAGATGTTGATGAAAAAAAAAGGCGAAAAACGTCGAATTCGACCGGAAAGAGGGCTAAAATCGCGTTTGAAGTTTTGGATTCTTCCCGACCAGGTAACGGCATGAATAAACGCTTCAGCCATTCGCCGGTAACCCTATTTTGTGTATTTTTTCCCGTACAACACGATAAGCAACTCATTTTCATTGTATAACAATCGGAAAATTAAAATATTGCCGTTTTTCTGAAAAGTAGTTTTTAAAATAAAAAAATTCCTCGAAATCCGCGTTTTTAGGTTGTAGGAGGTTCCCTCTTGTCACTCCACAAAATCTATCAACGGATTCGTATTCTGCACGAAAAAATACGTAAAATATGATGTGGAGTAAAGTTTTCTAGCGATTGTAGATGTTGATGAAAAAAAAGGGCTAAAAACGTCGAATTCGACCGGAAAGAGGGCTAAAATCGCGTTTGAAGTTTTGGATTCTTCCCGACCAGGTAACGGCATGAATAAACGCTTCAGCCATTCGCCGGTCACCCTATTTTGTGTATTGTTTCCCGTACAACACGATAAGCAACTCATTTTCATTGTATAACAATCGGAAAATTAAAATATTGCCGTTTTTCTGAAAAGTAGTTTTTAAAATAAAAAAATTCCTCGAAATCCGCGTTTTTAGGTTGTAGGAGGTTCCCTCTTGTCACTACACGAAATCTATCAACGGATTCGTATTCTGCACGAAAAAATACGTAAAATATGATGTGGAGAAAAGTTTTCTAGCGATTTTAGATGTTGATGAAAAAAAAGGGCGAAAAACGTCGAATTCGACCGGAAAGAGGGCTAAAATCGCGTTTGAAGTTTTGGATTCTTCCCGACCAGGTAACGGCATGAATAAACGCTTCAGCCATTCGCCGGTCACCCTATTTTGTGTATTTTTTCCCGTACAACACGATAAGCAACTCATTTTCATTGTATAACAATCGGAAAATTAAAATATTGCCGTTTTTCTGAAAAGTAGTTTTTAAAATAAAAAAATTCCTCGAAATCCGCGTTTTTAGGTTGTAGGAGGTTCCCTCTTGTCACTACACAAAATCTATCAACGGATTCGTATTCTGCACGAAAAAATACGTAAAATATGATGTGGAGAAAAGTTTTCTAGCGATTGTAGATGTTGATGAAAAAAAAGGGCTAAAAACGTCGAATTCGACCGGGAAGAGGGCTAAAATCGCGTTTGAAGTTTTGGATTCTTCCCGACCAGGTAACGGCATGAATAAACGCTTCAGCCATTCGCCGGTCACCCTATTTTGTGTATTTTTTCCCGTACAACACGATAAGCAACTCATTTTCATTGTATAACAATCGGAAAATTAAGATATTGCCGTTTTTCTGAAAAGTAGTTTTTAAAATAAAAAAATTCCTCGAAATCCGCGTTTTTAGGTTGTAGGAGGTTCCCTCTTGTCACTACACGAAATCTATCAACGGATTCGGATTCTGCACGAAAAAATACGTAAAATATGATGTGGAGAAAAGTTTTCTAGCGATTTTAGATGTTGATGAAAAAAAAGGGCTAAAAACGTCGAATTCGACCGGGAAGAGAGCTAAAATCGCGTTTGAAGTTGTGGATTCTTCCCGACCAGGTAACGGCATGAATAAACGCTTCAGCCATTCGCCGGTCACCATATTTTGTGTATTTTTTCCCGTACAACACGATAAGCAACTCATTTTCATTGTATAACAATCGGAAAATTAAAATATTGCCGTTTTTCTGAAAAGTAGTTTTTAAAATAAAAAAATTCCTCGAAATCCGCGTTTTTAGGTTGTAGGAGGTTCCCTCTTGTCACTACACAAAATCTATCAACGGATTCGTATTCTGCACGAAAAAATACGTAAAATATGATGTGGAGAAAAGTTTTCTAGCGATTGTAGATGTTGATGAAAAAAAAGGGCTAAAAACGTCGAATTCGACCGGAAAGAGGGCTAAAATCGCGTTTGAAGTTTTGGATTCTTCCCGACCAGGTAACGGCATGAATAAACGCTTCAGCCATTCGCCGGTCACCCTATTTTGTGTATTTTTTCCCGTACAACACGATAAGCAACTCATTTTCATTGTATAACAATCGGAAAATTAAAATATTGCCGATTTTCTGAAAAGTAGTTTTTAAAATAAAAAAATTCCTCGAAATCCGCGTTTTTAGGTTGTAGGAGGTTCCCTCTTGTCACTACACGAAATCTATCAACGGATTCGTATTCTGCACGAAAAAATACGTAAAATATGATGTGGAGAAAAGTTTTCTAGCGATTTTAGATGTTGATGAAAAAAAAGGGCGAAAAACGTCGAATTCGACCGGAAAGAGGGCTAAAATCGCGTTTGAAGTTTTGGATTCTTCCCGACCAGGTAACGGCATGAATAAACGCTTCAGCCATTCGCCGGTCACCCTATTTTGTGTATTTTTTCCCGTACAACACGATAAGCAACTCATTTTCATTGTATAACAATCGGAAAATTAAAATATTGCCGTTTTTCTGAAAAGTAGTTTTTAAAATAAAAAAATTCCTCGAAATCCGCGTTTTTAGGTTGTAGGAGGTTCCCTCTTGTCACTACACAAAATCTATCAACGGATTCGTATTCTGCACGAAAAAATACGTAAAATATGATGTGGAGAAAAGTTTTCTAGCGATTGTAGATGTTGATGAAAAAAAAAGGGCTAAAAACGTCGAATTCGACCGGAAAGAGGGCTAAAATCGCGTTTGAAGTTTTGGATTCTTCCCGACCAGGTAACGGCATGAATAAACGCTTCAGCCATTCGCCGGTCACCCTATTTTGTGTATTTTTTCCCGTACAACACGATAAGCAACTCATTTTCATTGTATAACAATCGGAAAATTAAAATATTGCCGATTTTCTGAAAAGTAGTTTTTAAAATAAAAAAATTCCTCGAAATCCGCGTTTTTAGGTTGTAGGAGGTTCCCTCTTGTCACTACACGAAATCTATCAACGGATTCGTATTCTGCACGAAAAAATACGTAAAATATGATGTGGAGAAAAGTTTTCTAGCGATTTTAGATGTTGATGAAAAAAAAGGGCGAAAAACGTCGAATTCGACCGGAAAGAGGGCTAAAATCGCGTTTGAAGTTTTGGATTCTTCCCGACCAGGTAACGGCATGAATAAACGCTTCAGCCATTCGCCGGTCACCCTATTTTGTGTATTTTTTCCCGTACAACACGATAAGCAACTCATTTTCATTGTATAACAATCGGAAAATTAAAATATTGCCGTTTTTCTGAAAAGTAGTTTTTAAAATAAAAAAATTCCTCGAAATCCGCGTTTTTATGTTGTAGGATATTCCCTCTTGTCACTACACAAAATCTATCAACGGATTCGTATTCTGCACGAAAAAATACGTAAAATATGATGTGGAGAAAA
>CAKOHB010000002.1:28926-73457 GCA_934046635.1 Buathra laborator
CTTCCCGACCAGGTAACGGCATGAATAAACGCTTCAGCCATTCGCCGGGCACCCTATTTTGTGTATTTTTTCCCGTACAACACGATAAGCAACTCATTTTCATTGTATAACAATCGGAAAATTAAGATATTGCCGTTTTTCTGAAAAGTAGTTTTTAAAATAAAAAAAATTCCTCGAAATCCGCGTTTTTTAGGTTGTAGGAGATTCCCTCTTGTCACTACACAAAATCTATCAACGGATTCGGACCTCTGCACGAAAAAATACGTAAAATATGATGTGGAGAAAAGTTTTCTAGCGATTGTAGATGTTGATGAAAAAAAAGGGCAAAAAAACGTCGAATTCGACCGGGAAGAGGGCTAAAATCGCGTTTGAAGTTTTGGATTCTTCCCGACCAGGTAACGGCATGAATAAACGCTTCAGCCATTCGCCGGTCACCCTATTTTGTGTATTTTTTCCCGTACAACACGATAAGCAACTCATTTTCATTGTATAACAATCGGAAAATTAAAATATTGCCGTTTTTCTGAAAAGTAGTTTTTAAAATAAAAAAATTCCTCGAAATCCGCGTTTTTAGGTGTAGGAGGTTCCCTCTTGTCACTACACGAAAAAATACGTAAATATGATGTGGAGAAAAGTTTTCTAGCGATTGTAGATGTTGATGAAAAAAAAAGGGCTAAAAACGTCGAATTCGACCGGAAAGAGGGCTAAAATCGCGTTTGAAGTTTTGGATTCTTCCCGACCAGGTAACGGCATGAATAAACGCTTCAGCCATTCGCCGGTCACCCTATTTTGTGTATTTTTTTTCCCGTACAACACGATAAGCAACTCATTTTCATTGTATAACAATCGGAAAATTAAATATTGCCGTTTTTCTGAAAAGTAGTTTTTAAAATAAAAAAATTCCTCGAAATCCGCGTTTTTAGGGTTGTAGGAGGTTCCCTCTTGTCACTACACAAAATCTATCACGGATTCGTATTCTGCACGAAAAAATACGTAAAATATGATGTGGAGAAAAGTTTTCTAGCGATTGTAGATGTTGATGAAAAAAAAGGGCTAAAAACGTCGAATTCGACCGGAAAGAGGGCTAAAATCGCGTTGAAGTTTTGATTCTTCCCGACCAGGTAACGGCATGAATAAACGCTTCAGCCATTCGCCGGTCACCCTATTTTGTGTATTTTTTCCCGTACAACACGATAAGCAACTCATTTTCATTGTATAACAATCGGAAAATTAAAATATTGCCGTTTTTCTGAAAAGTAGTTTTTAAAATAAAAAAATTCCTCGAAATCCGCGTTTTTAGGTTGTAGGAGATTCCCTCTTGTCACTACACGAAATCTATCAACGGATTCGTATTCTGCACGAAAAAATACGTAAAATATGATGTGGAGAAAAGTTTTCTAGCGATTTTAGATGTTGATGAAAAAAAAGGGCAAAAAACGTCGAATTCGACCGGAAAGAGGGCTAAATCGCTTTGAAGTTTTGGATTCTTCCCGACCAGGTAACGGCATGAATAAACGCTTCAGCGATTCGCCGATCACCCTATTTTGTGTATTTTTTCCCGTACAACACGATAAGCAACTCATTTTCATTGTATAACAATCGGAAAATTAAAATATTGCCGTTTTTTCTGAAAAGTAGTTTTTGAAAATAAAAAAATTCCTCGAAATCCGCGTTGTTATGTTGTAGGATATTCCCTCTTGTCACTACACAAAATCTATCAACGGATTCGTATTCTGCACGAAAAAATACGTAAAATATGATGTGGAGAAAAGTTTTCTAGCGATAGTAGATGTTGATGAAAAAAAATGGCTAAAAACGTCGAATTCGACCGGGAAGAGGGCTAAAATCGCGTTTGACGTTTTGGATCCTTCCCGACCAGGTAACAGCATGAATAAACGCTTCAGCCATTCGCCGGTCACCCTATTTTGTGTATTTTTTCCCGTACAACACGATAAGCAACTTCATTTTCATTGTATAACAATCGACAATTAAGATATTGCCGTTTTTCTGAAAGTAGTTTTTAAAATAAAAAAATTCCTCGAAATCCGCGTTTTTAGGTTGTAGGAGATTCCCTCTTGTCACTACACAAAATCTATCAACGGATTCGGACTCTGCACGAAAAAATACGTAAAATATGATGTGGAGAAAAGTTTTCTAGCGATTGTAGATGTTGATGAAAAAAAAGGGCAAAAAACGTCGAATTCGACCGGGAAGAGGGCTAAAATCGCGTTTGAAGTTTTGGATTCTTCCCGACCAGGTAACGGCATGAATAAACGCTTCAGCCATTCGCCGGTCACCCTATTTTGTGTATTTTTTCCCGTACAACACGATAAGCAACTCATTTTCATTGCATAACAATCGGAAAATTAAAATATTGCCGTTTTTCTGAAAAGTAGTTTTAAAATAAAAAAATTCCTCGAAATCCGCGTTTTTAGGTTGTAGGAGGTTCCCTCTTGTCGGTACACAAAATCCTATCATCGGATTCGGATTCTGCACGAAAAAATACGTAAAATATGATGTGCAGAAAAGTTTTCTAGCGATTTTAGATGTTGATGAAAAAAAAGGGCTAAAAACGTCGAATTCGACCGGGAAGAGAGCTAAAATCGCGTTTGAAGTTGTGGATTCTTCCCGACCAGGTAACGGCATGAATAAACGCTTCAGCCATTCGCCGGTCACCATATTTTGTGTATTTTTTCCCGTACAACACGATACGCCACTCATTTTCATCGTATAACAATCGGAAAATTAAGAATATTGCCGTTTTTCTGAAAAGTAGTTTTTAAAATAAAAAAATTCCTCGAAATCCGCGTTTTTAGGTTGTAGGAGGTTCCCTCTTGTCACTACACGAAATCTATCAACGGATTCGGATTCTGCACGAAAAAATACGTAAAATATGATGTGGAGAAAAGTTTTCTAGCGATTTTAGATGTTGATGAAAAAAAAGGGCTAAAAACGTCGAATTCGACCGGGAAGAGGGCTAAAATCGCGTTTGAAGTTGTGGATTCTCCCGACCAGTAACGGCATGAATAAACGCTTCAGCCATTCGCCGGTCACCATATTTTGTGTATTTTTTTCCCGTACAACACGATACGCCACTCATTTTCATCGTATAACAATCGGAAAAATTAAGATATTGCCGTTTTTCTGAAAAGTAGTTTTTAAAATAAAAAAATTCCTCGAAATCCACGTTTTAGGTTGTAGGAGGTTCCCTCTTGTCACTACACGAAATCTATCAACGGATTCGTATTCTGCACGAAAAAATACGTAAATATTGATGTGGAGAAAAGTTTCTAGCGATTGTAGATGTTGATGAAAAAAAAGGGCTAAAAACGTCGAATTCGACCGGAAAGAGGGCTAAAATCGCGTTTGAAGTTTTGGATTCTTCCCGACCAGGTAACGGCATGAATAAACGCTTCAGCCATTCGCCGGTCACCCTATTTTGTGTATTTTTTCCCGTACAACACGATAAGCAACTCATTTTTCATTGTATAACAATCGGAAAATTAAAATATTGCCGTTTTTCTGAAAAGTAGTTTTTAAAATAAAAAATTCCTCGAAATCCGCGTTTTTTAGGTTGTAGGAGGTTCCCTCTTGTCACTACACGAAATCTATCAACGGATTCGTATTCTGCACGAAAAAATACGTAAAATATGATGTGGAGAAAAGTTTTTCTAGCGATTTTAGATGTTGATGAAAAAAAAGGGCGAAAAACGTCGAATTCGACCGGAAAGAGGGCTAAAATCGCGTTTGAAGTTTTGGATTCTTCCCGACCAGGTAACGGCATGAATAAACGCTTCAGCCATTCGCCGGTCACCCTATTTTGTGTATTTTTTTCCCGTACAACACGATAAGCAACTCATTTTCATTGTATAACAATCGGAAAATTAAAATATTGCCGTTTTTCTGAAAAGTAGTTTTTAAAATAAAAAAATTCCTCGAAATCCGCGTTTTTTATGTTGTAGGATATTCCCTCTTGTCACTACACAAAATCTATCAACGGATTCGTATTCTGCACGAAAAAATACGTAAAATATGATGTGGAGAAAAGTTTTCTAGCGATTGTAGATGTTGATGAAAAAAAATGGCTAAAAACGTCGAATTCGACCGGGAAGAGGGCTAAAATCGCGTTTGACGTTTTGGATCCTTCCCGACCAGGTAACAGCATGAATAAACGCTTCAGCCATTCGCCGGTCACCCTATTTTGTGTATTTTTTTCCGTACAACACGATAAGCAACTCATTTTCATTGTATAACAATCGGAAAATTAAGATATTGCCGTTTTCTGAAAAGTAGTTTTTAAAATAAAAAAATTCCTCGAAATCCGCGTTTTTAGGTTGTAGGAGATTCCCTCTTGTCACTACACAAAATCTATCAACGGATTCGGACTCTGCACGAAAAATACGTAAAATATGATGTGGAGAAAAGTTTTCTAGCGATTGTAGATGGTGATGAAAAAAAAGGGCAAAAAACGTCGAATTCGACCGGGAAGAGGGCTAAAATCGCGTTTGAAGTTTGGATTCTTCCCGACCCAGGTAACGGCATGAATAAACGCTTCAGCCATTCGCCGGTCACCCTATTTTGTGTATTTTTTCCCGTACAACACGATAAGCAACTCATTTTCATTGTATAACAATCGGAAAATTAAAATATTACCGTTTTTCTGAAAAGTAGTTTTAAAATAAAAAAATTCCTCGAAATCCGCGTTTTTAGGTTGTAGGAGGTTCCCTCTTGTCACTACACGAAATCTATCAACGGATTCGTATTCTGCACGAAAAAATACGTAAAATATGATGTGGAGAAAAGTTTTCTAGCGATTTTAGATGTTGATGAAAAAAAAGGGCGAAAAACGTCGAATTCGACCGGAAAGAGGGCTAAAATCGCGTTTGAAGTTTTGGATTCTTCCCGACCAGGTAACGGCATGAATAAACGCTTCAGCCATTCGCCGGTCCGCCCTATTTTGTGTATTTTTTCCCGTACAACACGATAAGCAACTCATTTTCATTGTATAACAATCGGAAAATTAAAATATTGCCGTTTTTTCTGAAAGTAGTTTTTAAAATAAAAAAATTCCTCGAAATCCGCGTTTTTATGTTGTAGGATATTCCCTCTTGTCACTACACAAAATCTATCAACGGATTCGTATCTGCACGAAAAAATACGTAAAATATGATGTGGAGAAAAGTTTTCTAGCGATTGTAGATGTTGATGAAAAAAAATGGCTAAAAACGTCGAATTCGACCGGGAAGAGGGCTAAAATCGCGTTTGACGTTTTGGATCCTTCCGACCAGGTAACAGCATGAATAAACGCTTCAGCCATTCGCCGGTCACCCTATTTTGTGTATTTTTTCCCGTACAACACGATAAGCAACTCATTTTCATTGTATAACAATCGGAAAATTAAGATATTGCCGTTTTTTTCTGAAAAGTAGTTTTTAAAATAAAAAAATTCCTCGAAATCCGCGTTTTTAGGTTGTAGGAGATTCCCTCTTGTCACTACACAAAATCTATCAACGGATTCGGACTCTGCACGAAAAAAATACGTAAAATATGATGTGGAGAAAAGTTTTCTAGCGATTGTAGATGTTGATGAAAAAAAAGGGCAAAAAACGTCGAATTCGACCGGAAAGAGGGCTAAAATCGCGTTTGAAGTTTTGGATTCTTCCCGACCAGGTTACGGCATGAATAAACGCTTCAGCCATTCGCCGGTCACCCTATTTTGTGTATTTTTTTCCCCTACAACACGATAAGCAACTCATTTTCATTGTATAACAATCGGAAAATTAAAATATTTGCCGTTTTTCTGAAAAGTAGTTTTTAAAATAAAAAAATTCCTCGAAATCCGCGTTTTTAGGTTGTAGGATATTCCCTCTTGTCACTACACAAAATCTATCAACGGATTCGTATTCTGCACGAAAAAATACGTAAAATATGATGTGGAGAAAAGTTTTCTAGCGATTTTAGATGTTGATGAAAAAAAAAGGGCTAAAAACGTCGAATTCGACCGGGAAGAGAGCTAAAATCGCGTTTGAAGTTGTGGATTCTTCCCGACCAGGTAACGGCATGAATAAACGCTTCAGCCATTCGCCGGTCACCATATTTTTGTGTATTTTTTCCCGTACAACACGATACGCCACTCATTTTCATCGTATAACAATCGGAAAATTAGATATTGCCGTTTTTCTGAAAAGTAGTTTTTAAAATAAAAAAATTCCTCGAAATCCGCGTTTTTAGGTTGTAGGAGGTTCCCTCTTGTCACTACACGAAATCTATCAACGGATTCGGATTCTGCACGAAAAAATACGTAAAATATGATGTGGAGAAAAGTTTTCTAGCGATTTTAGATGTTGATGAAAAAAAAAGGGCTAAAAACGTCGAATTCGACCGGGAAGAGGGCTAAAATCGCGTTTGAAGTTGTGGATTCTTCCCGACCAGGTAACGGCATGAATAAACGCTTCAGCCATTCGCCGGTCACCATAGTTTGTGTATTTTTTCCCGTACAACACGATACGCCACTCATTTTCATTGTATAACAATCGGAAAATTAAGATATTGCCGTTTTTCTGAAAAGTAGTTTTTAAAATAAAAAAATTCCTCGAAATCCGCGTTTTTAGGTTGTAGGAGATTCCCTCTTGTCACTACACGAAATCTATCAACGGATTCGGATTCTGCACGAAAAAATACGTAAAATATGATGTGGAGAAAAGTTTTCTAGCGATTGTAGATGTTGATAGAAAAAAAAGGGCAAAAAACGTCGAATTCGACCGGAAGAGGGCTAAAATCGCGTTTGAAGTTTGGATTCTTCCCGACCAGGTAACGGCATGAATAAACGCTTCAGCCATTCGCCGGTCACCCTATTTTGTGTATTTTTTCCCGTACAACACGATAAGCAACTCATTTTCATTGTATACAATCGGAAAATTAAGATATTGCCGTTTTTCTGAAAGTAGTTTTTAAAATAAAAAAATTCCTCGAATCCGCGTTTTAGGTTGTAGGAGGTTCCCTCTTGTCACTACACGAAATCTATCAACGGATTCGTATTCTGCACGAAAAAATACGTAAAATATGATGTGGAGAAAAGTTTTCTAGCGATTTTAGATGTTGATGAAAAAAAAGGGCGAAAAACGTCGAATTCGACCGGAAAGAGGGCTAAAATCGCGTTTGAAGTTTTTGGATTCTTCCCGACCAGGTAACGGCATGAATAAACGCTTCAGCCATTCGCCGGTCACCCTATTTTGTGTATTTTTTCCCGTACAACACGATAAGCAACTCATTTTCATTGTATAACAATCGGAAAATTAAAATATTGCCGTTTTTCTGAAAAGTAGTTTTTAAAATAAAAAAATTCCTCGAAATCCGCGTTTTTAGGTTGTAGGAGGTTCCTCTTGTCACTACACAAATCTATCAACGGATTCGTATTCTGCACGAAAAAATACGTAAAATATGATGTGGAGAAAAGTTTTCTAGCGATTGTAGATGTTGATGAAAAAAAAGGGCTAAAAACGTCGAATTCGACCGGAAAGAGGGCTAAAATCGCGTTTGAAGTTTTGGATTCTTCCGACCAGGTAACGGCATGAATAAACGCTTCAGCCATTCGCCGGTCACCCTATTTTGTGTATTTTTTCCCGTACAACACGATAAGCAACTCATTTTCATTGTATAACAATCGGAAAATTAAAATATTGCCGTTTTTCTGAAAAGTAGTTTTTAAAATAAAAAAATTCCTCGAAATCCGCGTTTTTAGGTTGTAGGAGATTCCCTCTGTCACTACACGAAATCTATCAACGGATTCGTATTCTGCACGAAAAAATACGTAAAATATGATGTGGAGAAAAGTTTTTCTAGCGATTTTAGATGTTGATGAAAAAAAAGGGCTAAAAACGTCGAATTCGACCGGAAAGAGGGCTAAATCGCGTTTGAAGTTTTGGATTCTTCCGACCAGGTAACGGCATGAATAAACGCTTCAGCCATTCGCCGGTCACCCTATTTTGTGTATTTTTTCCCGTACAACACGATAAGCAACTCATTTTCATTGTATAACAATCGGAAAATTAAAATATTGCCGTTTTTCTGAAAAGTAGTTTTTAAAATAAAAAAATTCCTCGAAATCCGCGTTTTTATGTTGTAGGATATTCCCTCTTGTCACACACAAAATCTATCAACGGATTCGTATTCTGCACGAAAAAATACGTAAAATATGATGTGGAGAAAAGTTTTCTAGCGATTGTAGATGTTGATGAAAAAAAATGGCTAAAAACGTCGAATTCGACCGGGAAGAGGGCTAAAATCGCGTTTGACGTTTTGGATCCTTCCCGACCAGGTAACAGCATGAATAAACGCTTCAGCCATTCGCCGGTCACCCTATTTTGTGTATTTTTTCCCGTACAACCGATAAGCAACTCATTTCATTGTATAACAATCGGAAAATTAAGATATTGCCGTTTTTCTGAAAAGTAGTTTTTAAAATAAAAAATTCCTCGAAATCCGCGTTTTTAGGTTGTAGGAGATTCCCTCTTGTCACTACACAAAATCTATCAACGGATTCGGACTCTGCACGAAAAAATACGTAAAATATGATGTGGAGAAAAGTTTTCTAGCGATTGTAGATGTTGATGAAAAAAAAGGGCAAAAAACGTCGAATTCGACCGGAAAGAGGGCTAAAATCGCGTTTGAAGTTTTGGATTCTTCCCGACCAGGTAACGGCATGAATAAACGCTTCAGCCATTCGCCGGTCACCCTATTTTGTGTATTTTTTCCCATACAACACGATAAGCAACTCATTTTCATTGTATAACAATCGGAAAAATTAAAATATTGCCGTTTTTCTGAAAAGTAGTTTTTAAATAAAAAAATTCCTCGAAATCCGCGTTTTTAGGTTGTAGGATATTCCCTCTTGTCACTACACAAAATCTATCAACGGATTCGTATTCTGCACGAAAACATACGTAAATATGATGTGGAGAAAAGTTTTCTAGCGATTTTAGATGTTGATGAAAAAAAAGGGCTAAAAACGTCGAATTCGACCGGGAAGAGAGCTAAAATCGCGTTTGAAGTTGTGGATTCTTCCCGACCAGGTAACGGCATGAATAAACGCTTCAGCCATTCGCCGGTCACCATATTTTGTGTATTTTTTCCCGTACAACACGATACGCCACTCATTTTCATCGTATAACAATCGGAAAATTAAGATATTGCCGTTTTTCTGAAAAGTAGTTTTTTAAAATAAAAAAATTCCTCGAAATCCGCGTTTTTAGGTTGTAGGAGGTTCCCTCTTGTCACTACACGAAATCTATCAACGGATTCGGATTCTGCACGAAAAAAATACGTAAAATATGATGTGGAGAAAAGTTTTCTAGCGATTTTAGATGTTGATGAAAAAAAAGGGCTAAAAACGTCGAATTCGACCGGGAAGAGGGCTAAAATCGCGTTTGAAGTTGTGGATTCTTCCCGACCAGGTAACGGCATGAATAAACGCTTCAGCCATTCGCCGGTCACCATAGTTTGTGTATTTTTTCCCGTACAACACGATACGCCACTCATTTTCATTGTATAACAATCGGAAAATTAAGATATTGCCGTTTTTCTGAAAAGTAGTTTTTAAAATAAAAAAATTCCTCGAAATCCGCGTTTTTAGGTTGTAGGAGATTCCCTCTTGTCACTACACGAAATCTATCAACGGATTCGGATTCTGCACGAAAAAATACGTAAAATATGATGTGGAGAAAAGTTTTCTAGCGATTGTAGATGTTGATGAAAAAAAAGGGCAAAAAACGTCGAATTCGACCGGGAAGAGGGCTAAAATCGCGTTTGAAGTTTTGGATTCTTCCCGACCAGGTAACGGCATGAATAAACGCTTCAGCCATTCGCCGGTCACCCTATTTTGTGTATTTTTTCCCGTACAACACGATAAGCAACTCATTTTCATTGTATAACAATCGGAAAATTAAGATATTGCCGTTTTTCTGAAAAGTAGTTTTTAAAATAAAAAAATTCCTCGAAATCCGCGTTTTTAGGTTGTAGGAGGTTCCCTCTTGTCACTACACGAAATCTATCAACGGATTCGTATTCTGCACGAAAAAATACGTAAAATATGATGTGGAGAAAAGTTTTCTAGCGATTTTAGATGTTGATGAAAAAAAAGGGCGAAAAACGTCGAATTCGACCGGAAAGAGGGCTAAAATCGCGTTTGAAGTTTTGGATTCTTCCCGACCAGGTAACGGCATGAATAAACGCTTCAGCCATTCGCCGGTCACCCTATTTTGTGTATTTTTTCCCGTACAACACGATAAGCAACTCATTTTCATTGTATAACAATCGGAAAATTAAAATATTGCCGTTTTTCTGAAAAGTAGTTTTTAAAATAAAAAAATTCCTCGAAATCCGCGTTTTTAGGTTGTAGGAGGTTCCCTCTTGTCACTACACAAAATCTATCAACGGATTCGTATTCTGCACGAAAAAATACGTAAAATATGATGTGGAGAAAAGTTTTCTAGCGATTGTAGATGTTGATGAAAAAAAAGGGCTAAAAACGTCGAATTCGACCGGAAAGAGGGCTAAAATCGCGTTTGAAGTTTTGGATTCTTCCCGACCAGGTAACGGCATGAATAAACGCTTCAGCCATTCGCCGGTCACCCTATTTTGTGTATTTTTTCCCGTACAACACGATAAGCAACTCATTTTCATTGTATAACAATCGGAAAATTAAAATATTGCCGTTTTTCTGAAAGTAGTTTTTAAAATAAAAAAATTCCTCGAAATCCGCGTTTTTAGGTTGTAGGAGATTCCCTCTTGTCACTACACGAAATCTATCAACGGATTCGTATTCTGCACGAAAAAATACGTAAAATATGATGTGGAGAAAAGTTTTCTAGCGATTTTAGATGTTGATGAAAAAAAAGGGCAAAAAACGTCGAATTCGACCGGAAAGAGGGCTAAAATCGCGTTTGAAGTTTTGGATTCTTCCCGACCAGGTAACGGCATGAATAAACGCTTCAGCCATTCGCCGGTCACCCTATTTTGTGTATTTTTTCCCGTACAACACGATAAGCAACTCATTTTCATTGTATAACAATCGGAAAATTAAAATATTGCCGTTTTTCTGAAAAGTAGTTTTTAAAATAAAAAAATTCCTCGAAATCCGCGTTTTTATGTTGTAGGATATTCCCTCTTGTCACTACACAAAATCTATCAACGGATTCGTATTCTGCACGAAAAAATACGTAAAATATGATGTGGAGAAAAGTTTTCTAGCGATTGTAGATGTTGATGAAAAAAAATGGCTAAAAACGTCGAATTCGACCGGGAAGAGGGCTAAAATCGCGTTTGACGTTTTGGATCCTTCCCGACCAGGTAACAGCATGAATAAACGCTTCAGCCATTCGCCGGTCACCCTATTTTGTGTATTTTTTCCCGTACAACACGATAAGCAACTCATTTTCATTGTATAACAATCGGAAAATTAAGATATTGCCGTTTTTCTGAAAAGTAGTTTTTAAAATAAAAAAATTCCTCGAAATCCGCGTTTTTAGGTTGTAGGAGATTCCCTCTTGTCACTACACAAAATCTATCAACGGATTCGGACTCTGCACGAAAAAATACGTAAAATATGATGTGGAGAAAAGTTTTCTAGCGATTGTAGATGTTGATGAAAAAAAAGGGCAAAAAACGTCGAATTCGACCGGGAAGAGGGCTAAAATCGCGTTTGAAGTTTTGGATTCTTCCCGACCAGGTAACGGCATGAATAAACGCTTCAGCCATTCGCCGGTCACCCTATTTTGTGTATTTTTTCCCGTACAACACGATAAGCAACTCATTTTCATTGCATAACAATCGGAAAATTAAAATATTGCCGTTTTTCTGAAAAGTAGTTTTTAAAATAAAAAAATTCCTCGAAATCCGCGTTTTTAGGTTGTAGGAGGTTCCCTCTTGTCGCTACACAAAATCTATCATCGGATTCGGATTCTGCACGAAAAAATACGTAAAATATGATGTGGAGAAAAGTTTTCTAGCGATTTTAGATGTTGATGAAAAAAAAGGGCTAAAAACGTCGAATTCGACCGGGAAGAGAGCTAAAATCGCGTTTGAAGTTGTGGATTCTTCCCGACCAGGTAACGGCATGAATAAACGCTTCAGCCATTCGCCGGTCACCATATTTTGTGTATTTTTTCCCGTACAACACGATACGCCACTCATTTTCATCGTATAACAATCGGAAAATTAAGATATTGCCGTTTTTCTGAAAAGTAGTTTTTAAAATAAAAAAATTCCTCGAAATCCGCGTTTTTAGGTTGTAGGAGGTTCCCTCTTGTCACTACACGAAATCTATCAACGGATTCGGATTCTGCACGAAAAAATACGTAAAATATGATGTGGAGAAAAGTTTTCTAGCGATTTTAGATGTTGATGAAAAAAAAGGGCTAAAAACGTCGAATTCGACCGGGAAGAGGGCTAAAATCGCGTTTGAAGTTGTGGATTCTTCCCGACCAGGTAACGGCATGAATAAACGCTTCAGCCATTCGCCAGTCACCATATTTTGTGTATTTTTTCCCGTACAACACGATACGCCACTCATTTTCATCGTATAACAATCGGAAAATTAAGATATTGCCGTTTTTCTGAAAAGTAGTTTTTAAAATAAAAAAATTCCTCGAAATCCACGTTTTTAGGTTGTAGGAGGTTCCCTCTTGTCACTACACGAAATCTATCAACGGATTCGTATTCTGCACGAAAAAATACGTAAAATATGATGTGGAGAAAAGTTTTCTAGCGATTGTAGATGTTGATGAAAAAAAAAGGGCTAAAAACGTCGAATTCGACCGGAAAGAGGGCTAAAATCGCGTTTGAAGTTTTGGATTCTTCCCGACCAGGTAACGGCATGAATAAACGCTTCAGCCATTCGCCGGTCACCCTATTTTGTGTATTTTTTCCCGTACAACACGATAAGCAACTCATTTTCATTGTATAACAATCGGAAAATTAAAATATTGCCGTTTTTCTGAAAAGTAGTTTTTAAAATAAAAAAATTCCTCGAAATCCGCGTTTTTAGGTTGTAGGAGGTTCCCTCTTGTCACTACACGAAATCTATCAACGGATTCGTATTCTGCACGAAAAAATACGTAAAATATGATGTGGAGAAAAGTTTTCTAGCGATTTTAGATGTTGATGAAAAAAAAGGGCGAAAAACGTCGAATTCGACCGGAAAGAGGGCTAAAATCGCGTTTGAAGTTTTGGATTCTTCCCGACCAGGTAACGGCATGAATAAACGCTTCAGCCATTCGCCGGTCACCCTATTTTGTGTATTTTTTCCCGTACAACACGATAAGCAACTCATTTTCATTGTATAACAATCGGAAAATTAAAATATTGCCGTTTTTCTGAAAAGTAGTTTTTAAAATAAAAAAATTCCTCGAAATCCGCGTTTTTATGTTGTAGGATATTCCCTCTTGTCACTACACAAAATCTATCAACGGATTCGTATTCTGCACGAAAAAATACGTAAAATATGATGTGGAGAAAAGTTTTCTAGCGATTGTAGATGTTGATGAAAAAAAATGGCTAAAAACGTTGAATTCAACCGGGAAGAGGGCTAAAATCGCGTTTGACGTTTTGGATCCTTCCCGACCAGGTAACAGCATGAATAAACGCTTCAGCCATTCGCCGGTCACCCTATTTTGTGTATTTTTTTCCGTACAACACGATAAGCAACTCATTTTCATTGTATAACAATCGGAAAATTAAGATATTGCCGTTTTTCTGAAAAGTAGTTTTTAAAATAAAAAAATTCCTCGAAATCCGCGTTTTTAGGTTGTAGGAGATTCCCTCTTGTCACTACACAAAATCTATCAACGGATTCGGACTCTGCACGAAAAAATACGTAAAATATGATGTGGAGAAAAGTTTTCTAGCGATTGTAGATGTTGATGAAAAAAAAGGGCAAAAAACGTCGAATTCGACCGGGAAGAGGGCTAAAATCGCGTTTGAAGTTTTGGATTCTTCCCGACCAGGTAACGGCATGAATAAACGCTTCAGCCATTCGCCGGTCACCCTATTTTGTGTATTTTTTCCCGTACAACACGATAAGCAACTCATTTTCATTGTATAACAATCGGAAAATTAAAATATTGCCGTTTTTCTGAAAAGTAGTTTTTAAAATAAAAAAATTCCTCGAAATCCGCGTTTTTAGGTTGTAGGAGGTTCCCTCTTGTCACTACACGAAATCTATCAACGGATTCGTATTCTGCACGAAAAAATACGTAAAATATGATGTGGAGAAAAGTTTTCTAGCGATTGTAGATGTTGATGAAAAAAAAGGGCTAAAAACGTCGAATTCGACCGGAAAGAGGGCTAAAATCGCGTTTGAAGTTTTGGATTCTTCCCGACCAGGTAACGGCATGAATAAACGCTTCAGCCATTCGCCGGTCACCCTATTTTGTGTATTTTTTCCCGTACAACACGATAAGCAACTCATTTTCATTGTATAACAATCGGAAAATTAAAATATTGCCGTTTTTCTGAAAAGTAGTTTTTAAAATAAAAAAATTCCTCGAAATCCGCGTTTTTATGTTGTAGGATATTCCCTCTTGTCACTACACAAAATCTATCAACGGATTCGTATTCTGCACGAAAAAATACGTAAAATATGATGTGGAGAAAAGTTTTCTAGCGATTTTAGATGTTGATGAAAAAAAAGGGCTAAAAACGTCGAATTCGACCGGGAAGAGAGCTAAAATCGCGTTTGAAGTTGTGGATTCTTCCCGACCAGGTAACGGCATGAATAAACGCTTCAGCCATTCGCCGGTCACCATATTTTGTGTATTTTTTCCCGTACAACACGATACGCCACTCATTTTCATCGTATAACAATCGGAAAATTAAGATATTGCCGTTTTTCTGAAAAGTAGTTTTTAAAATAAAAAAATTCCTCGAAATCCGCGTTTTTAGGTTGTAGGAGATTCCCTCTTGTCACTACACAAAATCTATCAACGGATTCGGACTCTGCACGAAAAAATACGTAAAATATGATGTGGAGAAAAGTTTTCTAGCGATTGTAGATGTTGATGAAAAAAAAGGGCAAAAAACGTCGAATTCGACCGGGAAGAGGGCTAAAATCGCGTTTGAAGTTTTGGATTCTTCCCGACCAGGTAACGGCATGAATAAACGCTTCAGCCATTCGCCGGTCACCCTATTTTGTGTGTTTTTTCCCGTACAACACGATAAGCAACTCATTTTCATTGTATAACAATCGGAAAATTAAAATATTGCCGTTTTTCGGAAAAGTAGTTTTTAAAATAAAAAAATTCCTCGAAATCCGCGTTTTTAGGTTGTAGGAGGTTCCCTCTTGTCACTACACGAAATCTATCAACGGATTCGTATTCTGCACGAAAAAATACGTAAAATATGATGTGGAGAAAAGTTTTCTAGCGATTGTAGATGTTGATGAAAAAAAAGGGCTAAAAACGTCGAATTCGACCGGAAAGAGGGCTAAAATCGCGTTTGAAGTTTTGGATTCTTCCCGACCAGGTAACGGCATGAATAAACGCTTCAGCCATTCGCCGGTCACCCTATTTTGTGTATTTTTTCCCGTACAACACGATAAGCAACTCATTTTCATTGTATAACAATCGGAAAATTAAAATATTGCCGTTTTTCTGAAAAGTAGTTTTTAAAATAAAAAAATTCCTCGAAATCCGCGTTTTTATGTTGTAGGATATTCCCTCTTGTCACTACACAAAATCTATCAACGGATTCGTATTCTGCACGAAAAAATACGTAAAATATGATGTGGAGAAAAGTTTTCTAGCGATTTTAGATGTTGATGAAAAAAAAGGGCTAAAAACGTCGAATTCGACCGGGAAGAGAGCTAAAATCGCGTTTGAAGTTGTGGATTCTTCCCGACCAGGTAACGGCATGAATAAACGCTTCAGCCATTCGCCGGTCACCATATTTTGTGTATTTTTTCCCGTACAACACGATACGCCACTCATTTTCATCGTATAACAATCGGAAAATTAAGATATTGCCGTTTTTCTGAAAAGTAGTTTTTAAAATAAAAAAATTCCTCGAAATCCGCGTTTTTAGGTTGTAGGAGGTTCCCTCTTGTCACTACACGAAATCTATCAACGGATTCGGATTCTGCACGAAAAAATACGTAAAATATGATGTGGAGAAAAGTTTTCTAGCGATTTTAGATGTTGATGAAAAAAAAGGGCTAAAAACGTCGAATTCGACCGGGAAGAGGGCTAAAATCGCGTTTGAAGTTGTGGATTCTTCCCGACCAGGTAACGGCATGAATAAACGCTTCAGCCATTCGCCGGTCACCCTATTTTGTGTATTTTTTCCCGTACAACACGATAAGCAACTCATTTTCATTGTATAACAATCGGAAAATTAAGATATTGCCGTTTTTCTGAAAAGTAGTTTTTAAAATAAAAAAATTCCTCGAAATCCGCGTTTTTAGGTTGTAGGAGGTTCCCTCTTGTCGCTACACAAAATCTATCATCGGATTCGGATTCTGCACGAAAAAATACGTAAAATATGATGTGGAGAAAAGTTTTCTAGCGATTTTAGATGTTGATGAAAAAAAAGGGCTAAAAACGTCGAATTCGACCGGGAAGAGAGCTAAAATCGCGTTTGAAGTTGTGGATTCTTCCCGACCAGGTAACGGCATGAATAAACGCTTCAGCCATTCGCCGGTCACCATATTTTGTGTATTTTTTCCCGTACAACACGATACGCCACTCATTTTCATCGTATAACAATCGGAAAATTAAGATATTGCCGTTTTTCTGAAAAGTAGTTTTTAAAATAAAAAAATTCCTCGAAATCCGCGTTTTTAGGTTGTAGGAGGTTCCCTCTTGTCACTACACGAAATCTATCAACGGATTCGGATTCTGCACGAAAAAATACGTAAAATATGATGTGGAGAAAAGTTTTCTAGCGATTTTAGATGTTGATGAAAAAAAAGGGCTAAAAACGTCGAATTCGACCGGGAAGAGGGCTAAAATCGCGTTTGAAGTTGTGGATTCTTCCCGACCAGGTAACGGCATGAATAAACGCTTCAGCCATTCGCCAGTCACCATATTTTGTGTATTTTTTCCCGTACAACACGATACGCCACTCATTTTCATCGTATAACAATCGGAAAATTAAGATATTGCCGTTTTTCTGAAAAGTAGTTTTTAAAATAAAAAAATTCCTCGAAATCCACGTTTTTAGGTTGTAGGAGGTTCCCTCTTGTCACTACACGAAATCTATCAACGGATTCGTATTCTGCACGAAAAAATACGTAAAATATGATGTGGAGAAAAGTTTTCTAGCGATTGTAGATGTTGATGAAAAAAAAGGGCTAAAAACGTCGAATTCGACCGGAAAGAGGGCTAAAATCGCGTTTGAAGTTTTGGATTCTTCCCGACCAGGTAACGGCATGAATAAACGCTTCAGCCATTCGCCGGTCACCCTATTTTGTGTATTTTTTCCCGTACAACACGATAAGCAACTCATTTTCATTGTATAACAATCGGAAAATTAAAATATTGCCGTTTTTCTGAAAAGTAGTTTTTAAAATAAAAAAATTCCTCGAAATCCGCGTTTTTAGGTTGTAGGAGGTTCCCTCTTGTCACTACACGAAATCTATCAACGGATTCGTATTCTGCACGAAAAAATACGTAAAATATGATGTGGAGAAAAGTTTTCTAGCGATTTTAGATGTTGATGAAAAAAAAGGGCGAAAAACGTCGAATTCGACCGGAAAGAGGGCTAAAATCGCGTTTGAAGTTTTGGATTCTTCCCGACCAGGTAACGGCATGAATAAACGCTTCAGCCATTCGCCGGTCACCCTATTTTGTGTATTTTTTCCCGTACAACACGATAAGCAACTCATTTTCATTGTATAACAATCGGAAAATTAAAATATTGCCGTTTTTCTGAAAAGTAGTTTTTAAAATAAAAAAATTCCTCGAAATCCGCGTTTTTATGTTGTAGGATATTCCCTCTTGTCACTACACAAAATCTATCAACGGATTCGTATTCTGCACGAAAAAATACGTAAAATATGATGTGGAGAAAAGTTTTCTAGCGATTGTAGATGTTGATGAAAAAAAATGGCTAAAAACGTTGAATTCAACCGGGAAGAGGGCTAAAATCGCGTTTGACGTTTTGGATCCTTCCCGACCAGGTAACAGCATGAATAAACGCTTCAGCCATTCGCCGGTCACCCTATTTTGTGTATTTTTTTCCGTACAACACGATAAGCAACTCATTTTCATTGTATAACAATCGGAAAATTAAGATATTGCCGTTTTTCTGAAAAGTAGTTTTTAAAATAAAAAAATTCCTCGAAATCCGCGTTTTTAGGTTGTAGGAGATTCCCTCTTGTCACTACACAAAATCTATCAACGGATTCGGACTCTGCACGAAAAAATACGTAAAATATGATGTGGAGAAAAGTTTTCTAGCGATTGTAGATGTTGATGAAAAAAAAGGGCAAAAAACGTCGAATTCGACCGGGAAGAGGGCTAAAATCGCGTTTGAAGTTTTGGATTCTTCCCGACCAGGTAACGGCATGAATAAACGCTTCAGCCATTCGCCGGTCACCCTATTTTGTGTATTTTTTCCCGTACAACACGATAAGCAACTCATTTTCATTGTATAACAATCGGAAAATTAAAATATTGCCGTTTTTCTGAAAAGTAGTTTTTAAAATAAAAAAATTCCTCGAAATCCGCGTTTTTAGGTTGTAGGAGGTTCCCTCTTGTCACTACACGAAATCTATCAACGGATTCGTATTCTGCACGAAAAAATACGTAAAATATGATGTGGAGAAAAGTTTTCTAGCGATTGTAGATGTTGATGAAAAAAAAGGGCTAAAAACGTCGAATTCGACCGGAAAGAGGGCTAAAATCGCGTTTGAAGTTTTGGATTCTTCCCGACCAGGTAACGGCATGAATAAACGCTTCAGCCATTCGCCGGTCACCCTATTTTGTGTATTTTTTCCCGTACAACACGATAAGCAACTCATTTTCATTGTATAACAATCGGAAAATTAAAATATTGCCGTTTTTCTGAAAAGTAGTTTTTAAAATAAAAAAATTCCTCGAAATCCGCGTTTTTATGTTGTAGGATATTCCCTCTTGTCACTACACAAAATCTATCAACGGATTCGTATTCTGCACGAAAAAATACGTAAAATATGATGTGGAGAAAAGTTTTCTAGCGATTTTAGATGTTGATGAAAAAAAAGGGCTAAAAACGTCGAATTCGACCGGGAAGAGAGCTAAAATCGCGTTTGAAGTTGTGGATTCTTCCCGACCAGGTAACGGCATGAATAAACGCTTCAGCCATTCGCCGGTCACCATATTTTGTGTATTTTTTCCCGTACAACACGATACGCCACTCATTTTCATCGTATAACAATCGGAAAATTAAGATATTGCCGTTTTTCTGAAAAGTAGTTTTTAAAATAAAAAAATTCCTCGAAATCCGCGTTTTTAGGTTGTAGGAGATTCCCTCTTGTCACTACACAAAATCTATCAACGGATTCGGACTCTGCACGAAAAAATACGTAAAATATGATGTGGAGAAAAGTTTTCTAGCGATTGTAGATGTTGATGAAAAAAAAGGGCAAAAAACGTCGAATTCGACCGGGAAGAGGGCTAAAATCGCGTTTGAAGTTTTGGATTCTTCCCGACCAGGTAACGGCATGAATAAACGCTTCAGCCATTCGCCGGTCACCCTATTTTGTGTGTTTTTTCCCGTACAACACGATAAGCAACTCATTTTCATTGTATAACAATCGGAAAATTAAAATATTGCCGTTTTTCGGAAAAGTAGTTTTTAAAATAAAAAAATTCCTCGAAATCCGCGTTTTTAGGTTGTAGGAGGTTCCCTCTTGTCACTACACGAAATCTATCAACGGATTCGTATTCTGCACGAAAAAATACGTAAAATATGATGTGGAGAAAAGTTTTCTAGCGATTGTAGATGTTGATGAAAAAAAAGGGCTAAAAACGTCGAATTCGACCGGAAAGAGGGCTAAAATCGCGTTTGAAGTTTTGGATTCTTCCCGACCAGGTAACGGCATGAATAAACGCTTCAGCCATTCGCCGGTCACCCTATTTTGTGTATTTTTTCCCGTACAACACGATAAGCAACTCATTTTCATTGTATAACAATCGGAAAATTAAAATATTGCCGTTTTTCTGAAAAGTAGTTTTTAAAATAAAAAAATTCCTCGAAATCCGCGTTTTTATGTTGTAGGATATTCCCTCTTGTCACTACACAAAATCTATCAACGGATTCGTATTCTGCACGAAAAAATACGTAAAATATGATGTGGAGAAAAGTTTTCTAGCGATTTTAGATGTTGATGAAAAAAAAGGGCTAAAAACGTCGAATTCGACCGGGAAGAGAGCTAAAATCGCGTTTGAAGTTGTGGATTCTTCCCGACCAGGTAACGGCATGAATAAACGCTTCAGCCATTCGCCGGTCACCATATTTTGTGTATTTTTTCCCGTACAACACGATACGCCACTCATTTTCATCGTATAACAATCGGAAAATTAAGATATTGCCGTTTTTCTGAAAAGTAGTTTTTAAAATAAAAAAATTCCTCGAAATCCGCGTTTTTAGGTTGTAGGAGGTTCCCTCTTGTCACTACACGAAATCTATCAACGGATTCGGATTCTGCACGAAAAAATACGTAAAATATGATGTGGAGAAAAGTTTTCTAGCGATTTTAGATGTTGATGAAAAAAAAGGGCTAAAAACGTCGAATTCGACCGGGAAGAGGGCTAAAATCGCGTTTGAAGTTGTGGATTCTTCCCGACCAGGTAACGGCATGAATAAACGCTTCAGCCATTCGCCGGTCACCCTATTTTGTGTATTTTTTCCCGTACAACACGATAAGCAACTCATTTTCATTGTATAACAATCGGAAAATTAAGATATTGCCGTTTTTCTGAAAAGTAGTTTTTAAAATAAAAAAATTCCTCGAAATCCGCGTTTTTAGGTTGTAGGAGGTTCCCTCTTGTCACTACACGAAATCTATCAACGGATTCGTATTCTGCACGAAAAAATACGTAAAATATGATGTGGAGAAAAGTTTTCTAGCGATTTTAGATGTTGATGAAAAAAAAGGGCGAAAAACGTCGAATTCGACCGGAAAGAGGGCTAAAATCGCGTTTGAAGTTTTGGATTCTTCCCGACCAGGTAACGGCATGAATAAACGCTTCAGCCATTCGCCGGTCACCCTATTTTGTGTATTTTTTCCCGTACAACACGATAAGCAACTCATTTTCATTGTATAACAATCGGAAAATTAAAATATTGCCGTTTTTCTGAAAAGTAGTTTTTAAAATAAAAAAATTCCTCGAAATCCGCGTTTTTAGGTTGTAGGAGGTTCCCTCTTGTCACTACACAAAATCTATCAACGGATTCGTATTCTGCACGAAAAAATACGTAAAATATGATGTGGAGAAAAGTTTTCTAGCGATTTTAGATGTTGATGAAAAAAAAGGGCGAAAAACGTCGAATTCGACCGGAAAGAGGGCTAAAATCGCGTTTGAAGTTTTGGATTCTTCCCGACCAGGTAACGGCATGAATAAACGCTTCAGCCATTCGCCGGTCACCCTATTTTGTGTATTTTTTCCCGTACAACACGATAAGCAACTCATTTTCATTGTATAACAATCGGAAAATTAAAATATTGCCGTTTTTCTGAAAAGTAGTTTTTAAAATAAAAAAATTCCTCGAAATCCGCGTTTTTATGTTGTAGGATATTCCCTCTTGTCACTACACAAAATCTATCAACGGATTCGTATTCTGCACGAAAAAATACGTAAAATATGATGTGGAGAAAAGTTTTCTAGCGATTGTAGATGTTGATGAAAAAAAATGGCTAAAAACGTCGAATTCGACCGGGAAGAGGGCTAAAATCGCGTTTGACGTTTTGGATCCTTCCCGACCAGGTAACAGCATGAATAAACGCTTCAGCCATTCGCCGGTCACCCTATTTTGTGTATTTTTTCCCGTACAACACGATAAGCAACTCATTTTCATTGTATAACAATCGGAAAATTAAGATATTGCCGTTTTTCTGAAAAGTAGTTTTTAAAATAAAAAAATTCCTCGAAATCCGCGTTTTTAGGTTGTAGGAGATTCCCTCTTGTCACTACACAAAATCTATCAACGGATTCGGACTCTGCACGAAAAAATACGTAAAATATGATGTGGAGAAAAGTTTTCTAGCGATTGTAGATGTTGATGAAAAAAAAGGGCAAAAAACGTCGAATTCGACCGGGAAGAGGGCTAAAATCGCGTTTGAAGTTTTGGATTCTTCCCGACCAGGTAACGGCATGAATAAACGCTTCAGCCATTCGCCGGTCACCCTATTTTGTGTATTTTTTCCCGTACAACACGATAAGCAACTCATTTTCATTGCATAACAATCGGAAAATTAAGATATTGCCGTTTTTCTGAAAAGTAGTTTTTAAAATAAAAAAATTCCTCGAAATCCGCGTTTTTAGGTTGTAGGAGATTCCCTCTTGTCACTACACAAAATCTATCAACGGATTCGGACTCTGCACGAAAAAATACGTAAAATATGATGTGGAGAAAAGTTTTCTAGCGATTGTAGATGTTGATGAAAAAAAAGGGCAAAAAACGTCGAATTCGACCGGGAAGAGGGCTAAAATCGCGTTTGAAGTTTTGGATTCTTCCCGACCAGGTAACGGCATGAATAAACGCTTCAGCCATTCGCCGGTCACCCTATTTTGTGTATTTTTTCCCGTACAACACGATAAGCAACTCATTTTCATTGCATAACAATCGGAAAATTAAAATATTGCCGTTTTTCTGAAAAGTAGTTTTTAAAATAAAAAAATTCCTCGAAATCCGCGTTTTTAGGTTGTAGGAGGTTCCCTCTTGTCGCTACACAAAATCTATCATCGGATTCGGATTCTGCACGAAAAAATACGTAAAATATGATGTGGAGAAAAGTTTTCTAGCGATTTTAGATGTTGATGAAAAAAAAGGGCTAAAAACGTCGAATTCGACCGGGAAGAGAGCTAAAATCGCGTTTGAAGTTGTGGATTCTTCCCGACCAGGTAACGGCATGAATAAACGCTTCAGCCATTCGCCGGTCACCCTATTTTGTGTATTTTTTCCCGTACAACACGATAAGCAACTCATTTTCATTGTATAACAATCGGAAAATTAAAATATTGCCGTTTTTCTGAAAAGTAGTTTTTAAAATAAAAAAATTCCTCGAAATCCGCGTTTTTATGTTGTAGGATATTCCCTCTTGTCACTACACAAAATCTATCAACGGATTCGTATTCTGCACGAAAAAATACGTAAAATATGATGTGGAGAAAAGTTTTCTAGCGATTGTAGATGTTGATGAAAAAAAATGGCTAAAAACGTCGAATTCGACCGGGAAGAGGGCTAAAATCGCGTTTGACGGTTTGGATTCTTCCCGACCAGGTAACGGCATGAATAAACGCTTCAGCCATTCGCCGGTCACCATATTTTGTGTATTTTTTCCCGTACAACACGATACGCCACTCATTTTCATTGTATAACAATCGGAAAATTAAGATATTGCCGTTTTTCTGAAAAGTAGTTTTTAAAATAAAAAAATTCCTCGAAATCCGCGTTTTTAGGTTGTAGGAGGTTCCCTCTTGTCACTACACGAAATCTATCAACGGATTCGTATTCTGCACGAAAAAATACGTAAAATATGATGTGGAGAAAAGTTTTCTAGCGATTTTAGATGTTGATGAAAAAAAAGGGCGAAAAAACGTCGAATTCGACCGGGAAGAGGGCTAAAATCGCGTTTGAAGTTGTGGATTCTTCCCGACCAGGTAACGGCATGAAGAAACGCTTCAGCCATTCGCCGGTCACCCTGTTTTGTGTATTTTTTCCCGTACAACACGATAAGCAACTCATTTTCATTGTATAACAATCGGAAAATTAAAATATTGCCGTTTTTCTGAAAAGTAGTTTTTAAAATAAAAAAATTCCTCGAAATCCGCGTTTTTATGTTGTAGGATATTCCCTCTTGTCACTACACAAAATCTATCAACGGATTCGTATTCTGCACGAAAAAATACGTAAAATATGATGTGGAGAAAAGTTTTCTAGCGATTGTAGATGTTGATGAAAAAAAAGGGCTAAAAAACGTCGAATTCGACCGGGAAGAGGGCTAAAATCGCGGTTGACGTTTTGGATCCTTCCCGACCAGGTAACAGCATGAATAAACGCTTCAGGCCATTCGCCGGTCACCCTATTTTGTGTATTTTTTCCCGTACAACACGATAAGCAACTCATTTTCATTGTATAACAATCGGAAAATTAAGATATTGCCGTTTTTCTGAAAAGTAGTTTTTAAAATAAAAAAATTCCTCGAAATCCGCGTTTTTAGGTTGTAGGAGGTTCCCTCTTGTCACTACACGAAATCTATCAACGGATTCGTATTCTGCACGAAAAAATACGTAAAATATGATGTGGAGAAAAGTTTTCTAGCGATTTTAGATGTTGATGAAAAAAAAGGGCTAAAAACGTCGAATTCGACCGGGAAGAGGGCTAAAATCGCGTTTGAAGTTTTGGATTCTTCCCGACCAGGTAACGGCATGAATAAACGCTTCAGCCATTCGCCGGTCACCCTATTTTGTGTATTTTTCCCGTACAACACGATAAGCAACTCATTTTCATTGTATAACAATCGGAAAATTAAAATATTGCCGTTTTTCTGAAAAGTAGTTTTTAAAATAAAAAAATTCCTCGAAATCCGCGTTTTTATGTTGTAGGATATTCCCTCTTGTCACTACACAAAATCTATCAACGGATTCGTATTCTGCACGAAAAAATACGTAAAATATGATGTGGAGAAAAGTTTTCTAGCGATTGTAGATGTTGATGAAAAAAAAGGGCTAAAAACGTCGAATTCGACCGGGAAGAGGGCTAAAATCGCGGTTGACGTGTTGGATCCTTCCCGACCAGGTAACAGCATGAATAAACGCTTCAGCCATTCGCCCGGTCACCCTATTTTGTGTATTTTTTCCCGTACAACACGATAAGCAACTCATTTTCATTGTATAACAATCGGAAAATTAAGATATTGCCGTTTTTCTGAAAAGTAGTTTTTAAAATAAAAAAATTCCTCGAAATCCGCGTTTTTAGGTTGTAGGAGGTTCCCTCTTGTCACTACACGAAATCTATCAACGGATTCGTATTCTGCACGAAAAAATACGTAAAATATGATCTGGAGAAAAGTTTTCTAGCGATTTTAGATGTTGATGAAAAAAAAGGGCTAAAAACGTCGAATTCGACCGGGAAGAGGGCTAAATCGCGTTTGAAGTTTTGGATTCTTCCCGACCAGGTAACGGCATGAATAAACGCTTCAGCCATTCGCCGGTCACCCTATTTTGTGTATTTTTTCCCGTACAACACGATAAGCAACTCATTTTCATTGTATAACAATCGGAAAATTAAAATATTGCCGTTTTTCTGAAAAGTAGTTTTTAAAATAAAAAATTCCTCGAAATCCGCGTTTTTATGTTGTAGGATATTCCCTCTTGTCACTACACAAAATCTATCAACGGATTCGTATTCTGCACGAAAACATACGTAAAATATGATGTGGAGAAAAGTTTTCTAGCGATTTTAGATGTTGATGAAAAAAAAAGGCGAAAAACGTCGAATTCGACCGGAAAGAGGGCTAAAATCGCGTTTGAAGTTTTGGATCCTTCCCGACCGGTAACGGCATGAAGAAACGCTTCAGCCATTCGCCGGTCACCCTGTTTTGTGTATTTTTTCCCGTACAACACGATAAGCAACTCATTTTCATTGTATAACAATCGGAAAATTAAAATATTGCCGTTTTTCTGAAAAGTAGTTTTTAAAATAAAAAAATTCCTCGAATCCGCGTTTTTTATGTTGTAGGATATTCCCTCTTGTCACTACACAAAATCTATCAACGGATCGTATTCTGCACGAAAAAATACGTAAAATATGATGTGGAGAAAAGTTTTCTAGCGATTGTAGATGTTGATGAAAAAAAAGGGCTAAAAACGTCGAATTCGACCGGGAAGAGGGCTAAAATCGCGTTTGACGTTTTGGATCCTTCCCGACCAGGTAACAGCATGAATAAACGCTTCAGCCATTCGCCGGTCACCCTATTTTGTGTATTTTTTCCCGTACAACACGATAAGCAACTCATTTTCATTGTATAACAATCGGAAAATTAAGATATTGCCGTTTTTCTGAAAAGTAGTTTTTAAAATAAAAAATTCCTCGAAATCCGCGTTTTTAGGTTGTAGGAGATTCCCTCTTGTCACTACACAAAATCTATCAACGGATGCGGACTCTGCACGAAAAAATACGTAAAATATGATGTGGAGAAAAGTTTTCTAGCGATTGTAGATGTTGATGAAAAAAAAGGGCAAAAAACGTCGAATTCGACCGGGAAGAGGGCTAAAATCCGCGTTTTGAAGTTTTGGATTCTTCCCGACCAGGTAACGGCATGAATAAACGCTTCAGCCATTCGCCGGTCACCCTATTTTGTGTATTTTTTCCCGTACAACACGATAAGCAACTCATTTTCATTGCATAACAATCGGAAAATTAAAAATATTGCCGTTTTTCTGAAAGTAGTTTTTAAAATAAAAAAATCCTCGAAATCCGCGTTTTAGGTTGTAGGAGGTTCCCTCTTGTCGCTACACAAAATCTATCATCGGATTCGGATTCTGCACGAAAAAATACGTAAAATATGATGTGGAGAAAAGTTTTCTAGCGATTTTAGATGTTGATGAAAAAAAAGGGCTAAAAACGTCGAATTCGACCGGGAAGAGGGCTAAAATCGCGTTTGACGTTTTGGATCCTTCCCGACCAGGTAACAGCATGAATAAACGCTTCAGCCATTCGCCGGTCACCCTATTTTGTGTATTTTTTCCCGTACAACACGATAAGCAACTCATTTTCATTGTATAACAATCGGAAAATTAAGATATTGCCGTTTTTCTGAAAAGTAGTTTTTAAAATAAAAAAATTCCTCGAAATCCGCGTTTTTAGGTTGTAGGAGATTCCCTCTTGTCACTACACAAAATCTATCAACGGATGCGGACTCTGCACGAAAAAATACGTAAAATATGATGTGGAGAAAAGTTTTCTAGCGATTGTAGATGTTGATGAAAAAAAAAGGGCAAAAAACGTCGAATTCGACCGGGAAGAGGGCTAAAATCGCGTTTGAAGTTTTGGATTCTTCCCGACCAGGTAACGGCATGAATAAACGCTTCAGCCATTCGCCGGGTCACCATATTTTGTGTATTTTTTCCCGTACAACACGATACGCCACTCATTTTCATTGTATAACAATCGGAAAATTAAGATATTGCCGTTTTTCTGAAAAGTAGTTTTTAAAATAAAAAAATTCCTCGAAATCCGCGTTTTTTAGATTGTAGGAGATTCCCTCTTGTCACTACACGAAATCTATCAACGGATTCGGATTTTGCACGAAAAAATACGTAAAATATGATGTGGAGAAAAGTTTTCTAGCGATTGTAGATGTTGATGAAAAAAAAGGGCAAAAAACGTCGAATTCGACCGGGAAGAGGGCTAAAATCGCGTTTGAAAGTTTTGGATTCTTCCCGACCAGGTAACGGCATGAATAAACGCTTCAGCCATTCGCCGGTTACCCTATTTTGTGTATTTTTTCCCGTACAACACGATAAGCAACTCATTTTCATTGTTTAACAATCGGAAAATTAAGATATTGCCGTTTTTCTGAAAAGTAGTTTTTAAAATAAAAAAAATTCCTCGAAATCCGCGTTTTTAGGTTGTAGGATATTCCCTCTTGTCACTACACAAAATCTATCAACGGATTCGGATTCTGCACGAAAAAATACGTAAAATATGATGTGGAGAAAAGTTTTCTAGCGATTGTAGATGTTGATGAAAAAAAAGGGCAAAAAACGTCGAATTCGACCGGGAAGACGGCTAAAATCGCGTTTGAAGTTTTGGATTCTTCCCCGACCAGGTACGGCATGAATAAACGCTTCAGCCATTCGCCGGTCACCCTATTTTGTGTATTTTTTCCCGTACAACACGATAAGCAACTCATTTTCATTGTATAACAATCGGAAAATTAAGATATTGCCGTTTTTCTGAAAAGTAGTTTTTAAAATAAAAAAATTCCTCGAAATCCGCGTTTTTAGGTTGTAGGAGGTTCCCTCTTGTCACTACACGAAATCTATCAACGGATTCGTATTCTGCACGAAAAAATACGTAAAATATGATGTGGAGAAAAGTTTTCTAGCGATTTTAGATGTTGATGAAAAAAAAAGGCGAAAAACGTCGAATTCGACCGGAAAGAGGGCTAAAATCGCGTTTGAAGTTTTGGATCATTCCCGACCAGGTAACGGCATGAAGAAACGCTTCAGCCATTCGCCGGTCACCCTGTTTTGTGTATTTTTTCCCGTACAACACGATAAGCAACTCATTTTCATTGTATAACAATCGGAAAATTAAAATATTGCCGTTTTTCTGAAAAGTAGTTTTTAAAATAAAAAAATTCCTCGAAATCCGCGTTTTTATGTTGTAGGATATCCCTCTTGTCACTACACAAAATCTATCAACGGATTCGTATTCTGCACGAAAAAATACGTAAAATATGATGTGGAGAAAAGTTTTCTAGCGATTGTAGATATTGATGAAAAAAAAGGGCTAAAAACGTCGAATTCGACCGGGAAGAGGGCTAAAATCGCGTTTGACGTTTTGGATCCTTCCCCGACCAGGTAACAGCATGAATAAACGCTTCAGCCATTCGCCGGTCACCCTATTTTGTGTATTTTTTCCCGTACAACACGATAAGCAACTCATTTTCATTGTATAACAATCGGAAAATTAAGATATTGCCGTTTTTCTGAAAATAGTTTTTAAAATAAAAAAATTCCTCGAAATCCGCGTTTTCAGGTTGTAGGAGGTTCCCTCTTGTCACTACACGAAATCTATCAACGGATTCGTATTCTGCACGAAAAAATACGTAAAATATGATGTGGAGAAAAGTTTTCTAGCGATTTTAGATGTTGATGAAAAAAAAGGGCTAAAAACGTCGAATTCGACCGGGAAGAGGGCTAAAATCGCGTTTGAAGTTTTGGATTCTTCCCGACCAGGTAACGGCATGAATAAACGCTTCAGCCATTCGCCGGTCACCCTATTTTGTGTATTTTTTCCCGTACAACACGATAAGCAACTCATTTTCATTGTATAACAATCGGAAAATTAAAATATTGCCGTTTTTCTGAAAAGTAGTTTTTTAAAATAAAAAAATTCCTCGAAATCCGCGTTTTTTATGTTGTAGGATATTCCCTCTTGTCACTACACAAAACTATCAACGGATTCGTATTCTGCACGAAAAAATACGTAAAATATGATGTGGAGAAAAGTTTTCTAGCGATTTTAGATGTTGATGAAAAAAAAAGGCGAAAAACGTCGAATTCGACCGGAAAGAGGGCTAAAATCGCGTTTGAAGTTTTGGATCCTTCCCGACCAGGTAACGGCATGAAGAAACGCTTCAGCCATTCGCCGGTCACCCTGTTTTGTGTATTTTTTCCCGTACAACACGATAAGCAACTCATTTTCATTGTATAACAATCGGAAAATTAAAATATTGCCGTTTTTCTGAAAAGTAGTTTTTAAAATAAAAAAATTCCTCGAAATCCGCGTTTTTATGTTGTAGGATATTCCCTCTTGTCACTACACAAAATCTATCAACGGATTCGTATTCTGCACGAAAAAATACGTAAAATATGATGTGGAGAAAAGTTTTCTAGCGATTGTAGATGTTGATGAAAAAAAAGGGCTAAAAACGTCGAATTCGACCGGGAAGGAGGGCTAAAATCGCGTTTGACGTTTTGGATCCTTCCCGACCAGGTAACAGCATGAATAAACGCTTCAGCCATTCGCCGGTCACCCTATTTTGTGTATTTTTTCCCGTACAACACGATAAGCAACTCATTTTCATTGTATAACAATCGGAAATTAAGATATTGCCGTTTTTCTGAAAAGTAGTTTTTAAAATAAAAAAATTCCTCGAAATCCGCGTTTTTTAGGTTGTAGGAGATTCCCTCTTGTCACTACACAAAATCTATCAACGGATGCGGACTCTGCACGAAAAAATACGTAAAATATGATGTGGAGAAAAGTTTTCTAGCGATTGTAGATGTTGATGAAAAAAAAGGGCAAAAAACGTCGAATTCGACCGGGAAGAGGGCTAAAATCGCGTTTGAAGTTTTGGATTCTTCCCGACCAGGTAACGGCATGAATAAACGCTTCAGCCATTCGCCGGTCACCATATTTTGTGTATTTTTTTCCCGTACAACACGATACGCCACTCATTTTCATTGTATAACAATCGGAAAATTAAGATATTGCCGTTTTTCTGAAAAGTAGTTTTTAAAATAAAAAAAATTCCTCGAAATCCGCGTTTTTAGATTGTAGGAGATTCCTCTTGTCACTACACGAAATCTATCAACGGATTCGGATTTTGCACGAAAAAATACGTAAAATATGATGTGGAGAAAAGTTTTCTAGCGATTGTAGATGTTGATGAAAAAAAAGGGCAAAAAACGTCGAATTCGACCGGGGAAGAGGGCTAAAATCGCGTTTGAAGTTTTGGATTCTTCCCGACCAGGTAACGGCATGAATAAACGCTTCAGCCATTCGCCGGTCACCCTATTTTGTGTATTTTTTCCCGTACAACACGATAAGCAACTCATTTTCATTGTTTAACAATCGGAAAATTAAGATATTGCCGTTTTTCTGAAAGTAGTTTTTAAAATAAAAAAATTCCTCGAAATCCGCGTTTTTAGGTTGTAGGATATTCCCTCTTGTCACTACACAAAATCTATCAACGGATTCGTATTCTGCACGAAAAAATACGTAAAATATGATGTGGAGAAAAGTTTTCTAGCGATTTTAGATGTTGATGAAAAAAAAAGGCGAAAAAACGTCGAATTCGACCGGAAAGAGGGCTAAAATCGCGTTTGAAGTTTTGGATCATTCCCGACCAGGTAACGGCATGAAGAAACGCTTCAGCCATTCGCCGGTCACCCTGTTTTGTGTATTTTTTCCCGTACAACACGATAAGCAACTCATTTTCATTGTATAACAATCGGAAAATTAAAATATTGCCGTTTTTCTGAAAAGTAGTTTTTTAAAATAAAAAAATTCCTCGAAATCCGCGTTTTTATGTTGTAGGATATTCCCTCTTGTCACTACACAAAATCTATCAACGGATTCGTATTCTGCACGAAAAAATACGTAAAATATGATGTGGAGAAAAGTTTTCTAGCGATTGTAGATATTGATGAAAAAAAAGGGCTAAAAACGTCGAATTCGACCGGGAAGAGGGCTAAAATCGCGTTTGACGTTTTGGATCCTTCCCGACCAGGTAACAGCATGAATAAACGCTTCAGCCATTCGCCGGTCACCCTATTTTGTGTATTTTTTCCCGTACAACACGATAAGCAACTCATTTTCATTGTATAACAATCGGAAAATTAAGATATTGCCGGTTTTTCTGAAAAGTAGTTTTTAAAATAAAAAAATTCCTCGAAATCGCGTTTTTAGGTTGTAGGAGGTTCCCTCTTGTCACTACACGAAATCTATCAACGGATTCGTATTCTGCACGAAAAAATACGTAAAATATGATGTGGAGAAAAGTTTTCTAGCGATTTTAGATGTTGATGAAAAAAAAGGGGCTAAAAACGTCGAATTCGACCGGGAAGAGGGCTAAAATCGCGTTTGAAGTTTTGGATTGTTCCCGACCAGGTAACGGCATGAATAAACGCTTCAGCCATTCGCCGGTCACCCTATTTTGTGTATTTTTTCCCGTACAACACGATAAGCAACTCATTTTCATTGTATAACAATCGGAAAATTAAAATATTGCCGTTTTTCTGAAAAGTAGTTTTTAAAATAAAAAAATTCCTCGAAATCCGCGTTTTTATGTTGTAGGATATTCCCTCTTGTCACTACACAAAATCTATCAACGGATTCGTATTCTGCACGAAAAAATACGTAAAATATGATGTGGAGAAAAGTTTTCTAGCGATTTTAGATGTTGATGAAAAAAAAAGGCGAAAAACGTCGAATTCGACCGGAAAGAGGGCTAAAATCGCGTTTGAAGTTTTGGATCCTTCCCGACCAGGTAACGGCATGAAGAAACGCTTCAGCCATTCGCCGGTCACCCTGTTTTGTGTATTTTTTTCCCGTACAACACGATAAGCAACTCATTTTCATTGTATAACAATCGGAAAATTAAAATATTGCCGTTTTTCTGAAAAGTAGTTTTTAAAATAAAAAAATTCCTCGAAATCCGCGTTTTTATGTTGTAGGATATTCCCCTCTTGTCACTACACAAAATCTATCAACGGATTCGTATTCTGCACGAAAAAATACGTAAAATATGATGTGGAGAAAAGTTTTCTAGCGATTGTAGATGTTGATGAAAAAAAAGGGCTAAAAACGTCGAATTCGACCGGGGAAGAGGGCTAAAATCGCGTTTGACGTTTTGGATCCTTCCCGACCAGGTAACAGCATGAATAAACGCTTCAGCCATTCGCCGGTCACCCTATTTCGTGTATTTTTTCCCGTACAACACGATAAGCAACTCATTTTCATTGTATAACAATCGGAAAATTAAGATATTGCCGTTTTTCTGAAAAGTAGTTTTTAAAATAAAAAAATTCCTCGAAATCCGCGTTTTTAGGTTGTAGGAGATTCCCTCTTGTCACTACACAAAATCTATCAACGGATGCGGACCTCTGCACGAAAAAATACGTAAAATATGATGTGGAGAAAAGTTTTCTAGCGATTGTAGATGTTGATGAAAAAAAAAGGGCAAAAAACGTCGAATTCGACCGGGAAGAGGGCTAAAATCGCGTTTGAAGTTTTGGATTCTTCCCGACCAGGTAACGGCATGAATAAACGCTTCAGCCATTCGCCGGTCACCATATTTTGTGTATTTTTCCCGTACAACACGATACGCCACTCATTTTCATTGTGTAACAATCGGAAAATTAAGATATTGCCGTTTTTCTGAAAAGTAGTTTTTAAAATAAAAAAATTCCTCGAAATCCGCGTTTTTAGATTGTAGGAGATTCCCTCTTGTCACTACACGAAATCTATCAACGGATTCGGATTTTGCACGAAAAAATACGTAAAATATGATGTGGAGAAAAGTTTTCTAGCGATTGTAGATGTTGATGAAAAAAAAGGGCAAAAAACGTCCGAATTCGACCGGGGAAGACGGCTAAAATCGCGTTTGAAGTTTTTGGATTCTTCCCGACCAGGTAACGGCATGAATAAACGCTTCAGCCATTCGCCGGTCACCCTGTTTTGTGTATTTTTTCCCGTACAACACGATAAGCAACTCATTTTCATTGTATAACAATCGGAAAATTAAAATATTGCCGTTTTTCTGAAAAGTAGTTTTTAAAATAAAAAATTCCTCGAAATCCGCGTTTTTATGTTGTAGGATATTCCCTCTTGTCACTACACAAAATCTATCAACGGATTCGTATTCTGCACGAAAAAATACGTAAAATATGATGTGGAGAAAAGTTTTCTAGCGATTGTAGATGTTGATGAAAAAAAAAGGGCTAAAAACGTCGAATTCGACCGGGAAGACGGCTAAAATCGCGTTTGAAGTTTTGGATCCTTCCCGACCAGGTAACAGCATGAATAAACGCTTCAGCCATTCGCCGGTCACCCTATTTTGTGTATTTTTTCCCGTACAACACGATAAGCAACTCATTTTCATTGGTATAACAATCGGAAAATTAAGATATTGCCGTTTTTCTGAAAAGTAGTTTTTAAAATAAAAAAATTCCTCGAAATCCGCGTTTTTAGGTTGTAGGAGATTCCCTCTTGTCACTACACAAAATCTATCAACGGATGCGGACTCTGCACGAAAAAATACGTAAAATATGATGTGGAGAAAAGTTTTCTAGCGATTGTAGATGTTGATGAAAAAAAAGGGCAAAAAACGTCGAATTCGACCGGGAAGAGGGCTAAAATCGCGTTTGAAGTTTTGGATTCTTCCCGACCAGGTACGGCATGAATAAACGCTTCAGCCATTCGCCGGTCACCATATTTTGTGTATTTTTTCCCGTACAACACGATACGCCACTCATTTTCATTGTATAACAATCGGAAAATTAAGATATTGCCGTTTTTCTGAAAAGTAGTTTTTAAAATAAAAAAATTCCTCGAAATCCGCGTTTTTAGATTGTAGGAGATTCCCTCTTGTCACTACACGAAATCTATCAACGGATTCGGATTTTGCACGAAAAAATACGTAAAATATGATGTGGAGAAAAGTTTTCTAGCGATTGTAGATGTTGATGAAAAAAAAGGGCAAAAAACGTCGAATTCGACCGGGAAGAGGGCTAAAATCGCGTTTGAAGTTTTGGATTCTTCCCGACCAGGTAACGGCATGAATAAACGCTTCAGCCATTCGCCGGTTACCCTATTTTGTGTATTTTTTCCCGTACAACACGATAAGCAACTCATTTTCATTGTTTAACAATCGGAAAATTAAGATATTGCCGTTTTTCTGAAAGTAGTTTTTAAAATAAAAAAATTCCTCGAAATCCGCGTTTTTAGGTTGTAGGATATTCCCTCTTGTCACTACACAAAATCTATCAACGGATTCGGATTCTGCACGAAAAAATACGTAAAATATGATGTGGAGAAAAGTTTTCTAGCGATTGTAGATGTTGATGAAAAAAAAGGGCAAAAAACGTCGAATTCGACCGGGAAGACGGCTAAAATCGCGTTTGAAGTTTTGGATTCTTCCCGACCAGGTAACGGCATGAATAAACGCTTCAGCCATTCGCCGGTCACCCTATTTTGTGTATTTTTTCCCGTACAACACGATAAGCAACTCATTTTCATTGTATAACAATCGGAAAATTAAGATATTGCCGTTTTTTCTGAAAAGTAGTTTTTAAAATAAAAAAATTCCTCGAAATCCGCGTTTTTAGGTTGTAGGAGGTTCCCTCTTGTCACTACACGAAATCTATCAACGGATTCGTATTCTGCACGAAAAAATACGTAAAATATGATGTGGAGAAAAGTTTTCTAGCGATTTTAGATGTTGATGAAAAAAAAAGGCGAAAAAACGTCGAATTCGACCGGAAAGAGGGCTAAAATCGCGTTTGAAGTTTTGGATCATTCCCGACCAGGTAACGGCATGAAGAAACGCTTCAGCCATTCGCCGGTCACCCTGTTTTGTGTATTTTTTCCCGTACAACACGATAAGCAACTCATTTTCATTGTATAACAATCGGAAAATTAAAATATTGCCGTTTTTCTGAAAAGTAGTTTTTAAAATAAAAAAATTCCTCGAAATCCGCGTTTTTATGTTGTAGGATATTCCCTCTTGTCACTACACAAAATCTATCAACGGATTCGTATTCTGCACGAAAAAATACGTAAAATATGATGTGGAGAAAAGTTTTCTAGCGATTGTAGATATTGATGAAAAAAAAGGGCTAAAAAACGTCGAATTCGACCGGGAAGAGGGCTAAAATCGCGTTTGACGTTTTGGATCCTTCCCGACCAGGTAACAGCATGAATAAACGCTTCAGCCATTCGCCGGTCACCCTATTTTGTGTATTTTTTCCCGTACAACACGATAAGCAACTCATTTTCATTGTATAACAATCGGAAAATTAAGATATTGCCGTTTTTCTGAAAATAGTTTTTAAAATAAAAAAATTCCTCGAAATCCGCGTTTTCAGGTTGTAGGAGGTTCCCTCTTGTCACTACACGAAATCTATCAACGGATTCGTATTCTGCACGAAAAAATACGTAAAATATGATGTGGAGAAAAGTTTTCTAGCGATTTTAGATGTTGATGAAAAAAAAGGGCTAAAAAACGTCGAATTCGACCGGGAAGAGGGCTAAAATCGCGTTTGAAGTTTTGGATTCTTCCCGACCAGGTAACGGCATGAATAACGCTTCAGCCATTCGCCGGTCACCCTATTTTGTGTATTTTTTCCCGTACAACACGATAAGCAACTCATTTTCATTGTATAACAATCGGAAAATTAAAATATTGCCGTTTTTTCTGAAAAGTAGTTTTTAAAATAAAAAAATTCCTCGAAATCCGCGTTTTTATGTTGTAGGATATTCCCTCTTGTCACTACACAAAATCCAATCAACGGATTCGTATTCTGCACGAAAAAATACGTAAAATATGATGTGGAGAAAAGTTTTCTAGCGATTTTAGATGTTGATGAAAAAAAAAGGCGAAAAACGTCGAATTCGACCGGAAAGAGGGCTAAATCGCGTTTGAAGTTTTGGATCCTTCCCGACCAGGTAACGGCATGAAGAAACGCTTCAGCCATTCGCCGGTCACCCTGTTTTGTGTATTTTTTCCCGTACAACACGATAAGCAACTCATTTTCATTGTATAACAATCGGAAAATTAAAATATTGCCGTTTTTCTGAAAAGTAGTTTTTAAAATAAAAAAATTCCTCGAAATCCGCGTTTTTTATGTTGTAGGATATTCCCTCTTGTCACTACACAAAATCTATCAACGGATTCGTATTCTGCACGAAAAAATACGTAAAATATGATGTGGAGAAAAGTTTTCTAGCGATTGTAGATGTTGATGAAAAAAAAGGGCTAAAAACGTCGAATTCGACCGGGAAGAGGGCTAAATCGCGTTTGACGTTTTGGATCCTTCCCGACCAGGTAACAGCATGAATAAACGCTTCAGCCATTCGCCGGTCACCCTATTTTGTGTATTTTTTTCCCGTACAACACGATAAGCCGACTCATTTTCATTGTATAACAATCGGAAAATTAAGATATTTACGTTTTTTCTGAAAAGTAGTTTTTTAAAATAAAAAAATTCCTCGAAATCCGCGTTTTTAGGTTGTAGGAGATTCCCTCTTGTCACTACACAAAATCTATCAACGGATGCGGACTCTGCACGAAAAAATACGTAAAATATGATGTGGAGAAAAGTTTTCTAGCGATTGTAGATGTTGATGAAAAAAAAGGGCAAAAAACGTCGAATTCGACCGGGAAGAGGGCTAAAATCGCGTTTGAAGTTTTGGATTCTTCCCGACCAGGTAACGGCATGAATAAACGCTTCAGCCATACGCCGGTCACCATATTTTGTGTATTTTTTTCCCGTACAACACGATACGCCACTCATTTTCATTGTGTAACAATCGGAAAATTAAGATATTGCCGTTTTTCTGGAAAAGTAGTTTTTAAAATAAAAAATTCCTCGAAATCCGCGTTTTTAGATTGTAGGAGATTCCCTCTTGGTCACTACACGAAATCTATCAACGGATTCGGATTTTGCACGAAAAAATACGTAAAATATGATGTGGAGAAAAGTTTTCTAGCGATTGTAGATGTTGATGAAAAAAAAGGGCAAAAAACGTCGAATTCGACCGGGAAGAGGGCTAAAATCGCGTTTGAAGTTTTGGATTCTTCCCGACCAGGTAACGGCATGAATAAACGCTTCAGCCATTCGCCGGTCACCCTATTTTGTGTATTTTTTCCCGTACAACACGATAAGCAACTCATTGTTCATTGTTTAACAATCGGAAAATTAAGATATTGCCGTTTTCTGAAAAGTAGTTTTTAAAATAAAAAAATTCCTCGAAATCCGCGTATTTTAGGTTGTAGGATATTCACTCTTGTCACTACACAAAATCTATCAACGGATTCGTATTCTGCACGAAAAAATACGTAAAATATGATGTGGAGAAAAGTTTTCTAGCGATTTTAGATGTTGATGAAAAAAAAAGGCGAAAAACGTCGAATTCGACCGGAAAGAGGGCTAAAATCGCGTTTGAAGTTTTGGATCATTCCCGAACCAGGTAACGGCATGAAGAAACGCTTCAGCCATTCGCCGGTCACCCTGTTTTGTGTATTTTTTCCCGTACAACACGATAAGCAACTCATTTTCATTGTATAACAATCGGAAAATTAAAATATTGCCGTTTTTCTGAAAAGTAGTTTTTAAAATAAAAAAATTCCTCGAAATCCGCGTTTTTATGTTGTAGGATATTCCCTCTTGTCACTACACAAAATCTATCAACGGATTCGTATTCTGCACGAAAAAATACGTAAAATATGATGTGGAGAAAAGTTTTCTAGCGATTGTAGATATTGATGAAAAAAAAGGGCTAAAAACGTCGAATTCGACCGGGAAGAGGGCTAAAATCGCGTTTGACGTTTGGGATCCTTCCCGACCAGGTAACAGCATGAATAAACGCTTCAGCCATTCGCCGGTCACCCTATTTTGTGTATTTTTTCCCGTACAACACGATAAGCAACTCATTTTCATTGTATAACAATCGGAAAATTAAGATATTGCCGTTTTTTCTGAAAAGTAGTTTTTAAAATAAAAAAAATTCCTTCGAAATCCGCGTATTTAGGTTGTAGGAGGTTCCCCTTGTCACTACACGAAATCTACACAACGGATTCGTATTCTGCACGAAAAAATACGTAAAATATGATGTGGAGAAAAGTTTTCTAGCGATTTTAGATGTTGATAGAAAAAAAAGGGCTAAAAACGTCGAATTCGACCGGGAAGAGGGCTAAAATCGCGTTTGAAGTTTGGATTGTTCCCGACCAGGTAACGGCATGAATAAAACGCTTCAGCCATTCGCCGGTCACCCTATTTGTGTGTATTTTTCCCGTACAACACGATAAGCCAACTCATTTTCATTGTATAACAATCGGAAAATTAAAATAATGCCGTTTTTCTGAAAAGTAGTTTTTAAAATAAAAAAATTCCTCGAAATCCGCGTTTTTATGTTGTAGGATATTCCCTCTTGTCACTACACAAAATCTATCAACGGATTCGTATTCTGCACGAAAAAAATACGTAAAATATGATGTGGAGAAAAGTTTTCTAGCGATTTTAGATGTTGATGAAAAAAAAAGGCGAAAAACGTCGAATTCGACCGGAAAGAGGGCTAAAATCGCGTTTGAAGTTTTTGGATCCTTCCCGACCAGGTAACGGCATGAAGAAACGCTTCAGCCATTCGCCGGTCACCCTGTTTTGTGTATTTTTTCCCGTACAACACGATAAGCAACTCATTTTCATTGTATACAATCGGAAAATTAAAATATTGCCGTTTTTCTGAAAAGTAGTTTTTAAAATAAAAAAATTCCTCGAAATCCGCGTTTTTATGTTGTAGGATATTCCCTCTTGTCACTACACAAAATCTATCAACGGATTCGTATTCTGCACGAAAAAATACGTAAAATATGATGTGGAGAAAAGTTTTCTAGCGATTGTAGATGTTGATGAAAAAAAAGGGCTAAAAACGTCGAATTCGACCGGGAAGAGGGCTAAAATCGCGTTGACGTTTTGGATCCTTCCCGACCAGGTAACAGCATGAATAAACGCTTCAGCCATTCGCCGGTCACCCTATTTCGTGTATTTTTTCCCGTACAACACGATAAGCAACTCATTTTCATTGTATAACAATCGGAAAATTAAGATATTGCCGTTTTTCTGAAAAGTAGTTTTTAAAATAAAAAAATTCCTCGAAATCCGCGTTTTTAGGTTGTAGGAGATTCCCTCTTGGTCACTACACAAAATCTATCAACGGATGCGGACTCTGCACGAAAAAATACGTAAAATATGATGTGGAGAAAAGTTTTCTAGCGATTGTAGATGTTGATGAAAAAAAAGGGCAAAAAACGTCGAATTCGACCGGGAAGAGGGCTAAAATCGCGTTTGAAGTTTTGGATTCTTCCCGACCAGGGTAACGGCATGAATAAACGCTTCAGCCATTCGCCGGTCACCATATTTTGTGTATTTTTTCCCGTACAACACGATACGCCACTCATTTTCATTGTATAACAATCGGAAAATTAAGATATTGCCGTTTTTCTGAAAAGTAGTTTTTAAAATAAAAAAATTCCTCGAAATCCGCGTTTTTAGATTGTAGGAGATTCCCTCTTGTCACTACACGAAATCTATCAACGGATTCGGATTTTGCACGAAAAAATACGTAAAATATGATGTGGAGAAAAGTTTTCTAGCGATTGTAGATGTTGATGAAAAAAAAAGGGCAAAAAAACGTCGAATTCGACCGGGAAGAGGGCTAAAATCGCGTTTGAAGTTTTGGATTCTTCCCGACCAGGTAACGGCATGAATAAACGCTTCAGCCATTCGCCGGTCACCCTATTTTGTGTATTTTTTCCCGTACAACACGATAAGCAACTCATTTTCATTGTTTTAACAATCGGAAAATTAAGATATTGCCGTTTTTTCTGAAAAGTAGTTTTTAAAATAAAAAAATTCCTCGAAATCCGCGTTTTTAGGTTGTAGGATATTCCCTCTTGTCACTACACAAAATCTATCAACGGATTCGTATTCTGCACGAAAAAAATACGTAAAATATGATGTGGAGAAAAGTTTTCTAGCGATTTTAGATGTTGATGAAAAAAAAAGGGCGAAAAACGTCGAATTCGACCGGAAAGAGGGCTAAAATCGCGTTTGAAGTTTGGATCATTCCCGACCAGGTAACGGCATGAAGAAACGCTTCAGCCATTCGCCGGTCACCCTGTTTTGTGTATTTTTTCCCGTACAACACGATAAGCAACTCATTTTCATTGTATAACAATCGGAAAATTAAAATATTGCCGTTTTTCTGAAAAGTAGTTTTTAAAATAAAAAAATTCCTCGAAATCCGCGTTTTTATGTTGTAGGATATTCCCTCTTGTCACTACACAAAATCTATCAACGGATTCGTATTCTGCACGAAAAAATACGTAAAATATGATGTGGAGAAAAGTTTTCTAGCGATTGTAGATATTGATGAAAAAAAAAGGGCTAAAAACGTCGAATTCGACCGGGAAGAGGGCTAAAATCGCGTTTGACGTTTTGGATCCTTCCCGACCAGGTAACAGCATGAATAAACGCTTCAGCCATTCGCCGGTCACCCTATTTTGTGTATTTTTTCCCGTACAACACGATAAGCACTCATTTTCATTGTATAACAATCGGAAAATTAAGATATTGCCGTTTTTCTGAAAAGTAGTTTTTAAAATAAAAAAAATTCCTCGAAATCCGCGTTTTTAGGTTGTAGGAGGTTCCCTCTTGTCACTACACGAAATCTATCAACGGATTCGTATTCTGCACGAAAAAAATACGTAAAATATGATGTGGAGAAAAGTTTTCTAGCGATTTTAGATGTTGATGAAAAAAAAGGGCTAAAAACGTCGAATTCGACCGGGAAGAGGGCTAAAATCGCGTTTGAAGTTTTGGATTGTTCCCGACCAGGTAACGGCATGAATAAACGCTTCAGCCATTCGCCGGTCACCCTATTTTGTGTATTTTTTCCCGTACAACACGATAAGCAACTCATTTTCATTGTATAACAATCGGAAAATTAAAATATTGCCGTTTTTTCTGAAAAGTAGTTTTTAAAATAAAAAAATTCCTCGAAATCCGCGTTTTTATGTTGTAGGATATTCCCTCTTGTCACTACACAAAATCTATCAACGGATTCGTATTCTGCACGAAAAAAATACGTAAAATATGATGTGGAGAAAAGTTTTCTAGCGATTTTAGATGTTGATGAAAAAAAAGGCGAAAAACGTCGAATTCGACCGGGAAAGAGGGCTAAAATCGCGTTTTGAAGTTTTGGATCCTTCCCGACCAGGTAACGGCATGAAGAAACGCTTCAGCCATTCGCCGGTCACCCTGTTTTGTGTATTTTTTCCCGTACAACACGATAAGCAACTCATTTTCATTGTATAACAATCGGAAAATTAAAATATTGCCGTTTTTTCTGAAAAGTAGTTTTTAAAATAAAAAAATTCCTCGAAATCCGCGTTTTTATGTTGTAGGATATTCCCTCTTGTCACTACACAAAATCTATCAACGGATTCGTATTCTGCACGAAAAAATACGTAAAATATGATGTGGAGAAAAGTTTTCTAGCGATTGTAGATGTTGATGAAAAAAAGGGCTAAAAACGTCGAATTCGACCGGGAAGAGGGCTAAAATCGCGTTTGACGTTTTGGATCCTTCCCCGACCAGGTAACAGCATGAATAAACGCTTCAGCCATTCGCCGGTCACCCTATTTCGTGTATTTTTTTCCCGTACAACACGATAAGCAACTCATTTTCATTGTATAACAATCGGAAAATTAAGATATTGCCGTTTTTCTGAAAAGTAGTTTTTAAAATAAAAAAATTCCTCGAAATCCGCGTTTTTTAGGTTGTAGGAGATTCCCTCTTGTCACTACACAAAATCTATCAACGGATGCGGACTCTGCACGAAAAAATACGTAAAATATGATGTGGAGAAAAGTTTTCTAGCGATTGTAGATGTTGATGAAAAAAAAGGGCAAAAAACGTCGAATTCGACCGGGAAGAGGGCTAAAATCGCGTTTGAAGTTTTGGATTCTTCCCGACCAGGTAACGGCATGAATAAACGCTTCAGCCATTCGCCGGTCACCATATTTTGTGTATTTTTTCCCGTACAACACGATACGCCACTCATTTTCATTGTGTAACAATCGGAAAATTAAGATATTGCCGTTTTTCTGAAAAGTAGTTTTTAAAATAAAAAAATTCCTCGAAATCCGCGTTTTTAGATTGTAGGAGATTCCCTCTTGTCACTACACGAAATCTATCAACGGATTCGGATTTTGCACGAAAAAAATACGTAAAATATGATGTGGAGAAAAGTTTTCTAGCGATTGTAGATGTTGATGAAAAAAAAGGGCAAAAAACGTCGAATTCGACCGGGAAGACGGCTAAAATCGCGTTTGAAGTTTTGGATTCTTCCCGACCAGGTAACGGCATGAATAAACGCTTCAGCCATTCGCCGGTCACCCTGTTTTGTGTATTTTTTCCCGTACAACACGATAAGCAACTCATTTTCATTGTATAACAATCGGAAAATTAAAATATTGCCGTTTTTCTGAAAAGTAGTTTTTAAAAATAAAAAAATTCCTCGAAATCCGCGTTTTTATGTTGTAGGATATTCCCTCTTGTCACTACACAAAATCTATCAACGGATTCGTATTCTGCACGAAAAAATACGTAAAATATGATGTGGAGAAAAGTTTTCTAGCGATTGTAGATGTTGATGAAAAAAAAGGGCTAAAAACGTCGAATTCGACCGGGGAAGACGGCTAAAATCGCGTTTGAAGTTTTGGATCCTTCCGACCAGGTAACAGCATGAATAAACGCTTCAGCCATTCGCCGGTCACCCTATTTTGTGTATTTTTTCCCGTACAACACGATAAGCACCTCATTTTCATTGTATAACAATCGGAAAATTAAGATATTGCCGTTTTTCTGAAAAGTAGTTTTTAAAATAAAAAAATTCCTCGAAATCCGCGTTTTTAGGTTGTAGGAGATTCCCTCTTTGTCACTACACAAAATCTATCAACGGATGCGGACTCTGCACGAAAAAATACGTAAAATATGATGTGGAGAAAAGTTTTCTAGCGATTGTAGATGTTGATGAAAAAAAAGGGCAAAAAACGTCGAATTCGACCGGGAAGAGGGCTAAAATCGCGTTTGAAGTTTTGGATTCTTCCCGACCAGGTAACGGCATGAAAAACGCTTCAGCCATTCGCCGGTCACCATATTTTGTGTATTTTTTCCCGTACAACACGATACGCCACTCATTTTCATTGTATAACAATCGGAAAATTAAGATATTGCCGTTTTTCTGAAAAGTAGTTTTTTAAAATAAAAAAATTCCTCGAAATCCGCGTTTTTAGATTGTAGGAGATTCCCTCTTGTCACTACACGAAATCTATCAACGGATTCGGATTTTGCACGAAAAAATACGTAAAATATGATGTGGAGAAAAGTTTTCTAGCGATTGTAGATGTTGATGAAAAAAAAGGGCAAAAAACGTCGAATTCGACCGGGAAGAGGGCTAAAATCGCGTTTGAAGTTTTGGATTCTTCCCGACCAGGTAACGGCATGAATAAACGCTTCAGCCATTCGCCGGTTACCCTATTTTGTGTATTTTTTCCCGTACAACACGATAAGCAACTCATTTTCATTGTTTAACAATCGGAAAATTAAGATATTGCCGTTTTTCTGAAAAGTAGTTTTTAAATAAAAAAAATTCCTCGAAATCCGCGTTTTTAGGTTGTAGGATATTCCCTCTTGTCACTACACAAAATCTATCAACGGATTCGGATTCTGCACGAAAAAATACGTAAAATATGATGTGGAGAAAAGTTTTCTAGCGATTGTAGATGTTGATGAAAAAAAAGGGCAAAAAACGTCGAATTCGACCGGGGAAGACGGCTAAAATCGCGTTTGAAGTTTTGGATTCTTCCCGACCAGGTAACGGCATGAATAAACGCTTCAGCCATTCGCCGGTCACCCTATTTTGTGTATTTTTTCCCGTACAACACGATAAGCAACTCATTTTCATTGTATAACAATCGGAAAATTAAGATATTGCCGTTTTTCTGAAAAGTAGTTTTTAAAATAAAAAAATTCCTC
>CAKOHB010000003.1:0-57401 GCA_934046635.1 Buathra laborator
AAGTAGTTTTTAAAATAAAAAAATTCCTCGAAATCCGCGTTTTTATGTTGTAGGATATTCCCTCTTGTCACTACACAAAATCTATCAACGGATTCGTATTCTGCACGAAAAAATACGTAAAATATGATGTGGAGAAAAGTTTTCTAGCGATTTTAGATGTTGATGAAAAAAAAGGGCGAAAAACGTCGAATTCGACCGGAAAGAGGGCTAAAATCGCGTTTGAAGTTTTGGATTCTTCCCGACCAGGTAACGGCATGAATAAACGCTTCAGCCATTCGCCGGTCACCCTGTTTTGTGTATTTTTTCCCGTACAACACGATAAGCAACTCATTTTCATTGTATAACAATCGGAAAATTAAAATATTGCCGTTTTTCTGAAAAGTGGTTTTTAAAATAAACAAATTCCTCGAAATCCGCGTTTTTATGTTGTAGGATATTCCCTCTTGTCACTACACAAAATCTATCAACGGATTGGTATTCTGCACGAAAAAATACTTAAAATATGATGTGGAGAAAAGTTTTCTAGCGATTGTAGATGTTGATGAAAAAAAAGGGCTAAAAACGTCGAATTCGACCGGGAAGAGGGCTAAAATCGCGTTTGACGTTTTGGATCCTTCCCGACCAGGTAACGGCATGAATAAACGCTTCAGCCATTCGCCGGTCACCCTATTTTGTGTATTTTTTCCCGTACAACACGATAAGCAACTCATTTTCATTGTATAACAATCGGAAAATTAAGATATTGCCGTTTTTCTGAAAAGTAGTTTTTAAAATAAAAAAATTCCTCGAAATCCGCGTTTTTAGGTTGTAGGAGGTTCCCTCTTGTCACTACACGAAATCTATCAACGGATTCGTATTCTGCACGAAAAAATACGTAAAATATGATGTGGAGAAAAGTTTTCTAGCGATTTTAGATGTTGATGAAAAAAAAGGGCGAAAAACGTCGAATTCGACCGGAAAGAGGGCTAAAATCGCGTTTGAAGTTTTGGATTCTTCCCGACCAGGTAACGGCATGAATAAACGCTTCAGCCATTCGCCGGTCACCCTATTTTGTGTATTTTTTCCCGTACAACACGATAAGCAACTCATTTTCATTGTATAACAATCGGAAAATTAAAATATTGCCGTTTTTCTGAAAAGTAGTTATTAAAATAAAAAAATTTCTCGAAATCCGCGTTTTTAGGTTGTCGGAGGTTCCCTCTTGTCACTACACAAAATCTATCAACGGATTCGTATTCTGCACGAAAAAATACGTAAAATATGATGTGGAGAAAAGTTTTCTAGCGATTGTAGATGTTGATGAAAAAAAAGGGCTAAAAACGTCGAATTCGACCGGGAAGAGGGCTAAAATCGCGTTTGACGTTTTGGATTCTTCCCGACCAGGTAACGGCATGAATAAACGCTTCAGCCATTCGCCGGTCACCATATTTTGTGTATTTTTTCCCGTACAACACGATACGCCACTCATTTTCATTGTATAACAATCGGAAAATTAAGATATTGCCGTTTTTCTGAAAAGTAGTTTTTAAAATAAAAAAATTCCTCGAAATCCGCGTTTTTAGGTTGTAGGAGGTTCCCTCTTGTCACTACACGAAATCTATCAACGGATTCGTATTCTGCACGAAAAAATACGTAAAATATGATGTGGAGAAAAGTTTTCTAGCGATTTTAGATGTTGATGAAAAAAAAGGGCGAAAAACGTCGAATTCGACCGGGAAGAGGGCTAAAATCGCGTTTGAAGTTGTGGATTCTTCCCGACCAGGTAACGGCATGAATAAACGCTTCAGCCATTCGCCGGTCACCATATTTTGTGTATTTTTTCCCGTACAACACGATACGCCACTCATTTTCATTGTATAACAATCGGAAAATTAAGATATTGCCGTTTTTCTGAAAAGTAGTTTTTAAAATAAAAAAATTCCTCGAAATCCGCGTTTTTAGGTTGTAGGAGATTCCCTCTTGTCACTACACGAAATCTATCAACGGATTCGGATTCTGCACGAAAAAATACGTAAAATATGATGTGGAGAAAAGTTTTCTAGCGATTGTAGATGTTGATGAAAAAAAAGGGCAAAAAACGTCGAATTCGACCGGGAAGACGGCTAAAATCGCGTTTGAAGTTTTGGATTCTTCCCGACCAGGTAACGGCATGAATAAACGCTTCAGCCATTCGCCGGTCACCCTATTTTGTGTATTTTTTCCCGTACAACACGATAAGCAACTCATTTTCATTGTATAACAATCGGAAAATTAAGATATTGCCGTTTTTCTGAAAAGTAGTTTTTAAAATAAAAAAATTCCTCGAAATCCGCGTTTTTAGGTTGTAGGAGGTTCCCTCTTGTCACTACCCGAAATCTATCAACGGATTCGTATTCTGCACGAAAAAATACGTAAAATATGATGTGGAGAAAAGTTTTCTAGCGATTTTAGATGTTGATGAAAAAAAAAGGCGAAAAACGTCGAATTCGACCGGAAAGAGGGCTAAAATCGCGTTTGAAGTTTTGGATTCTTCCCGACCAGGTAACGGCATGAAGAAACGCTTCAGCCATTCGCCGGTCACCCTGTTTTGTGTATTTTTTCCCGTACAACACGATAAGCAACTCATTTTCATTGTATAACAATCGGAAAATTAGATATTGCCGTTTTTCTGAAAAGTAGTTTTTAAAATAAAAAAATTTCTCGAAATCCGCGTTTTTAGGTTGTAGGATATTCCCTCTTGTCACTACACAAAATCTATCAACGGATTCGTATTCTGCACGAAAAAATACGTAAAATATGATGTGGAGAAAAGTTTTCTAGCGATTGTAGATGTTGATGAAAAAAAAGGGCTAAAAAAAACGTCGAATTCGACCGGGAAGAGGGCTAAAATCGCGTTTGACGTTTTGGATCCTTCCCGACCAGGTAACGGCATGAATAAACGCTTCAGCCATTCGCCGGTCACCCTATTTTGTGTATTTTTTCCCGTACAACACGATAAGCAACTCATTTTCAATTGTATAACAATCGGAAAATTAAGATATTGGCCGTTTTTCTGAAAAGTAGTTTTTAAAATAAAAAAATTCCTCGAAATCCGCGTTTTTAGGTTGTAGGAGGTTCCCTCTTGTCACTACACGAAATCTATCAACGGATTCGTATTCTGCACGAAAAAATACGTAAAATATGATGTTGGAGAAAAGTTTTTCTAGCGATTTTAGATGTTGATCGAAAAAAAAGGGCGAAAAACGTCGAATTCGACCGGAAAGAGGGCTAAATCGCGTTTGACGTTTTGGATTCTTCCCGACCAGGTAACGGCATGAATAACGCTTCAGCCATTCGCCGGTCACCATATTTTGTGTATTTTTTCCCGTACAATACGATACGCCACTCATTTTCATTGTATAACAATCGGAAAATTAAGATATTGCCGTTTTTCTGAAATGTAGTTTTTAAAATAAAAAAATTCCTCGAAATCCGCGTTTTAGGTTGTAGGAGGTTCCCTCTTGTCACTACACGAAATCTATCAACGGATTCGTATTCTGCACGAAAAAATACGTAAAATATGATGTGGAGAAAAGTTTTCTAGCGATTTTAGATGTTGATGAAAAAAAAGGGCGAAAAACGTCGAATTCGACCGGGAAGAGGGCTAAAATCGCGTTTGACGTTTTGGATCCTTCCCGACCAGGGTAACAGCATGAATAAACGCTTCAGCCATTCGCCGGTCACCCTATTTTGTGTATTTTTTCCCGTACAACACGATAAGCAACTCATTTTCATTGTATAACAATCGGAAAATTAAGATATTGCCGTTTTTCTGAAAAGTAGTTTTTAAAATAAAAAAATTCCTCGAAATCCGCGTTTTTATGTTGTAGGATATTCCCTCTTGTCACTACACAAAATCTATCAACGGATTCGTATTCTGCACGAAAAAATACGTAAAATATGATGTGGAGAAAAGTTTTCTAGCGATTTTAGATGTTGATGAAAAAAAAGGGCGAAAAACGTCGAATTCGACCGGAAAGAGGGCTAAAATCGCGTTTGAAGTTTTGGATTCTTCCCGACCAGGTAACGGCATGAATAAACGCTTCAGCCATTCGCCGGTCACCCTGTTTTGTGTATTTTTTCCCGTACAACACGATAAGCAACTCATTTTCATTGTATAACAATCGGAAAATTAAAATATTGCCGTTTTTCTGAAAAGTGGTTTTTAAAATAAAAAAATTCCTCGAAATCCGCGTTTTTATGTTGTAGGATATTCCCTCTTGTCACTACACAAAATCTATCAACGGATTGGTATTCTGCACGAAAAAATACTTAAAATATGATGTGGAGAAAAGTTTTCTAGCGATTGTAGATGTTGATGAAAAAAAAGCGCTAAAAACGTCGAATTCGACCGGGAAGAGGGCTAAAATCGCGTTTGACGTTTTGGATCCTTCCCGACCAGGTAACAGCATGAATAAACGCTTCAGCCATTCGCCGGTCACCCTATTTTGTGTATTTTTTCCCGTACAACACGATAAGCAACTCATTTTCATTGTATAACAATCGGAAAATTAAGATATTGCCGTTTTTCTGAAAAGTAGTTTTTAAAATAAAAAAATTCCTCGAAATCCGCGTTTTTAGGTTGTAGGAGATTCCCTCTTGTCACTACACAAAATCTATCAACGGATTCGGACTCTGCACGAAAAAATACGTAAAATATGACGTGGAGAAAAGTTTTCTAGCGATTGTAGATGTTGATGAAAAAAAAGGGCAAAAAACGTCGAATTCGACCGGGAAGAGGGCTAAAATCGCGTTTGAAGTTTTGGATTCTTCCCGACCAGGTAACGGCATGAATAAACGCTTCAGCCATTCGCCGGTCACCCTATTTTGTGTATTCTTTCCCGTACAACACGATAAGCAACTCATTTTCATTGTATAACAATCGGAAAATTAAAATATTGCCGTTTTTCTGAAAAGTAGTTTTTAAAATAAAAAAATTCCTCGAAATCCGCGTTTTTATGTTGTAGGATATTCCCTCTTGTCACTACACAAAATCTATCAACGGATTCGTATTCTGCACGAAAAAATACGTAAAATATGATGTGGAGAAAAGTTTTCTAGCGATTGTAGATGTTGATGAAAAAAAAGGGCTAAAAACGTCGAATTCGACCGGGAAGAGGGCTAAAATCGCGTTTGACGTTTTGGATCCTTCCCGACCAGGTAACAGCATGAATAAACGCTTCAGCCGTTCGCCGGTCACCCTATTTTGTGTATTTTTTCCCGTACAACACGATAAGCAACTCATTTTCATTGTATAACAATCGGAAAATTAAGATATTGCCGTTTTTCTGAAAAGTAGTTTTTAAAATAAAAAAATTCCTCGAAATCCGCGTTTTTAGGTTGTAGGAGGTTCCCTCTTGTCACTACACGAAATCTATCAACGGATTCGTATTCTGCACGAAAAAATACGTAAAATATGATGTGGAGAAAAGTTTTCTAGCGATTTTAGATGTTGATGAAAAAAAAGGGCGAAAAACGTCGAATTCGACCGGAAAGAGGGCTAAAATCGCGTTTGAAGTTTTGGATTCTTCCCGACCAGGTAACGGCATGAATAAACGCTTCAGCCATTCGCCGGTCACCCTATTTTGTGTATTTTTTCCCGTACAACACGATAAGCAACTCATTTTCATTGTATAACAATCGGAAAATTAAAATATTGCCGTTTTTCTGAAAAGTAGTTTTTAAAATAAAAAAATTTCTCGAAATCCGCGTTTTTAGGTTGTCGGAGGTTCCCTCTTGTCACTACACAAAATCTATCAACGGATTCGTATTCTGCACGAAAAAATACGTAAAATATGATGTGGAGAAAAGTTTTCTAGCGATTGTAGATGTTGATGAAAAAAAAGGGCTAAAAACGTCGAATTCGACCGGGAAGAGGGCTAAAATCGCGTTTGACGTTTTGGATTCTTCCCGACCACCTGGTCATGAACGGCATGAATAAACGCTTCAGCCATTCGCCGGTCACCATATTTTGTGTATTTTTTCCCGTACAACACGATACGCCACTCATTTTCATTGTATAACAATCGGAAAATTAAGATATTGCCGTTTTTCTGAAAAGTAGTTTTTAAAATAAAAAAATTCCTCGAAATCCGCGTTTTTAGGTTGTAGGAGGTTCCCTCTTGTCACTACACGAAATCTATCAACGGATTCGTATTCTGCACGAAAAAATACGTAAAATATGATGTGGAGAAAAGTTTTCTAGCGATTTTAGATGTTGATGAAAAAAAAGGGCGAAAAACGTCGAATTCGACCGGGAAGAGGGCTAAAATCGCGTTTGAAGTTGTGGATTCTTCCCGACCAGGTAACGGCATGAATAAACGCTTCAGCCATTCGCCGGTCACCATATTTTGTGTATTTTTTCCCGTACAACACGATACGCCACTCATTTTCATTGTATAACAATCGGAAAATTAAGATATTGCCGTTTTTCTGAAAGGTAGTTTTTAAAATAAAAAAATTCCTCGAAATCCGCGTTTTTAGGTTGTAGGAGATTCCCTCTTGTCACTACACGAAATCTATCAACGGATTCGGATTCTGCACGAAAAAATACGTAAAATATGATGTGGAGAAAAGTTTTCTAGCGATTGTAGATGTTGATGAAAAAAAAGGACAAAAAACGTCGAATTCGACCGGGAAGAGGGCTAAAATCGCGTTTGAAGTTTTGGATTCTTCCCGACCAGGTAACGGCATGAATAAACGCTTCAGCCATTCGCCGGTCACCCTATTTTGTGTATTTTTTCCCGTACAACACGATAAGCAACTCATTTTCATTGTATAACAATCGGAAAATTAAGATATTGCCGTTTTTCTGAAAAGTAGTTTTTAAAATAAAAAAATTCCTCGAAATCCGCGTTTTTAGGTTGTAGGATATTCCCTCTTGTCACTACACAAAATCTATCAACGGATTCGGATTCTGCACGAAAAAATACGTAAAATATGATGTGGAGAAAAGTTTTCTAGCGATTTTAGATGTTGATGAAAAAAAAGGGCGAAAAACGTCGAATTCGACCGGGAAGAGGGCTAAAATCGCGTTTGACGTTTTGGATCCTTCCCGACCAGGTAACAGCATGAATAAACGCTTCAGCCATTCGCCGGTCACCCTATTTTGTGTATTTTTTCCCGTACAACACGATAAGCAACTCATTTTCATTGTATAACAATCGGAAAATTAAGATATTGCCGTTTTTCTGAAAAGTAGTTTTTAAAATAAAAAAATTCCTCGAAATCCGCGTTTTTATGTTGTAGGATATTCCCTCTTGTCACTACACAAAATCTATCAACGGATTCGTATTCTGCACGAAAAAATACGTAAAATATGATGTGGAGAAAAGTTTTCTAGCGATTGTAGATGTTGATGAAAAAAAAGGGCTAAAAACGTCGAATTCGACCGGGAAGAGGGCTAAAATCGCGTTTGACGTTTTGGATCCTTCCCGACCAGGTAACGGCATGAATAAACGCTTCAGCCATTCGCCGGTCACCCTATTTTGTGTATTTTTTCCCGTACAACACGATAAGCAACTCATTTTCATTGTATAACAATCGGAAAATTAAGATATTGCCGTTTTTCTGAAAAGTAGTTTTTAAAATAAAAAAATTCCTCGAAATCCGCGTTTTTAGGTTGTAGGAGGTTCCCTCTTGTCACTACACGAAATCTATCAACGGATTCGTATTCTGCACGAAAAAATACGTAAAATATGATGTGGAGAAAAGTTTTCTAGCGATTTTAGATGTTGATGAAAAAAAAGGGCGAAAAACGTCGAATTCGACCGGAAAGAGGGCTAAAATCGCGTTTGAAGTTTTGGATTCTTCCCGACCAGGTAACGGCATGAATAAACGCTTCAGCCATTCGCCGGTCACCCTATTTTGTGTATTTTTTCCCGTACAACACGATAAGCAACTCATTTTCATTGTATAACAATCGGAAAATTAAAATATTGCCGTTTTTCTGAAAAGTAGTTATTAAAATAAAAAAATTTCTCGAAATCCGCGTTTTTAGGTTGTCGGAGGTTCCCTCTTGTCACTACACAAAATCTATCAACGGATTCGTATTCTGCACGAAAAAATACGTAAAATATGATGTGGAGAAAAGTTTTCTAGCGATTGTAGATGTTGATGAAAAAAAAGGGCTAAAAACGTCGAATTCGACCGGGAAGAGGGCTAAAATCGCGTTTGACGTTTTGGATTCTTCCCGACCAGGTAACGGCATGAATAAACGCTTCAGCCATTCGCCGGTCACCATATTTTGTGTATTTTTTCCCGTACAACACGATACGCCACTCATTTTCATTGTATAACAATCGGAAAATTAAGATATTGCCGTTTTTCTGAAAAGTAGTTTTTAAAATAAAAAAATTCCTCGAAATCCGCGTTTTTAGGTTGTAGGAGGTTCCCTCTTGTCACTACACGAAATCTATCAACGGATTCGTATTCTGCACGAAAAAATACGTAAAATATGATGTGGAGAAAAGTTTTCTAGCGATTTTAGATGTTGATGAAAAAAAAGGGCGAAAAACGTCGAATTCGACCGGGAAGAGGGCTAAAATCGCGTTTGAAGTTGTGGATTCTTCCCGACCAGGTAACGGCATGAATAAACGCTTCAGCCATTCGCCGGTCACCATATTTTGTGTATTTTTTCCCGTACAACACGATACGCCACTCATTTTCATTGTATAACAATCGGAAAATTAAGATATTGCCGTTTTTCTGAAAAGTAGTTTTTAAAATAAAAAAATTCCTCGAAATCCGCGTTTTTAGGTTGTAGGAGATTCCCTCTTGTCACTACACGAAATCTATCAACGGATTCGGATTCTGCACGAAAAAATACGTAAAATATGATGTGGAGAAAAGTTTTCTAGCGATTGTAGATGTTGATGAAAAAAAAGGGCTAAAAACGTCGAATTCGACCGGGAAGAGGGCTAAAATCGCGTTTGAAGTTTTGGATTCTTCCCGACCAGGTAACGGCATGAATAAACGCTTCAGCCATTCGCCGGTCACCCTATTTTGTGTATTTTTTCCCGTACAACACGATAAGCAACTCATTTTCATTGTATAACAATCGGAAAATTAAGATATTGCCGTTTTTCTGAAAAGTAGTTTTTAAAATAAAAAAATTAATCGAAATCCGCGTTTTTATGTTGTAGGATATTCCCTCTTGTCACTACACAAAATCTATCAACGGATTCGTATTCTGCACGAAAAAATACGTAAAATATGATGTGGAGAAAAGTTTTCTAGCGATTGTAGATGTTGATGAAAAAAAAGGGCTAAAAACGTCGAATTCGACCGGGAAGAGGGCTAAAATCGCGTTTGACGTTTTGGATCCTTCCCGACCAGGTAACGGCATGAATAAACGCTTCAGCCATTCGCCGGTCACCCTATTTTGTGTATTTTTTCCCGTACAACACGATAAGCAACTCATTTTCATTGTATAACAATCGGAAAATTAAGATATTGCCGTTTTTCTGAAAAGTAGTTTTTAAAATAAAAAAATTCCTCGAAATCCGCGTTTTTAGGTTGTAGGATATTCCCTCTTGTCACTACACAAAATCTATCAACGGATTCGGATTCTGCACGAAAAAATACGTAAAATATGATGTGGAGAAAAGTTTTCTAGCGATTGTAGATGTTGATGAAAAAAAAGGGCAAAAAACGTCGAATTCGACCGGGAAGACGGCTAAAATCGCGTTTGAAGTTTTGGATTCTTCCCGACCAGGTAACGGCATGAATAAACGCTTCAGCCATTCGCCGGTCACCCTATTTTGTGTATTTTTTCCCGTACAACACGATAAGCAACTCATTTTCATTGTATAACAATCGGAAAATTAAGATATTGCCGTTTTTCTGAAAAGTAGTTTTTAAAATAAAAAAATTCCTCGAAATCCGCGTTTTTAGGTTGTAGGATATTCCCTCTTGTCACTACACAAAATCTATCAACGGATTCGGATTCTGCACGAAAAAATACGTAAAATATGATGTGGAGAAAAGTTTTCTAGCGATTGTAGATGTTGATGAAAAAAAAGGGCAAAAAACGTCGAATTCGACCGGGAAGACGGCTAAAATCGCGTTTGAAGTTTTGGATTCTTCCCGACCAGGTAACGGCATGAATAAACGCTTCAGCCATTCGCCGGTCACCCTATTTTGTGTATTACACGATACGCCACTCATTTTCATTGTATAACAATCGGAAAATTAAGATATTGCCGTTTTTCTGAAAAGTAGTTTTTAAAATAAAAAAATTCCTCGAAATCCGCGTTTTTAGGTTGTAGGAGGTTCCCTCTTGTCACTACACGAAATCTATCAACGGATTCGTATTCTGCACGAAAAAATACGTAAAATATGATGTGGAGAAAAGTTTTCTAGCGATTTTAGATGTTGATGAAAAAAAAGGGCGAAAAACGTCGAATTCGACCGGGAAGAGGGCTAAAATCGCGTTTGAAGTTGTGGATTCTTCCCGACCAGGTAACGGCATGAATAAACGCTTCAGCCATTCGCCGGTCACCATATTTTGTGTATTTTTTCCCGTACAACACGATACGCCACTCATTTTCATTGTATAACAATCGGAAAATTAAGATATTGCCGTTTTTCTGAAAGGTAGGTTTTAAAATAAAAAAATTCCTCGAAATCCGCGTTTTTAGGTTGTAGGAGATTCCCTCTTGTCACTACACGAAATCTATCAACGGATTCGGATTCTGCACGAAAAAAATACGTAAAATATGATGTGGAGAAAAGTTTTCTAGCGATTGTAGATGTTGATGAAAAAAAAGGGCAAAAAACGTCGAATTCGACCGGGAAGAGGGCTAAAATCGCGTTTTGAAGTTTTGGATTCTTCCCGACCAGGTAACGGCATGAAGAAACGCTTCAGCCATTCGCCGGTCACCCTGTTTTGTGTATTTTTTCCCGTACAACACGATAAGCAACTCATTTTCATTGTATAACAATCGGAAAATTAAAATATTGCCGTTTTTCTGAAAAGTAGTTTTTAAAATAAAAAAATTCCTCGAAATCCGCGTTTTTAGGTTGTAGGAGGTTCCCTCTTGTCACTACACGAAATCTATCAACGGATTCGTATTCTGCACGAAAAAATACGTAAAATATGATGTGGAGAAAAGTTTTCTAGCGATTTTAGATGTTGATGAAAAAAAAGGGCGAAAAACGTCGAATTCGACCGGGAAGAGGGCTAAAATCGCGTTTGAAGTTGTGGATTCTTCCCGACCAGGTAACGGCATGAATAAACGCTTCAGCCATTCGCCGGTCACCATATTTTGTGTATTTTTTCCCGTACAACACGATACGCCACTCATTTTCATTGTATAACAATCGGAAAATTAAGATATTGCCGTTTTTCTGAAAAGTAGTTTTTAAAATAAAAAAATTCCTCGAAATCCGCGTTTTTAGGTTGTAGGAGATTCCCTCTTGTCACTACACGAAATCTATCAACGGATTCGGATTCTGCACGAAAAAATACGTAAAATATGATATGGAGAAAAGTTTTCTAGCGATTGTAGATGTTGATGAAAAAAAAGGGCAAAAAACGTCGAATTCGACCGGGAAGAGGGCTAAAATCGCGTTTGAAGTTTTGGATTCTTCCCGACCAGGTAACGGCATGAATAAACGCTTCAGCCATTCGCCGGTCACCCTATTTTGTGTATTTTTTCCCGTACAACACGATAAGCAACTCATTTTCATTGTATAACAATCGGAAAATTAAGATATTGCCGTTTTTCTGAAAAGTAGTTTTTTAAAATAAAAAAATTCCTCGAAATCCGCGTTTTTTAGGTTGTAGGATATTCCCTCTTGTCACTACACAAAATCTATCAACGGATTCGGATTCTGCACGAAAAAATACGTAAAATATGATGTGGAGAAAAGTTTTCTAGCGATTTTAGATGTTGATGAAAAAAAAGGGCGAAAAAACGTCGAATTCGACCGGGAAGAGGGCTAAAATCGCGTTTGACGTTTTGGATCCTTCCCGACCAGGTAACAGCATGAATAAACGCTTCAGCCATTCGCCGGTCACCCTATTTTGTGTATTTTTTCCCGTACAACACGATAAGCAACTCATTTTCATTGTATAACAAACGGAAAATTAAGATATTGCCGTTTTTCTGAAAAGTAGTTTTTAAAATAAAAAAATTCCTCGAAATCCGCGTTTTTATGTTGTAGGATATTCCCTCTTGTCACTACACAAAATCTATCAACGGATTCGTATTCTGCACGAAAAAATACGTAAAATATGATGTGGAGAAAAGTTTTCTAGCGATTGTAGATGTTGATGAAAAAAAAGGGCTAAAAACGTCGAATTCGACCGGGAAGAGGGCTAAAATCGCGTTTGACGTTTTTGGATCCTTCCCGACCAGGTAACGGCATGAATAAACGCTTCAGCCATTCGCCGGTCACCCTATTTTGTGTATTTTTTTCCCGTACAACACGATAAGCAACTCATTTTCATTGTATAACAATCGGAAAATTAAGATATTGCCGTTTTTCTGAAAAGTAGTTTTTAAAATAAAAAAATTCCTCGAAATCCGCGTTTTTTAGGTTGTAGGAGGTTCCCTCTTGTCACTACACGAAATCTATCAACGGATTCGTATTCTGCACGAAATAATACGTAAAATATGATGTGGAGAAAAGTTTTCTAGCGATTTTAGATGTTGATGAAAAAAAAAGGGCGAAAAACGTCGAATTCGACCGGAAAGAGGGCTAAAATCGCGTTTGAAGTTTTGGATTCTTCCCGACCAGGTAACGGCATGAATAAACGCTTCAGCCATTCGCCGGTCACCCTATTTTGTGTATTTTTTCCCGTACAACACGATAAGCAACTCATTTTCATTGTATAACAATCGGAAAATTAAAATATTGCCGTTTTTCTGAAAAGTAGTTTTTAAAATAAAAAAATTTCTCGAAATCCGCGTTTTTAGGTTGTCGGAGGTTCCCTCTTGTCACTACACAAAATCTATCAACGGATTCGTATTCTGCACGAAAAAATACGTAAAATATGATGTGGAGAAAAGTTTTCTAGCGATTGTAGATGTTGATGAAAAAAAAGGGCTAAAAACGTCGAATTCGACCGGGAAGAGGGCTAAAATCGCGTTTGACGTTTTGGATTCTTCCCGACCAGGTAACGGCATGAATAAACGCTTCAGCCATTCGCCGGTCACCCTATTTTGTGTATTTTTTCCCGTACAACACGATAAGCAACTCATTTTCATTGTATAACAATCGGAAAATTAAAACTATTGCCGTTTTTCTGAAAAGTAGTTTTTAAAATAAAAAAATTCCTCGAAATCCGCGTTTTTATGTTGTAGGATATTCCCTCTTGTCACTACACAAAATCTATCAACGGATTCGTATTCTGCACGAAAAAATACGTAAAATATGATGTGGAGAAAAGTTTTCTAGCGATTGTAGATGTTGATGAAAAAAAAGGGCTAAAAACGTCGAATTCGACCGGGAAGAGGGCTAAAATCGCGTTTGACGTTTTGGATCCTTCCCGACCAGGTAACGGCATGAATAAAACGCTTCAGCCATTCGCCGGTCACCCTATTTTGTGTATTTTTTCCCGTACAACACGATAAGCAACTCATTTTCATTGTATAACAATCGGAAAATTAAGATATTGCCGTTTTTCTGAAAAGTAGTTTTTAAAATAAAAAAATTCCTCGAAATCCGCGTTTTTAGGTTGTAGGAGGTTCCCTCTTGTCACTACACGAAATCTATCAACGGATTCGTATTCTGCACGAAAAAATACGTAAAATATGATGTGGAGAAAAGTTTTCTAGCGATTGTAGATGTTGATGAAAAAAAAAGGGCTAAAAACGTCGAATTCGACCGGGAAGAGGGCTAAAATCGCGTTTGACGTTTTGGATCCTTCCCGACCAGGTAACGGCATGAATAAACGCTTCAGCCATTCGCCGGTCACCCTATTTTGTGTATTTTTTCCCGTACAACACGATAAGCAACTCATTTTCATTGTATAACAATCGGAAAATTAAGATATTGCCGTTTTTCTGAAAAGTAGTTTTTAAAATAAAAAAATTCCTCGAAATCCGCGTTTTTATGTTGTAGGATATTCCCTCTTGTCACTACACAAAATCTATCAACGGATTCGTATTCTGCACGAAAAAATACGTAAAATATGATGTGGAGAAAAGTTTTCTAGCGATTGTAGATGTTGATGAAAAAAAAAGGGCTAAAAACGTCGAATTCGACCGGGAAGAGGGCTAAAATCGCGTTTGACGTTTTGGATCCTTCCCGACCAGGTAACGGCATGAATAAACGCTTCAGCCATTCGCCGGTCACCCTATTTTGTGTATTTTTTCCCGTACAACACGATAAGCAACTCATTTTCATTGTATATCAATCGGAAAATTAAGATATTGCCGTTTTTCTGAAAAGTAGTTTTTAAAATAAAAAAATTCCTCGAAATCCGCGTTTTTTAGGTTGTAGGAGGTTCCCTCTTGTCACTACACGAAATCTATCAACGGATTCGTATTCTGCACGAAAAAATACGTAAAATATGATGTGGAGAAAAGTTTTCTAGCGATTTTAGATGTTGATGAAAAAAAAAGGGCGAAAAACGTCGAATTCGACCGGAAAGAGGGCTAAAATCGCGTTTGAAGTTTTGGATTGTTCCCGACCAGGTAACGGCATGAATAAACGCTTCAGCCATTCGCCGGTCACCCTATTTTGTGTATTTTTTCCCGTACAACACGATAAGCAACTCATTTTCATTGTATAACAATCGGAAAATTAAAATATTGCCGTTTTTCTGAAAAGTAGTTTTTAAAATAAAAAAATTTCTCGAAATCCGCGTTTTTAGGTTGTCGGAGGTTCCCTCTTGTCACTACACAAAATCTATCAACGGATTCGTATTCTGCACGAAAAAATACGTAAAATATGATGTGGAGAAAAGTTTTCTAGCGATTGTAGATGTTGATGAAAAAAAAAGGGCTAAAAACGTCGAATTCGACCGGGAAGAGGGCTAAAATCGCGTTTGACGTTTTGGATTCTTCCCGACCAGGTAACGGCATGAATAAACGCTTCAGCCATTCGCCGGTCACCATAATTTGTGTATTTTTTCCCGTACAACACGATACGCCACTCATTTTCATTGTATAACAATCGGAAAATTAAGATATTGCCGTTTTTCTGAAAAGTAGTTTTTAAAATAAAAAAATTCCTCGAAATCCGCGTTTTTAGGTTGTAGGAGGTTCCCTCTTGTCACTACACGAAATCTATCAACGGATTCGTATTCTGCACGAAAAAATACGTAAAATATGATGTGGAGAAAAGTTTTCTAGCGATTTTAGATGTTGATGAAAAAAAAGGGCGAAAAACGTCGAATTCGACCGGGAAGAGGGCTAAAATCGCGTTTGAAATTGTGGATTCTTCCCGACCAGGTAACGGCATGAATAAACGCTTCAGCCATTCGCCGGTCACCATATTTTGTGTATTTTTTCCCGTACAACACGATACGCCACTCATTTTCATTGTATAACAATCGGAAAATTAAGATATTGCCGTTTTTTCTGAAAAGTAGTTTTTAAAATAAAAAAATTCCTCGAAATCCGCGTTTTTAGGTTGTAGGAGATTCCCTCTTGTCACTACACGAAATCTATCAACGGATTCGGATTCTGCACGAAAAAATACGTAAAATATGATGTGGAGAAAAGTTTTCTAGCGATTGTAGATGTTGATGAAAAAAAAGGGCAAAAAAACGTCGAATTCGACCGGGAAGAGGGCTAAAATCGCGTTTGAAGTTTTGGATTCTTCCCGACCAGGTAACGGCATGAATAAACGCTTCAGCCATTCGCCGGTCACCCTATTTTGTGTATTTTTTCCCGTACAACACGATAAGCAACTCATTTTCATTGTATAACAATCGGAAAATTAAGATATTGCCGTTTTTCTGAAAAGTAGTTTTTAAAATAAAAAAATTCCTCGAAATCCGCGTTTTTAGGTTGTAGGATATTCCCTCTTGTCACTACACAAAATCTATCAACGGATTCGGATTCTGCACGAAAAAATACGTAAAATATGATGTGGAGAAAAGTTTTCTAGCGATTGTAGATGTTGATGAAAAAAAAGGGCAAAAAACGTCGAATTCGACCGGGAAGACGGCTAAAATCGCGTTTGAAGTTTTGGATTCTTCCCGACCAGGTAACGGCATGAATAAACGCTTCAGCCATTCGCCGGTCACCCTATTTTGTGTATTTTTTCCCGTACAACACGATAAGCAACTCATTTTCATTGTATAACAATCGGAAAATTAAGATATTGCCGTTTTTCTGAAAAGTAGTTTTTAAAATAAAAAAATTCCTCGAAATCCGCGTTTTTAGGTTGTAGGATATTCCCTCTTGTCACTACACAAAATCTATCAACGGATTCGGATTCTGCACGAAAAAATACGTAAAATATGATGTGGAGAAAAGTTTTCTAGCGATTGTAGATGTTGATGAAAAAAAAGGGCAAAAAACGTCGAATTCGACCGGGAAGACGGCTAAAATCGCGTTTGAAGTTTTGGATTCTTCCCGACCAGGTAACGGCATGAATAAACGCTTCAGCCATTCGCCGGTCACCCTATTTTGTGTATTTTTTCCCGTACAACACGATAAGCAACTCATTTTCATTGTATAACAATCGGAAAATTAAGATATTGCCGTTTTTCTGAAAAGTAGTTTTTAAAATAAAAAAATTCCTCGAAATCCGCGTTTTTAGGTTGTAGGAGGTTCCCTCTTGTCACTACACGAAATCTATCAACGGATTCGTATTCTGCACGAAAAAATACGTAAAATATGATGTGGAGAAAAGTTTTCTAGCGATTTTAGATGTTGATGAAAAAAAAAGGCGAAAAACGTCGAATTCGACCGGAAAGAGGGCTAAAATCGCGTTTGAAGTTTTGGATTCTTCCCGACCAGGTAACGGCATGAAGAAACGCTTCAGCCATTCGCCGGTCACCCTGTTTTGTGTATTTTTTCCCGTACAACACGATAAGCAACTCATTTTCATTGTATAACAATCGGAAAATTAAAATATTGCCGTTTTTCTGAAAAGTAGTTTTTAAAATAAAAAAATTTCTCGAAATCCGCGTTTTTAGGTTGTAGGATATTCCCTCTTGTCACTACACAAAATCTATCAACGGATTCGTATTCTGCACGAAAAAATACGTAAAATATGATGTGGAGAAAAGTTTTCTAGCGATTGTAGATGTTGATGAAAAAAAAGGGCTAAAAACGTCGAATTCGACCGGGAAGAGGGCTAAAATCGCGTTTGACGTTTTGGATCCTTCCCGACCAGGTAACGGCATGAATAAACGCTTCAGCCATTCGCCGGTCACCCTATTTTGTGTATTTTTTCCCGTACAACACGATAAGCAACTCATTTTCATTGTATAACAATCGGAAAATTAAGATATTGCCGTTTTTCTGAAAAGTAGTTTTTAAAATAAAAAAATTCCTCGAAATCCGCGTTTTTAGGTTGTAGGAGGTTCCCTCTTGTCACTACACGAAATCTATCAACGGATTCGTATTCTGCACGAAAAAATACGTAAAATATGATGTGGAGAAAAGTTTTCTAGCGATTTTAGATGTTGATGAAAAAAAAGGGCGAAAAACGTCGAATTCGACCGGAAAGAGGGCTAAAATCGCGTTTGAAGTTTTGGATTCTTCCCGACCAGGTAACGGCATGAATAAACGCTTCAGCCATTCGCCGGTCACCCTATTTTGTGTATTTTTTCCCGTACAACACGATAAGCAACTCATTTTCATTGTATAACAATCGGAAAATTAAAATATTGCCGTTTTTCTGAAAAGTAGTTTTTAAAATAAAAAAATTTCTCGAAATCCGCGTTTTTAGGTTGTCGGAGGTTCCCTCTTGTCACTACACAAAATCTATCAACGGATTCGTATTCTGCACGAAAAAATACGTAAAATATGATGTGGAGAAAAGTTTTCTAGCGATTGTAGATGTTGATGAAAAAAAAAGGCGAAAAACGTCGAATTCGACCGGAAAGAGGGCTAAAATCGCGTTTGACGTTTTGGATTCTTCCCGACCAGGTAACGGCATGAATAAACGCTTCAGCCATTCGCCGGTCACCATATTTTGTGTATTTTTTCCCGTTCAATACGATACGCCACTCATTTTCATTGTATAACAATCGGAAAATTAAGATATTGCCGTTTTTCTGAAAAGTAGTTTTTAAAATAAAAAAATTCCTCGAAATCCGCGTTTTTAGGTTGTAGGAGGTTCCCTCTTGTCACTACACGAAATCTATCAACGGATTCGTATTCTGCACGAAAAAATACGTAAAATATGATGTGGAGAAAAGTTTTCTAGCGATTTTAGATGTTGATGAAAAAAAAGGGCGAAAAACGTCGAATTCGACCGGGAAGAGGGCTAAAATCGCGTTTGACGTTTTGGATCCTTCCCGACCAGGTAACAGCATGAATAAACGCTTCAGCCATTCGCCGGTCACCCTATTTTGTGTATTTTTTCCCGTACAACACGATAAGCAACTCATTTTCATTGTATAACAATCGGAAAATTAAGATATTGCCGTTTTTCTGAAAAGTAGTTTTTAAAATAAAAAAATTCCTCGAAATCCGCGTTTTTATGTTGTAGGATATTCCCTCTTGTCACTACACAAAATCTATCAACGGATTCGTATTCTGCACGAAAAAATACGTAAAATATGATGTGGAGAAAAGTTTTCTAGCGATTTTAGATGTTGATGAAAAAAAAGGGCGAAAAACGTCGAATTCGACCGGAAAGAGGGCTAAAATCGCGTTTGAAGTTTTGGATTCTTCCCGACCAGGTAACGGCATGAATAAACGCTTCAGCCATTCGCCGGTCACCCTGTTTTGTGTATTTTTTCCCGTACAACACGATAAGCAACTCATTTTCATTGTATAACAATCGGAAAATTAAAATATTGCCGTTTTTCTGAAAAGTGGTTTTTAAAATAAAAAAATTCCTCGAAATCCGCGTTTTTATGTTGTAGGATATTCCCTCTTGTCACTACACAAAATCTATCAACGGATTGGTATTCTGCACGAAAAAATACTTAAAATATGATGTGGAGAAAAGTTTTCTAGCGATTGTAGATGTTGATGAAAAAAAAGGGCTAAAAACGTCGAATTCGACCGGGAAGAGGGCTAAAATCGCGTTTGACGTTTTGGATCCTTCCCGACCAGGTAACAGCATGAATAAACGCTTCAGCCATTCGCCGGTCACCCTATTTTGTGTATTTTTTCCCGTACAACACGATACGCCACTCATTTTCATTGTATAACAATCGGAAAATTAAGATATTGCCGTTTTTCTGAAAAGTAGTTTTTAAAATAAAAAAATTCCTCGAAATCCGCGTTTTTAGGTTGTAGGAGGTTCCCTCTTGTCACTACACGAAATCTATCAACGGATTCGTATTCTGCACGAAAAAATACGTAAAATATGATGTGGAGAAAAGTTTTCTAGCGATTTTAGATGTTGATGAAAAAAAAGGGCGAAAAACGTCGAATTCGACCGGGAAGAGGGCTAAAATCGCGTTTGAAGTTGTGGATTCTTCCCGACCAGGTAACGGCATGAATAAACGCTTCAGCCATTCGCCGGTCACCATATTTTGTGTATTTTTTCCCGTACAACACGATACGCCACTCATTTTCATTGTATAACAATCGGAAAATTAAGATATTGCCGTTTTTCTGAAAGGTAGTTTTTAAAATAAAAAAATTCCTCGAAATCCGCGTTTTTAGGTTGTAGGAGATTCCCTCTTGTCACTACACGAAATCTATCAACGGATTCGGATTCTGCACGAAAAAATACGTAAAATATGATGTGGAGAAAAGTTTTCTAGCGATTGTAGATGTTGATGAAAAAAAAGGGCAAAAAACGTCGAATTCGACCGGGAAGAGGGCTAAAATCGCGTTTGAAGTTTTGGATTCTTCCCGACCAGGTAACGGCATGAAGAAACGCTTCAGCCATTCGCCGGTCACCCTGTTTTGTGTATTTTTTCCCGTACAACACGATAAGCAACTCATTTTCATTGTATAACAATCGGAAAATTAAAATATTGCCGTTTTTCTGAAAAGTAGTTTTTAAAATAAAAAAATTCCTCGAAATCCGCGTTTTTATGTTGTAGGATATTCCCTCTTGTCACTACACAAAATCTATCAACGGATTCGTATTCTGCACGAAAAAATACGTAAAATATGATGTGGAGAAAAGTTTTCTAGCGATTGTAGATGTTGATGAAAAAAAAGGGCTAAAAACGTCGAATTCGACCGGGAAGAGGGCTAAAATCGCGTTTGACGTTTTGGATCCTTCCCGACCAGGTAACAGCATGAATAAACGCTTCAGCCATTCGCCGGTCACCCTATTTTGTGTATTTTTTCCCGTACAACACGATAAGCAACTCATTTTCATTGTATAACAATCGGAAAATTAAGATATTGCCGTTTTTCTGAAAAGTAGTTTTTAAAATAAAAAAATTCCTCGAAATCCGCGTTTTTAGGTTGTAGGAGGTTCCCTCTTGTCACTACACGAAATCTATCAACGGATTCGTATTCTGCACGAAAAAATACGTAAAATATGATGTGGAGAAAAGTTTTCTAGCGATTTTAGATGTTGATGAAAAAAAAGGGCTAAAAACGTCGAATTCGACCGGGAAGAGGGCTAAAATCGCGTTTGAAGTTTTGGATTCTTCCCGACCAGGTAACGGCATGAATAAACGCTTCAGCCATTCGCCGGTCACCCTATTTTGTGTATTTTTTCCCGTACAACACGATAAGCAACTCATTTTCATTGTATAACAATCGGAAAATTAAGATATTGCCGTTTTTCTGAAAAGTAGTTTTTAAAATAAAAAAATTCCTCGAAATCCGCGTTTTTAGGTTGTAGGAGGTTCCCTCTTGTCACTACACGAAATCTATCAACGGATTCGTATTCTGCACGAAAAAATACGTAAAATTGTTACGTCCGGGTAACATTAAGAATTCGCCCTGTTTTAGACCTTAGCAAAGGCTAATTAGTCCGGGATACGGGCTTGGTGATTTGGTTGTAATGGAATTTTGTTGGATAATAATTTTGGATATTTTAGTGATTATTTGGAATAATAAGGAGTTGTTGAGTTTAAAGGAAATAGAAATTCGCGGTGGTCCGCGCAACTTCTGCTATAGGTTGAATATAGGACATCCAGTGAGCTCGCGGTGGGCCGCGCAGCTCGGTGGATTTAGGAAAATGATTGTATTGCTCGCGGTGGACCGCGCAGCTCGGTGGATTTTGGAAAACGATTCCATAGCTCGCGGTGGACCGCGCAACTGGAAATCGTCTTGAAGATTTTATTATGAGTTCGCGGTGGTCCGCGCAACTCATTTGGATTCGAAGGTTATGATGATGAGCTCGCGGTGGTCCGCGCAGCTCGGAAATAAATCGAAGATTCCATTTAACTATTTTACTTGAAAAATGGACGAGCGGTACAAGTTCCAGCTCGATCCGAAGAGGTTGAAATATTTACAAGAACTGTCGAGAACTGACTGACTGACTGAACTGAACTGAACAATTTTCTGTACAAAATGTGGTCTTATATACTAGTGGTATATCTATCTTTGTTTTTGAATAAGGGTAGGAAAGGGCAAGTTTCTTGTAGCTTATTGGCTCAAACTCGCCGTCTCCCACTTCCTATGTTTTGAACGAATTGGAAGGAATTGTTATTTGTAGACTATGTGTGAGGGCCTAGACGTCCCCTTCCCTTAACCATCGGGGTAGGGCCTTATCTTCAGGAAATACGATGCTGTTTTGAGGGTTGCTAGATACTAGGCGCTTTGGTGGAGTTACGGGGATGTAACACCTCCCCTCTGAGATCAAATGTCGGCTAGAGATTTTTAAGTGACATTTGATTATGGGTAGATTTGAATGAGATTTGAAGAATTTAATCTTTTAATTCTCTCTTCGCGTAATAAAATTAATTTTTGCGCTGATATATTTTGATCTATAAATTTTAACATTTAAATTATGATTAGAGCCTATCGGTTTAGTTTGATGTTTGTCATTTTTATTTTAACTTAGTAAAAGGATAACTTTGGATTTATTTAAATTTATGGAATTACCGATTTTCTTGCTTAAATTTTCGAATACTAGTTATGAGTGCAAATTAATCTAAACCAATCAATTTCTATCAGGATCGTGTTAACTTGACTCGTTGTTGAAGATTTCTTGAAGTTGACTGATGAGCCTCCCGAAGATGATTTAGTTGTATTTTCTTCTTCTTTTGTTGATTCTGCAGTATCTGATTCTTCGTCCTTTGGACCCGATGTATGGATAAATTGAAGTATTTGCAATTCATTTCGTTTGATATGATTTGACGAAAATTATGCGTTATTGAATCTCGTATGGCTTCGATTCAGTATGAGAGACCATTTATAGACGGTAAGAAGTTCGTAGCTGCGCCTTAAGGCGTCCTCGATGCGTAAGATTGCTCAATTTCGTATATTTTATCAAATTCGAAGATTTCGACGATTCCAGAGATTTAGAAGATTTTGATGATTCTTGTGAAGAACATGAAACTCGTGGTCTATCCTGTACAGAGTCGACAGGATGATTTTTTAAAATTTGTCTATTCCCAGAAGAAGTGAAGGTCCCGACATATATGTAAGGTTTATTGGCTTCTCTTCTAAGTACATGATGGAGTTTCCGAGTTTTCCACGATCTTGTTGGCCGTTACGTAGATGCAACTCATCATCGATGATACTGATTTTTATTTCCACTTCTGGTTCGTTATTTTGAGTATAATTGGAGCAATCTCCAAACTGGTCCAGTTGGAATTTTGTACCGGCATCTCCCAGCGGATACGTTTTAGTTGATGATAACGCCATCTACGTTATCGAATTTGAGGTCGTCTTCAATGCATTTGATTATATGCAAATTTGTGAGGAGACTTTGTTGATATGATGAAAATATTCTTGAAGGCTTGCTGTTCATCGTTCAATCGTTGTGTCAACACGTCGCGATATAATTGATTGATCTGATTTTTTTTTAATACGTTTTTCATAAGCACAAATTTTATAACCTTTGGTTCACGAAATAGATTTTTGGTCATTTTAAATTTTCTAGAACTATAATTATTCAAAATAGTGTAAAGGTTTTAAATTTAGGTTTTTAAAGGATGTTCTGTGCGTATCAACGAATAATCAATTGACAATTTTTTTCTAATTGCGTCGATTAATTATATATAGATATTAATTTGTATAAAATGCTATCAAGTAGTTTTTTTTCTTTTTTTTTCTTATGATTGAAAAGACTTGTTGACTTTGACGATTTATTAGTTAATAGGCACGTCGTTCCTGCTATTCGATTAATTAAATTTGATTTAACGTCGCCTATTATTTAATGAAACTTTTTTTTTTTGATATCCGTTCTACTTCTTGAATTTGATAATGAGTAATTTTCTTAATTTTTCTTTACTCATACGTCTTGAAATTTTCATTAAAAACATTTTATCACGCGTATATCTATGAATAGTTGTGATAGATAGATCGCATGATCGATTTTGATGAGTTTGTTGAATTGAAAGAATTGAACCTAGTATTAATACGCTGTTAGAATATTGACACAATAGTAACTGATAAATCTAAACGGACTGATTATTGTTTGGAAAATATTCTTCAATTATTTTACGACTCGTTTTTCTTGACAACATAATATTTCTTTTTTTTTCTTATTTAATAAATCGCTGTTGTGGTTATTTCTTTGTTGTCTCATGAGAGTAAGTAATTTGAGGTATTCATGTAGACAATAAAGATTTTTGTTTTATGTTTATTTGAATTTTTTATTTATTTTTCTTTCCTGGGAATCTTTTTAAGTATTGATGCGGATGGCATTGTGAAAATCTACTTTCCCAGGTATATATACTTTAAATTAGAATTGGAAATTATGAATTTTCAGCTTTCATATAATGCTCTATTGGTTTTCTTTTTAAATTATTTCCCGTTGCGTCTCAGAGGTCTAAAACTTGTACGATCCGTCTCAGAGGTCTAAAACTTGTACGATGCGTCTCAGAGGTTATATTGTACTTGTACGCCATGTCTCAGAGGTTTTTATTTGACTTGTACGTTATGTCTCAGAGGTTTTTGATTTAACTTGTACGAACGAGATTATTGAATTTTCGTAAATTTTTTTTTCTTCGGAATGAAAAGGTCAGAGAGCTCATTGATTTCGAAGATATTCAAAATATTGTCAATTTAGACGATTTTGACAATGTTATTGATTTAGAATATTTTGACAATTTGCCGATTTAGAAGTTTTTGACAATATTGTTGATGTAGATGATTTTGACAATGTTGTCGATTTAGAAGATTTTGACAATATTGTTGATTTAGAAGATTTTGACAATATTGTCGATTTAGAAGATTTTGACGATATTGGCGATTTAGATGATTTTGACAATATTGTCGATTTAGATGATTTTGACAATATTGTCGATTTAGAAGATTTTGACAATATTGTTGATTTTGAAGATTTCGTAAATTTAATGCATGAACACATTTAATGATTCCTTCGATGTGTTTTTTTTATATTTAACGTGATAGTCATGCAATGCGTTTTAGATTCTAGAGTGTTTAGAAACTTTATTTAATCGTTTCCCAGATTTTTAACCTGTTCGATAGGGAAATCGTGGTAAATTTTATGAACATGACTAAACATCCTAAGATATCCACTGTAAATGACCCTAAGGTTTCACTCGTTGCGTCATTATTCTATATTATACCAAATTTCTATATTATCTACTATGGCTCCCGGTTTGACCGATTTATCAAGTTTTTAAACAGTTTATGAAAAAGGATTTTGTCTGCATTGTTTCAGAATGATAATTTTTTTCCAAGACTGACACGTTTTTTTTTTTGATGATTTTTTTTTTTATGAATTCTTTATATATATTTTTCTTGAATATCTGAATTTAGAAGGTTTCTTATTATTCGTGCTTCTTTGGCGGGCGGCCTTTCCTATCTCTAGAGGATTTGGCGCGACAGACCCTAAATCAACACGGTAACTGAATGACCCATGCGGATGCATATTTGGTCCATCACTACAGCCCTAACTGTAGAGATTACGCGTTCTCGGCCCGGCAATGCCTTATCTACGCGCTGCATTTCCCGGTGTGCGTTTTTTGCTGTTTGTTTGTCTATCGTCATAGCGTGCGTCTCGGTTTCGTTCAGCGTCGTGTGTCGGATTTTCATTTCCGTCAAGAAAACTTTTAACACACTCCTGCTAAGTGGAGGTTTTATGCACGTACGCTGCGCTACGAGAATGTGATTGCGTACTCAACTTTAGATTATAAAATTTGAATTTGATTTTTATTTGAAATTTGAATCTATTAAAAACGTTTTTATTCAAAGAATTTAAATTTGATTTTTTTTTAGAATTTGAATTTTGAATTTCATTTAGATTCTTGAATATGAATATGTTTTCAAAATTTTAATTTGCTTTTTAATTTGAATTCTTAAATTATTTTCTTTCATGATTTATATTTTTTGTTTGCTTTATGAAATGATACAACCAAATTACCGTTTTGTATCCCACCGCTGTCACCAAAAAGTATGTTACGTCCGGGTAACATTAAGAATTCGCCCTGTTTTAGACCTTAGCAAAGGCTAATTAGTCCGGGATACGGGCTTGGTGATTTGGTTGTAATGGAATTTTGTTGGATAATAATTTTGGATATTTTAGTGATTATTTGGAATAATAAGGAGTTGTTGAGTTTAAAGGAAATAGAAATTCGCGGTGGTCCGCGCAACTTCTGCTATAGGTTGAATATAGGACATCCAGTGAGCTCGCGGTGGGCCGCGCAGCTCGGTGGATTTAGGAAAATGATTGTATTGCTCGCGGTGGACCGCGCAGCTCGGTGGATTTTGGAAAACGATTCCATAGCTCGCGGTGGACCGCGCAACTGGAAATCGTCTTGAAGATTTTATTATGAGTTCGCGGTGGTCCGCGCAACTCATTTGGATTCGAAGGTTATGATGATGAGCTCGCGGTGGTCCGCGCAGCTCGGAAATAAATCGAAGATTCCATTTAACTATTTTACTTGAAAAATGGACGAGCGGTACAAGTTCCAGCTCGATCCGAAGAGGTTGAAATATTTACAAGAACTGTCGAGAACTGACTGACTGACTGAACTGAACTGAACAATTTTCTGTACAAAATGTGGTCTTATATACTAGTGGTATATCTATCTTTGTTTTTGAATAAGGGTAGGAAAGGGCAAGTTTCTTGTAGCTTATTGGCTCAAACTCGCCGTCTCCCACTTCCTATGTTTTGAACGAATTGGAAGGAATTGTTATTTGTAGACTATGTGTGAGGGCCTAGACGTCCCCTTCCCTTAACCATCGGGGTAGGGCCTTATCTTCAGGAAATACGATGCTGTTTTGAGGGTTGCTAGATACTAGGCGCTTTGGTGGAGTTACGGGGATGTAACAAAATATGATGTGGAGAAAAGTTTTCTAGCGATTTTAGATGTTGATGAAAAAAAAGGGCGAAAAACGTCGAATTCGACCGGGAAGAGGGCTAAAATCGCGTTTGAAGTTGTGGATTCTTCCCGACCAGGTAACGGCATGAATAAACGCTTCAGCCATTCGCCGGTCACCATATTTTGTGTATTTTTTCCCGTACAACACGATACGCCACTCATTTTCATTGTATAACAATCGGAAAATTAAGATATTGCCGTTTTTCTGAAAGGTAGTTTTTAAAATAAAAAAATTCCTCGAAATCCGCGTTTTTAGGTTGTAGGAGATTCCCTCTTGTCACTACACGAAATCTATCAACGGATTCGGATTCTGCACGAAAAAATACGTAAAATATGATGTGGAGAAAAGTTTTCTAGCGATTGTAGATGTTGATGAAAAAAAAGGGCAAAAAACGTCGAATTCGACCGGGAAGAGGGCTAAAATCGCGTTTGAAGTTTTGGATTCTTCCCGACCAGGTAACGGCATGAAGAAACGCTTCAGCCATTCGCCGGTCACCCTGTTTTGTGTATTTTTTCCCGTACAACACGATAAGCAACTCATTTTCATTGTATAACAATCGGAAAATTAAAATATTGCCGTTTTTCTGAAAAGTAGTTTTTAAAATAAAAAAATTCCTCGAAATCCGCGTTTTTATGTTGTAGGATATTCCCTCTTGTCACTACACAAAATCTATCAACGGATTCGTATTCTGCACGAAAAAATACGTAAAATATGATGTGGAGAAAAGTTTTCTAGCGATTGTAGATGTTGATGAAAAAAAAGGGCTAAAAACGTCGAATTCGACCGGGAAGAGGGCTAAAATCGCGTTTGACGTTTTGGATCCTTCCCGACCAGGTAACAGCATGAATAAACGCTTCAGCCATTCGCCGGTCACCCTATTTTGTGTATTTTTTCCCGTACAACACGATAAGCAACTCATTTTCATTGTATAACAATCGGAAAATTAAGATATTGCCGTTTTTCTGAAAAGTAGTTTTTAAAATAAAAAAATTCCTCGAAATCCGCGTTTTTAGGTTGTAGGAGGTTCCCTCTTGTCACTACACGAAATCTATCAACGGATTCGTATTCTGCACGAAAGAATACGTAAAATATGATGTGGAGAAAAGTTTTCTAGCGATTTTAGATGTTGATGAAAAAAAAGGGCTAAAAACGTCGAATTCGACCGGGAAGAGGGCTAAAATCGCGTTTGAAGTTTTGGATTCTTCCCGACCAGGTAACGGCATGAATAAACGCTTCAGCCATTCGCCGGTCACCCTATTTTGTGTATTTTTTCCCGTACAACACGATAAGCAACTCATTTTCATTGTATAACAATCGGAAAATTAAAATATTGCCGTTTTTCTGAAAAGTAGTTTTTAAAATAAAAAAATTCCTCGAAATCCGCGTTTTTATGTTGTAGGATATTCCCTCTTGTCACTACACAAAATCTATCAACGGATTCGTATTCTGCACGAAAAAATACGTAAAATATGATGTGGAGAAAAGTTTTCTAGCGATTTTAGATGTTGATGAAAAAAAAAGGCGAAAAACGTCGAATTCGACCGGAAAGAGGGCTAAAATCGCGTTTGAAGTTTTGGATCCTTCCCGACCAGGTAACGGCATGAAGAAACGCTTCAGCCATTCGCCGGTCACCCTGTTTTGTGTATTTTTTCCCGTACAACACGATAAGCAACTCATTTTCATTGTATAACAATCGGAAAATTAAAATATTGCCGTTTTTCTGAAAAGTAGTTTTTAAAATAAAAAAATTCCTCGAAATCCGCGTTTTTTATGTTGTAGGATATTCCCTCTTGTCACTACACAAAATCTATCAACGGATTCGTATTCTGCACGAAAAAATACGTAAAATATGATGTGGAGAAAAGTTTTCTAGCGATTGTAGATGTTGATGAAAAAAAAGGGCTAAAAACGTCGAATTCGACCGGGAAGAGGGCTAAAATCGCGTTTGACGTTTTGGATCCTTCCCGACCAGGTAACAGCATGAATAAACGCTTCAGCCATTCGCCGGTCACCCTATTTTGTGTATTTTTTCCCGTACAACACGATAAGCAACTCATTTTCATTGTATAACAATCGGAAAATTAAGATATTGCCGTTTTTCTGAAAAGTAGTTTTTAAAATAAAAAAATTTCTCGAAATCCGCGTTTTTAGGTTGTCGGAGGTTCCCTCTTGTCACTACACAAAATCTATCAACGGATTCGTATTCTGCACGAAAAAATACGTAAAATATGATGTGGAGAAAAGTTTTCTAGCGATTGTAGATGGTGATGAAAAAAAAGGGCTAAAAACGTCGAATTCGACCGGGAAGAGGGCTAAAATCGCGTTTGACGTTTTGGGATTCTTCCCGACCAGGTAACGGCATGAATAAACGCTTCAGCCATTCGCCGGTCACCATATTTTGTGTATTTTTTCCCGTACAACACGATACGCCACTCATTTTCATTGTATAACAATCGGAAAATTAAGATATTGCCGTTTTTCTGAAAAGTAGTTTTTAAAATAAAAAAATTCCTCGAAATCCGCGTTTTTAGGTTGTAGGAGGTTCCCTCTTGTCACTACACGAAATCTATCAACGGATTCGTATTCTGCACGAAAAAATACGTAAAATATGATGTGGAGAAAAGTTTTCTAGCGATTTTAGATGTTGATGAAAAAAAAGGGCGAAAAACGTCGAATTCGACCGGGAAGAGGGCTAAAATCGCGTTTGAAGTTGTGGATTCTTCCCGACCAGGTAACGGCATGAATAAACGCTTCAGCCATTCGCCGGTCACCATATTTTGTGTATTTTTTCCCGTACAACACGATACGCCACTCATTTTCATTGTATAACAATCGGAAAATTAAGATATTGCCGTTTTTCTGAAAGGTAGTTTTTAAAATAAAAAAATTCCTCGAAATCCGCGTTTTTAGGTTGTAGGAGATTCCCTCTTGTCACTACACGAAATCTATCAACGGATTCGGATTCTGCACGAAAAAATACGTAAAATATGATGTGGAGAAAAGTTTTCTAGCGATTGTAGATGTTGATGAAAAAAAAGGGCAAAAAACGTCGAATTCGACCGGGAAGAGGGCTAAAATCGCGTTTGAAGTTTTGGATTCTTCCCGACCAGGTAACGGCATGAAGAAACGCTTCATGCCATTCGCCGGTCACCCTGTTTTGTGTATTTTTTCCCGTACAACACGATAAGCAACTCATTTTCATTGTATAACAATCGGAAAATTAAAATATTGCCGTTTTTCTGAAAAGTAGTTTTTAAAATAAAAAAATTCCTCGAAATCCGCGTTTTTATGTTGTAGGATATTCCCTCTTGTCACTACACAAAATCTATCAACGGATTCGTATTCTGCACGAAAAAATACGTAAAATATGATGTGGAGAAAAGTTTTCTAGCGATTGTAGATGTTGATGAAAAAAAAGGGCTAAAAACGTCGAATTCGACCGGGAAGAGGGCTAAAATCGCGTTTGACGTTTTGGATCCTTCCCGACCAGGTAACAGCATGAATAAACGCTTCAGCCATTCGCCGGTCACCCTATTTTGTGTATTTTTTCCCGTACAACACGATAAGCAACTCATTTTCATTGTATAACAATCGGAAAATTAAGATATTGCCGTTTTTCTGAAAAGTAGTTTTTAAAATAAAAAAATTCCTCGAAATCCGCGTTTTTATGTTGTAGGATATTCCCTCTTGTCACTACACAAAATCTATCAACGGATTGGTATTCTGCACGAAAAAATACTTAAAATATGATGTGGAGAAAAGTTTTCTAGCGATTGTAGATGTTGATGAAAAAAAAGGGCTAAAAACGTCGAATTCGACCGGGAAGAGGGCTAAAATCGCGTTTGACGTTTGGATCCTTCCCGACCAGGTAACAGCATGAATAAACGCTTCAGCCATTCGCCGGTCACCCTATTTTGTGTATTTTTTCCCGTACAACACGATAAGCAACTCATTTTCATTGTATAACAATCGGAAAATTAAGATATTGCCGTTTTTCTGAAAAGTAGTTTTTAAAATAAAAAAATTCCTCGAAATCCGCGTTTTTATGTTGTAGGATATTCCCTCTTGTCACTACACAAAATCTATCAACGGATTGGTATTCTGCACGAAAAAATACTTAAAATATGATGTGGAGAAAAGTTTTCTAGCGATTGTAGATGTTGATGAAAAAAAAAGGGCTAAAAACGTCGAATTCGACCGGGAAGAGGGCTAAAATCGCGTTTGACGTTTTGGATCCTTCCCGACCAGGTAACAGCATGAATAAACGCTTCAGCCATTCGCCGGTCACCCTATTTTGTGTATTTTTTTCCCGTACAACACGATAAGCAACTCATTTTCATTGTATAACAATCGGAAAATTAAGATATTGCCGTTTTTCTGAAAAGTAGTTTTTAAAATAAAAAAATTCCTCGAAATCCGCGTTTTTAGGTTGTAGGATATTCCCTCTTGTCACTACACAAAATCTATCAACGGATTCGTATTCTGCACGAAAAAATACGTAAAATATGATGTGGAGAAAAGTTTTCTAGCGATTGTAGATGTTGATGAAAAAAAAGGGCTAAAAACGTCGAATTCGACCGGGAAGAGGGCTAAAATCGCGTTTGACGTTTTGCATCGTTCCCGATCAGGTAACAGCATGAATAAACGCTTCAGCCATTCGCCGGTCACCCTATTTTGTGTATTTTTTCCCGTACAACACGATAAGCAACTCATTTTCATTGTATAACAATCGGAAAATTAAGATATTGCCGTTTTTCTGAAAAGTAGTTTTTAAAATAAAAAAATTCCTCGAAATCCGCGTTTTTAGGTTGTAGGATATTCCCTCTTGGCACTACACAAAATCTATCAACGGATTCGTATTCTGCACGAAAAAATACGTAAAATATGATGTGGAGAAAAGTTTTCTAGCGATTGTAGATGTTGATGAAAAAAAAGGGCTAAAAACGTCGAATTCGACCGGGAAGAGGGCTAAAATCGCGTTTGACGTTTTGGATCCTTCCCGACCAGGTAACGGCATGAATAAACGCTTCAGCCATTCGCCGGTCACCCTATTTTGTGTATTTTTTTCCCGTACAACACGATAAGCAACTCATTTTCATTGTATAACAATCGGAAAATTAAGATATTGCCGTTTTTCTGAAAAGTAGTTTTTAAAATAAAAAAATTCCTCGAAATCCGCGTTTTTAGGTTGTAGGATATTCCCTCTTGTCACTACACAAAATCTATCAACGGATTCGTATTCTGCACGAAAAAATACGTAAAATATGATGTGGAGAAAAGTTTTCTAGCGATTGTAGATGTTGATGAAAAAAAAGGGCTAAAAACGTCGAATTCGACCGGGAAGAGGGCTAAAATCGCGTTTGACGTTTTGGATCCTTCCCGACCAGGTAACGGCATGAATAAACGCTTCAGCCATTCGCCGGTCACCCTATTTGTGTATTTTTTCCCGTACAACACGATAAGCAACTCATTTTCATTGTATAACAATCGGAAAATTAAGATATTGCCGTTTTTCTGAAAAGTAGTTTATAAAATAAAAAAATTCCTCGAAATCCGCGTTTTTAGGTTGTAGGAGGTTCCCTCTTGTCACTACACGAAATCTATCAACGGATTCGTATTCTGCACGAAAAAATACGTAAAATATGATGTGGAGAAAAGTTTTCTAGCGATTTTAGATGTTGATGAAAAAAAAGGGCGAAAAACGTCGAATTCGACCGGAAAGAGGGCTAAAATCGCGTTTGAAGTTTTGGATTCTTCCCGACCAGGTAACGGCATGAATAAACGCTTCAGCCATTCGCCGGTCACCCTATTTTGTGTATTTTTTCCCGTACAACACGATAAGCAACTCATTTTCATTGTATAACAATCGGAAAATTAAAATATTGCCGTTTTTCTGAAAAGTAGTTTTTCAAATAAAAAAATTTCTCGAAATCCGCGTTTTTAGGTTGTCGGAGGTTCCCTCTTATCACTACACAAAATCTATCAACGGATTCGTATTCTGCACGAAAAAATACGTAAAATATGATGTGGAGAAAAGTTTTCTAGCGATTGTAGATGTTGATGAAAAAAAAGGGCTAAAAACGTCGAATTCGACCGGGAAGAGGGCTAAAATCGCGTTTGACGTTTTGGATTCTTCCCGACCAGGTAACGGCATGAATAAACGCTTCAGCCATTCGCCGGTCACCATATTTTGTGTATTTTTTCCCGTACAACACGATACGCCACTCATTTTCATTGTATAACAATCGGAAAATTAAGATATTGCCGTTTTTCTGAAAAGTAGTTTTTAAAATAAAAAAATTCCTCGAAATCCGCGTTTTTAGGTTGTAGGAGGTTCCCTCTTGTCACTACACGAAATCTATCAACGGATTCGTATTCTGCACGAAAAAATACGTAAAATATGATGTGGAGAAAAGTTTTCTAGCGATTTTAGATGTTGATGAAAAAAAAGGGCGAAAAACGTCGAATTCGACCGGGAAGAGGGCTAAAATCGCGTTTGAAGTTGTGGATTCTTCCCGACCAGGTAACGGCATGAATAAACGCTTCAGCCATTCGCCGGTCACCATATTTTGTGTATTTTTTCCCGTACAACACGATACGCCACTCATTTTCATTGTATAACAATCGGAAAATTAAGATATTGCCGTTTTTCTGAAAAGTAGTTTTTAAAATAAAAAAATTCCTCGAAATCCGCGTTTTTAGGTTGTAGGAGATTCCCTCTTGTCACTACACGAAATCTATCAACGGATTCGGATTCTGCACGAAAAAATACGTAAAATATGATGTGGAGAAAAGTTTTCTAGCGATTGTAGATGTTGATGAAAAAAAAGGGCAAAAAACGTCGAATTCGACCGGGAAGAGGGCTAAAATCGCGTTTGAAGTTTTGGATTCTTCCCGACCAGGTAACGGCATGAATAAACGCTTCAGCCATTCGCCGGTCACCCTATTTTGTGTATTTTTTCCCGTACAACACGATAAGCAACTCATTTTCATTGTATAACAATCGGAAAATTAAGATATTGCCGTTTTTCTGAAAAGTAGTTTTTAAAATAAAAAAATTCCTCGAAATCCGCGTTTTTAGGTTGTAGGATATTCCCTCTTGTCACTACACAAAATCTATCAACGGATTCGGATTCTGCACGAAAAAATACGTAAAATATGATGTGGAGAAAAGTTTTCTAGCGATTGTAGATGTTGATGAAAAAAAGGGCAAAAAACGTCGAATTCGACCGGGAAGACGGCTAAAATCGCGTTTGAAGTTTTGGATTCTTCCCGACCAGGTAACGGCATGAATAAACGCTTCAGCCATTTGCCGGTCACCCTATTTTGTGTATTTTTTCCCGTACAACACGATAAGCAACTCATTTTCATTGTATAACAATCGGAAAATTAAGATATTGCCGTTTTTTCTGAAAAGTAGTTTTTAAAATAAAAAAATTCCTCGAAATCCGCGTTTTTAGGTTGTAGGAGGTTCCCTCTTGTCACTACACGAAATCTATCAACGGATTCGTATTCTGCACGAAAAAATACGTAAAATATGATGTGGAGAAAAGTTTTCTAGCGATTGTAGATGTTGATGAAAAAAAAGGGCTAAAAAACGTCGAATTCGACCGGGAAGAGGGCTAAAATCGCGTTTGACGTTTTGGATCCTTCCCGACCAGGTAACGGCATGAATAAACGCTTCAGCCATTCGCCGGTCACCCCTATTTTGTGTATTTTTTTCCCGTACAACACGATAAGCAACTCATTTTCATTGTATAACAATCGGAAAATTAAGATATTGCCGTTTTTCTGAAAAGTAGTTTTTTAAATAAAAAAATTCCTCGAAATCCGCGTTTTTATGTTGTAGGATATTCCCTCTTGTCACTACACAAAATCTATCAACGGATTCGTATTCTGCACGAAAAAATACGTAAAATATGATGTGGAGAAAAGTTTTCTAGCGATTGTAGATGTTGATGAAAAAAAAGGGCTAAAAACGTCGAATTCGACCGGGAAGAGGGCTAAAATCGCGTTTGACGTTTTGGATCCTTCCCGACCAGGTAACGGCATGAATAAACGCTTCAGCCATTCGCCGGTCACCCTATTTTGTGTATTTTTTTCCCGTACAACACGATAAGCAACTCATTTTCATTGTATAACAATCGGAAAATTAAGATATTGCCGTTTTTCTGAAAAGTAGTTTTTAAAATAAAAAAATTCCTCGAAATCCGCGTTTTTAGGTTGTAGGAGGTTCCCTCTTGTCACTACACGAAATCTATCAACGGATTCGTATTCTGCACGAAAAAATACGTAAAATATGATGTCGGAGAAAAGTTTTCTAGCGATTTTAGATGTTGATGAAAAAAAAGGGCGAAAAAACGTCGAATTCGACCGGAAAGAGGGCTAAAATCGCGTTTGAAGTTTTGGATTCTCCCGACCAGGTAACGGCATGAATAAACGCTTCAGCCATTCGCCGGTCACCCTATTTTGTGTATTTTTTCCCGTACAACACGATAAGCAACTCATTTTCATTGTATAACAATCGGAAAATTAAAATATTGCCGTTTTTCTGAAAAGTAGTTTTTAAAATAAAAAAATTTCTCGAAATCCGCGTTTTTAGGTTGTCGGAGGTTCCCTCTTGTCACTACACAAAATCTATCAACGGATTCGTATTCTGCACGAAAAAATACGTAAAATATGATGTGGAGAAAAGTTTTCTAGCGATTGTAGATGTTGATGAAAAAAAAGGGCTAAAAACGTCGAATTCGACCGGGAAGAGGGCTAAAATCGCGTTTGACGTTTTGGATTCTTCCCGACCAGGTAACGGCATGAATAAACGCTTCAGCCATTCGCCGGTCACCATATTTTGTGTATTTTTTCCCGTACAACACGATACGCCACTCATTTTCATTGTATAACAATCGGAAAATTAAGATATTGCCGTTTTTCTGAAAAGTAGTTTTTAAAATAAAAAAATTCCTCGAAATCCGCGTTTTTAGGTTGTAGGAGGTTCCCTCTTGTCACTACACGAAATCTATCAACGGATTCGTATTCTGCACGAAAAAATACGTAAAATATGATGTGGAGAAAAGTTTTCTAGCGATTTTAGATGTTGATGAAAAAAAAAGGGCGAAAAACGTCGAATTCGACCGGGAAGAGGGCTAAAATCGCGTTTGAAGTTGTGGATTCTTCCCGACCAGGTAACGGCATGAATAAACGCTTCAGCCATTCGCCGGTCACCATATTTTGTGTATTTTTTCCCGTACAACACGATACGCCACTCATTTTCATTGTATAACAATCGGAAAATTAAGATATTGCCGTTTTTCTGAAAAGTAGTTTTTAAAATAAAAAAATTCCTCGAAATCCGCGTTTTTAGGTTGTAGGAGATTCCCTCTTGTCACTACACGAAATCTATCAACGGATTCGGATTCTGCACGAAAAAATACGTAAAATATGATGTGGAGAAAAGTTTTCTAGCGATTTTAGATGTTGATGAAAAAAAAAGGGCGAAAAACGTCGAATTCGACCGGGAAGAGGGCTAAAATCGCGTTTGAAGTTGTGGATTCTTCCCGACCAGGTAACGGCATGAATAAACGCTTCAGCCATTCGCCGGTCACCATATTTTGTGTATTTTTTCCCGTACAACACGATACGCCACTCATTTTCATTGTATAACAATCGGAAAATTAAGATATTGCCGTTTTTCTGAAAAGTAGTTTTTAAAATAAAAAAATTCCTCGAAATCCGCGTTTTTAGGTTGTAGGAGATTCCCTCTTGTCACTACACGAAATCTATCAACGGATTCGGATTCTGCACGAAAAAAATACGTAAAATATGATGTGGAGAAAAGTTTTCTAGCGATTGTAGATGTTGATGTTTCTAGCGATTTTAGATGTTGATGAAAAAAAAGGGCGAAAAACGTCGAATTCGACCGGAAAGAGGGCTAAAATCGCGTTTGAAGTTTTGGATTCTTCCCGACCAGGTAACGGCATGAATAAACGCTTCAGCCATTCGCCGGTCACCCTATTTTGTGTATTTTTTCCCGTACAACACGATAAGCAACTCATTTTCATTGTATAACAATCGGAAAATTAAAATATTGCCGTTTTTCTGAAAGTAGTTTTTAAAATAAAAAAATTTCTCGAAATCCGCGTTTTTAGGTTGTCGGAGGTTCCCTCTTGTCACTACACAAAATCTATCAACGGATTCGTATTCTGCACGAAAAAATACGTAAAATATGATGTGGAGAAAAGTTTTCTAGCGATTGTAGATGTTGATGAAAAAAAAGGGCTAAAAACGTCGAATTCGACCGGGAAGAGGGCTAAAATCGCGTTTGACGTTTTGGATTCTTCCCGACCAGGTAACGGCATGAATAAACGCTTCAGCCATTCGCCGGTCACCCTATTTTGTGTATTTTTTCCCGTACAACACGATAAGCAACTCATTTTCATTGTATAACAATCGGAAAATTAAGATATTGCCGTTTTTCTGAAAAGTAGTTTCTAAAATAAAAAAATTCCTCGAAATCCGCGTTTTTATGTTGTAGGATATTCCCTCTTGTCACTACACAAAATCTATCAACGGATTCGTATTCTGCACGAAAAAATACGTAAAATATGATGTGGAGAAAAGTTTTCTAGCGATTGTAGATGTTGATGAAAAAAAAGGGCTAAAAACGTCGAATTCGACCGGGAAGAGGGCTAAAATCGCGTTTGACGTTTTGGATCCTTCCCGACCAGGTAACGGCATGAATAAACGCTTCAGCCATTCGCCGGTCACCCTATTTTGTGTATTTTTTCCCGTACAACACGATAAGCAACTCATTTTCATTGTATAACAATCGGAAAATTAAGATATTGCCGTTTTTCTGAAAAGTAGTTTTTAAAATAAAAAAATTCCTCGAAATCCGCGTTTTTAGGTTGTAGGAGGTTCCCTCTTGTCACTACACGAAATCTATCAACGGATTCGTATTCTGCACGAAAAAATACGTAAAATATGATGTGGAGAAAAGTTTTCCTAGCGATTGTAGATGTTGATGAAAAAAAAGGGCTAAAAACGTCGAATTCGACCGGGAAGAGGGCTAAAATCGCGTTTGACGTTTTGGATCCTTCCCGACCAGGTAACGGCATGAATAAACGCTTCAGCCATTCGCCGGTCACCCTATTTTGTGTATTTTTTCCCGTACAACACGATAAGCAACTCATTTTCATTGTATAACAATCGGAAAATTAAGATATTGCCGTTTTTCTGAAAAGTAGTTTTTAAAATAAAAAAATTCCTCGAAATCCGCGTTTTTATGTTGTAGGATATTCCCTCTTGTCACTACACAAAATCTATCAACGGATTCGTATTCTGCACGAAAAAATACGTAAAATATGATGTGGAGAAAAGTTTTCTAGCGATTGTAGATGTTGATGAAAAAAAAGGGCTAAAAACGTCGAATTCGACCGGGAAGAGGGCTAAAATCGCGTTTGACGTTTTGGATCCTTCCCGACCAGGTAACGGCATGAATAAACGCTTCAGCCATTCGCCGGTCACCCTATTTTGTGTATTTTTTCCCGTACAACACGATAAGCAACTCATTTTCATTGTATAACAATCGAAAAATTAAGATATTGCCGTTTTTCTGAAAAGTAGTTTTTAAAATAAAAAAATTCCTCGAAATCCGCGTTTTTAGGTTGTAGGAGGTTCCCTCTTGTCACTACACGAAATCTATCAACGGATTCGTATTCTGCACGAAAAAATACGTAAAATATGATGTGGAGAAAAGTTTTCTAGCGATTTTAGATGTTGATGAAAAAAAAGGGCGAAAAACGTCGAATTCGACCGGAAAGAGGGCTAAAATCGCGTTTGAAGTTTTGGATTCTTCCCGACCAGGTAACGGCATGAATAAACGCTTCAGCCATTCGCCGGTCACCCTATTTTGTGTATTTTTTCCCGTACAACACGATAAGCAACTCATTTTCATTGTATAACAATCGGAAAATTAAAATATTGCCGTTTTTCTGAAAAGTAGTTTTTAAAATAAAAAAATTCCTCGAAATCCGCGTTTTTAGGTTGTAGGAGGTTCCCTCTTGTCACTACACGAAATCTATCAACGGATTCGTATTCTGCACGAAAAAATACGTAAAATATGATGTGGAGAAAAGTTTTCTAGCGATTGTAGATGTTGATGAAAAAAAAGGGCTAAAAACGTCGAATTCGACCGGGAAGAGGGCTAAAATCGCGTTTGACGTTTTGGATCCTTCCCGACCAGGTAACGGCATGAATAAACGCTTCAGCCATTCGCCGGTCACCCTATTTTGTGTATTTTTTCCCGTACAACACGATAAGCAACTCATTTTCATTGTATAACAATCGGAAAATTAAGATATTGCCGTTTTTCTGAAAAGTAGTTTTTAAAATAAAAAAATTCCTCGAAATCCGCGTTTTTATGTTGTAGGATATTCCCTCTTGTCACTACACAAAATCTATCAACGGATTCGTATTCTGCACGAAAAAATACGTAAAATATGATGTGGAGAAAAGTTTTCTAGCGATTGTAGATGTTGATGAAAAAAAAGGGCTAAAAACGTCGAATTCGACCGGGAAGAGGGCTAAAATCGCGTTTGACGTTTTGGATCCTTCCCGACCAGGTAACGGCATGAATAAACGCTTCAGCCATTCGCCGGTCACCCTATTTTGTGTATTTTTTCCCGTACAACACGATAAGCAACTCATTTTCATTGTATAACAATCGGAAAATTAAGATATTGCCGTTTTTCTGAAAAGTAGTTTTTAAAATAAAAAAATTCCTCGAAATCCGCGTTTTTAGGTTGTAGGAGGTTCCCTCTTGTCACTACACGAAATCTATCAACGGATTCGTATTCTGCACGAAAAAATACGTAAAATATGATGTGGAGAAAAGTTTTCTAGCGATTTTAGATGTTGATGAAAAAAAAGGGCGAAAAACGTCGAATTCGACCGGAAAGAGGGCTAAAATCGCGTTTGAAGTTTTGGATTCTTCCCGACCAGGTAACGGCATGAATAAACGCTTCAGCCATTCGCCGGTCACCCTATTTTGTGTATTTTTTCCCGTACAACACGATAAGCAACTCATTTTCATTGTATAACAATCGGAAAATTAAAATATTGCCGTTTTTCTGAAAAGTAGTTTTTAAAATAAAAAAATTTCTCGAAATCCGCGTTTTTAGGTTGTCGGAGGTTCCCTCTTGTCACTACACAAAATCTATCAACGGATTCGTATTCTGCACGAAAAAATACGTAAAATATGATGTGGAGAAAAGTTTTCTAGCGATTGTAGATGTGATGAAAAAAAAGGGCTAAAAACGTCGAATTCGACCGGGAAGAGGGCTAAAATCGCGTTTGACGTTTTGGATTCTTCCCGACCAGGTAACGGCATGAATAAACGCTTCAGCCATTCGCCGGTCACCATATTTTGTGTATTTTTTCCCGTACAACACGATACGCCACTCATTTTCATTGTATAACAATCGGAAAATTAAGATATTGCCGTTTTTCTGAAAAGTAGTTTTTAAAATAAAAAAATTCCTCGAAATCCGCGTTTTTAGGTTGTAGGAGGTTCCCTCTTGTCACTACACGAAATCTATCAACGGATTCGTATCTGCACGAAAAAATACGTAAAATATGATGTGGAGAAAAGTTTTCTAGCGATTTTAGATGTTGATGAAAAAAAAGGGCGAAAAAACGTCGAATTCGACCGGGAAGAGGGCTAAAATCGCGTTTGAAGTTGTGGATTCTTCCCGACCAGGTAACGGCATGAATAAACGCTTCAGCCATTCGCCGGTCACCATATTTTGTGTATTTTTTCCCGTACAACACGATACGCCACTCATTTTCATTGTATAACAATCGGAAAATTAAGATATTGCCGTTTTTCTGAAAAGTAGTTTTTAAAATAAAAAAATTCCTCGAAATCCGCGTTTTTAGGTTGTAGGAGATTCCCTCTTGTCACTACACGAAATCTATCAACGGATTCGGATTCTGCACGAAAAAATACGTAAAATATGATGTGGAGAAAAGTTTTCTAGCGATTGTAGATGTTGATGAAAAAAAAGGGCAAAAAACGTCGAATTCGACCGGGGAAGAGGGCTAAAATCGCGTTTGAAGTTTTGGATTCTTCCCGACCAGGTAACGGCATGAATAAACGCTTCAGCCATTCGCCGGTCACCCTATTTTGTGTATTTTTTCCCGTACAACACGATAAGCAACTCATTTTCATTGTATAACAATAGGAAAATTAAGATATTGCCGTTTTTCTGAAAAGTAGTTTTTAAAATAAAAAAATTCCTCGAAATCCGCGTTTTTAGGTTGTAGGAGGTTCCCTCTTGTCACTACACGAAATCTATCAACGGATTCGTATTCTGCACGAAAAAATACGTAAAATATGATGTGGAGAAAAGTTTTCTAGCGATTGTAGATGTTGATGAAAAAAAAGGGCAAAAAACGTCGAATTCGACCGGGAAGAGGGCTAAAATCGCGTTTGACGTTTTGCATCGTTCCCGATCAGGTAACAGCATGAATAAACGCTTCAGCCATTCGCCGGTCACCCTATTTTGTATATTTTTTCCCGTACAACACGATAAGCAACTCATTTTCATTGTATAACAATCGGAAAATTAAAATATTGCCGTTTTTCTGAAAAGTAGTTTTTAAAATAAAAAAATTCCTCGAAATCCGCGTTTTTAGGTTGTAGGAGGTTCCCTCTGGTCACTACACGAAATCTATCAACGGATTCGGATTCTGCACGAAAAAATACGTAAAATATGATGTGGAGAAAAGTTTTCTAGCGATTGTAGATGTTGATGAAAAAAAAGGGCAAAAAACGTCGAATTCGACCGGGAAGAGGGCTAAAATCGCGTTTGACGTTTTGCATCGTTCCCGATCAGGTAACAGCATGAATAAACGCTTCAGCCATTCGCCGGTCACCCTATTTTGTGTATTTTTTTCCCGTACAACACGATCAGCAACTCATTTTCATTGTATAACAATCGGAAAATTAAGATATTGCCGTTTTTCTGAAAAGTAGTTTTTAAAATAAAAAAATTCCTCGAAATCCGCGTTTTTAGGTTGTAGGAGATTCCCTCTTGTCACTACACGAAATCTATCAACGGATTCGGATTCTGCACGAAAAAATACGTAAAATATGATGTGGAGAAACGTTTTCTAGCGATTGTAGATGTTGATGAAAAAAAAGGGCGAAAAAACGTCGAATTCGACCGGAAAGAGGGCTAAAATCGCGTTTGAAGTTTTGGATTCTTCCCGACCAGGTAACGGCATGAATAAACGCTTCAGCCATTCGCCGGTCACCCTATTTTGTATATTTTTTCCCGTACAACACGATAAGCAACTCATTTTCATTGTATAACAATCGGAAAATTAAAATATTGCCGTTTTTCTGAAAAGTAGTTTTTAAAATAAAAAAATTCCTCGAAATCCGCGTTTTTAGGTTGTAGGAGGTTCCCTCTTGTCACTACACGAAATCTATCAACGGATTCGGATTCTGCACGAAAAAATACGTAAAATATGATGTGGAGAAAAGTTTTCTAGCGATTGTAGATGTTGATGAAAAAAAAGGGCAAAAAACGTCGAATTCGACCGGGAAGAGGGCTAAAATCGCGTTTGACGTTTTGCATCGTTCCCGATCAGGTAACAGCATGAATAAACGCTTCAGCCATTCGCCGGTCACCCTATTTTGTGTATTTTTTCCCGTACAACACGATAAGCAACTCATTTTCATTGTATAACAATCGGAAAATTAAGATATTGCCGTTTTTCTGAAAAGTAGTTTTTAAAATAAAAAAATTCCTCGAAATCCGCGTTTTTAGGTTGTAGGATATTCCCTCTTGTCACTACACAAAATCTATCAACGGATTCGTATTCTGCACGAAAAAATACGTAAAATATGATGTGGAGAAAAGTTTTCTAGCGATTGTAGATGTTGATGAAAAAAAAGGGCTAAAAACGTCGAATTCGACCGGGAAGAGGGCTAAAATCGCGTTTGACGTTTTGGATCCTTCCCGACCAGGTAACAGCATGAATAAACGCTTCAGCCATTCGCCGGTCACCCTATTTTGTGTATTTTTTCCCGTACAACACGATAAGCAACTCATTTTCATTGTATAACAATCGGAAATTTAAGATATTGCCGTTTTTCTGAAAAGTAGTTTTTAAAATAAAAAAATTCCTCGAAATCCGCGTTTTTATGTTGTAGGATATTCCCTCTTGTCACTACACAAAATCTATCAACGGATTCGTATTCTGCACGAAAAAATACGTAAAATATGATGTGGAGAAAAGTTTTCTAGCGATTGTAGATGTTGATGAAAAAAAGGGCTAAAAACGTCGAATTCGACCGGGAAGAGGGCTAAAATCGCGTTTGACGTTTTGGATCCTTCCCGACCAGGTAACGGCATGAATAAACGCTTCAGCCATTCGCCGGTCACCCTATTTTGTGTATTTTTTCCCGTACAACACGATAAGCAACTCATTTTCATTGTATAACAATCGGAAAATTAAGATATTGCCGTTTTTCTGAAAAGTAGTTTTTAAAATAAAAAAATTCCTCGAAATCCGCGTTTTTAGGTTGTAGGAGGTTCCCTCTTGTCACTACACGAAATCTATCAACGGATTCGTATTCTGCACGAAAAAATACGTAAAATATGATGTGGAGAAAAGTTTTCTAGCGATTTTAGATGTTGATGAAAAAAAAAGGGCGAAAAACGTCGAATTCGACCGGAAAGAGGGCTAAAATCGCGTTTGAAGTTTTGGATTCTTCCCGACCAGGTAACGGCATGAATAAACGCTTCAGCCATTCGCCGGTCACCCTATTTTGTGTATTTTTTCCCGTACAACACGATAAGCAACTCATTTTCATTGTATAACAATCGGAAAATTAAAATATTGCCGTTTTTCTGAAAAGTAGTTTTTAAAATAAAAAAATTTCTCGAAATCCGCGTTTTTAGGTTGTCGGAGGTTCCCTCTTATCACTACACAAAATCTATCAACGGATTCGTATTCTGCACGAAAAAATACGTAAAATATGATGTGGAGAAAAGTTTTCTAGCGATTGTAGATGTTGATGAAAAAAAAGGGCTAAAAACGTCGAATTCGACCGGGAAGAGGGCTAAAATCGCGTTTGACGTTTTGGATTCTTCCCGACCAGGTAACGGCATGAATAAACGCTTCAGCCATTCGCCGGTCACCATATTTTGTGTATTTTTTTCCCGTACAACACGATACGCCACTCATTTTCATTGTATAACAATCGGAAAATTAAGATATTGCCGTTTTTTCTGAAAAGTAGTTTTTAAAATAAAAAAATTCCTCGAAATCCGCGTTTTTAGGTTGTAGGAGATTCCCTCTTGTCACTACACGAAATCTATCAACGGATTCGGATTCTGCACGAAAAAATACGTAAAATATGATGTGGAGAAAAGTTTTCTAGCGATTGTAGATGTTGATGAAAAAAAAGGGCAAAAAACGTCGAATTCGACCGGGAAGAGGGCTAAAATCGCGTTTGAAGTTTTGGATTCTTCCCAGGTAACGGCATGAATAAACGCTTCAGCCATTCGCCGGTCACCCTATTTTGTGTATTTTTTCCCGTACAACACGATAAGCAACTCATTTTCATTGTATAACAATCGGAAAATTAAGATATTGCCGTTTTTCTGAAAAGTAGTTTTTAAAATAAAAAAATTCCTCGAAATCCGCGTTTTTAGGTTGTAGGAGGTTCCCTCTTGTCACTACACGAAATCTATCAACGGATTCGTATTCTGCACGAAAAAATACGTAAAATATGATGTGGAGAAAAGTTTTCTAGCGATTGTAGATGTTGATGAAAAAAAAGGGCTAAAAACGTCGAATTCGACCGGGAAGAGGGCTAAAATCGCGTTTGACGTTTTGGATCCTTCCCGACCAGGTAACGGCATGAATAAACGCTTCAGCCATTCGCCGGTCACCCTATTTTGTGTATTTTTTCCCGTACAACACGATAAGCAACTCATTTTCATTGTATAACAATCGGAAAATTAAGATATTGCCGTTTTTCTGAAAAGTAGTTTTTAAAATAAAAAAATTCCTCGAAATCCGCGTTTTTATGTTGTAGGATATTCCCTCTTGTCACTACACAAAATCTATCAACGGATTCGTATTCTGCACGAAAAAATACGTAAAATATGATGTGGAGAAAAGTTTTTCTAGCGATTGTAGATGTTGATGAAAAAAAAGGGCTAAAAACGTCGAATTCGACCGGGAAGAGGGCTAAAATCGCGTTTGACGTTTTGGATCCTTCCCGACCAGGTAACGGCATGAATAAACGCTTCAGCCATTCGCCGGTCACCCTATTTTGTGTATTTTTTCCCGTACAACACGATAAGCAACTCATTTTCATTGTATAACAATCGGAAAATTAAGATATTGCCGTTTTTCTGAAAAGTAGTTTTTAAAATAAAAAAATTCCTCGAAATCCGCGTTTTTAGGTTGTAGGAGGTTCCCTCTTGTCACTACACGAAATCTATCAACGGATTCGTATTCTGCACGAAAAAATACGTAAAATATGATGTGGAGAAAAGTTTTCTAGCGATTTTAGATGTTGATGAAAAAAAAGGGCGAAAAACGTCGAATTCGACCGGAAAGAGGGCTAAAATCGCGTTTGAAGTTTTGGATTCTTCCCGACCAGGTAACGGCATGAATAAACGCTTCAGCCATTCGCCGGTCACCCTATTTTGTGTATTTTTTCCCGTACAACACGATAAGCAACTCATTTTCATTGTATAACAATCGGAAAATTAAAATATTGCCGTTTTTCTGAAAAGTAGTTTTTAAAATAAAAAAATTTCTCGAAATCCGCGTTTTTAGGTTGTCGGAGGTTCCCTCTTGTCACTACACAAAATCTATCAACGGATTCGTATTCTGCACGAAAAAATACGTAAAATATGATGTGGAGAAAAGTTTTCTAGCGATTGTAGATGTTGATGAAAAAAAAGGGCTAAAAACGTCGAATTCGACCGGGAAGAGGGCTAAAATCGCGTTTGACGTTTTGGATTCTTCCCGACCAGGTAACGGCATGAATAAACGCTTCAGCCATTCGCCGGTCACCCTATTTTGTGTATTTTTTCCCGTACAACACGATAAGCAACTCATTTTCATTGTATAACAATCGGAAAATTAAGATATTGCCGTTTTTCTGAAAAGTAGTTTTTAAAATAAAAAAATTCCTCGAAATCCGCGTTTTTATGTTGTAGGATATTCCCTCTTGTCACTACACAAAATCTATCAACGGATTCGTATTCTGCACGAAAAAATACGTAAAATATGATGTGGAGAAAAGTTTTCTAGCGATTGTAGATGTTGATGAAAAAAAAGGGCTAAAAACGTCGAATTCGACCGGGAAGAGGGCTAAAATCGCGTTTGACGTTTTGGATCCTTCCCGACCAGGTAACGGCATGAATAAACGCTTCAGCCATTCGCCGGTCACCCTATTTTGTGTATTTTTTCCCGTACAACACGATAAGCAACTCATTTTCATTGTATAACAATCGGAAAATTAAGATATTGCCGTTTTTCTGAAAAGTAGTTTTTAAAATAAAAAAATTCCTCGAAATCCGCGTTTTTAGGTTGTAGGAGGTTCCCTCTTGTCACTACACGAAATCTATCAACGGATTCGTATTCTGCACGAAAAAATACGTAAAATATGATGTGGAGAAAAGTTTTCTAGCGATTGTAGATGTTGATGAAAAAAAAGGGCTAAAAACGTCGAATTCGACCGGGAAGAGGGCTAAAATCGCGTTTGACGTTTTGGATCCTTCCCGACCAGGTAACGGCATGAATAAACGCTTCAGCCATTCGCCGGTCACCCTATTTTGTGTATTTTTTCCCGTACAACACGATAAGCAACTCATTTTCATTGTATAACAATCGGAAAATTAAGATATTGCCGTTTTTTCTGAAAAGTAGTTTTTAAAATAAAAAAATTCCTCGAAATCCGCGTTTTTATGTTGTAGGATATTCCCTCTTGTCACTACACAAAATCTATCAACGGATTCGTATTCTGCACGAAAAAATACGTAAAATATGATGTGGAGAAAAGTTTTCTAGCGATTGTAGATGTTGATGAAAAAAAAGGGCTAAAAACGTCGAATTCGACCGGGAAGAGGGCTAAAATCGCGTTTGACGTTTTGGATCCTTCCCGACCAGGTAACGGCATGAATAAACGCTTCAGCCATTCGCCGGTCACCCTATTTTGTGTATTTTTTCCCGTACAACACGATAAGCAACTCATTTTCATTGTATAACAATCGGAAAATTAAGATATTGCCGTTTTTCTGAAAAGTAGTTTTTAAAATAAAAAAATTCCTCGAAATCCGCGTTTTTAGGTTGTAGGAGGTTCCCTCTTGTCACTACACGAAATCTATCAACGGATTCGTATTCTGCACGAAAAAATACGTAAAATATGATGTGGAGAAAAGTTTTCTAGCGATTTTAGATGTTGATGAAAAAAAAGGGCGAAAAACGTCGAATTCGACCGGAAAGAGGGCTAAAATCGCGTTTGAAGTTTTGGATTCTTCCCGACCAGGTAACGGCATGAATAAACGCTTCAGCCATTCGCCGGTCACCCTATTTTGTGTATTTTTTCCCGTACAACACGATAAGCAACTCATTTTCATTGTATAACAATCGGAAAATTAAAATATTGCCGTTTTTCTGAAAAGTAGTTTTTAAAATAAAAAAATTTCTCGAAATCCGCGTTTTTAGGTTGTCGGAGGTTCCCTCTTGTCACTACACAAAATCTATCAACGGATTCGTATTCTGCACGAAAAAATACGTAAAATATGATGTGGAGAAAAGTTTTCTAGCGATTGTAGATGTTGATGAAAAAAAAGGGCTAAAAACGTCGAATTCGACCGGGAAGAGGGCTAAAATCGCGTTTGACGTTTTGGATTCTTCCCGACCAGGTAACGGCATGAATAAACGCTTCAGCCATTCGCCGGTCACCATATTTTGTGTATTTTTTCCCGTACAACACGATACGCCACTCATTTTCATTGTATAACAATCGGAAAATTAAGATATTGCCGTTTTTCTGAAAAGTAGTTTTTAAAATAAAAAAATTCCTCGAAATCCGCGTTTTTAGGTTGTAGGAGGTTCCCTCTTGTCACTACACGAAATCTATCAACGGATTCGTATTCTGCACGAAAAAATACGTAAAATATGATGTGGAGAAAAGTTTTCTAGCGATTTTAGATGTTGATGAAAAAAAAGGGCGAAAAACGTCGAATTCGACCGGGAAGAGGGCTAAAATCGCGTTTGAAGTTGTGGATTCTTCCCGACCAGGTAACGGCATGAATAAACGCTTCAGCCATTCGCCGGTCACCATATTTTGTGTATTTTTTCCCGTACAACACGATACGCCACTCATTTTCATTGTATAACAATCGGAAAATTAAGATATTGCCGTTTTTCTGAAAAGTAGTTTTTAAAATAAAAAAATTCCTCGAAATCCGCGTTTTTAGGTTGTAGGAGATTCCCTCTTGTCACTACACGAAATCTATCAACGGATTCGGATTCTGCACGAAAAAATACGTAAAATATGATGTGGAGAAAAGTTTTCTAGCGATTGTAGATGTTGATGAAAAAAAAGGGCAAAAAACGTCGAATTCGACCGGGAAGAGGGCTAAAATCGCGTTTGAAGTTTTGGATTCTTCCCGACCAGGTAACGGCATGAATAAACGCTTCAGCCATTCGCCGGTCACCCTATTTTGTGTATTTTTTCCCGTACAACACGATAAGCAACTCATTTTCATTGTATAACAATAGGAAAATTAAGATATTGCCGTTTTTCTGAAAAGTAGTTTTTAAAATAAAAAAATTCCTCGAAATCCGCGTTTTTAGGTTGTAGGAGGTTCCCTCTTGTCACTACACGAAATCTATCAACGGATTCGTATTCTGCACGAAAAAATACGTAAAATATGATGTGGAGAAAAGTTTTCTAGCGATTGTAGATGTTGATGAAAAAAAAGGGCAAAAAACGTCGAATTCGACCGGGAAGAGGGCTAAAATCGCGTTTGACGTTTTGCATCGTTCCCGATCAGGTAACAGCATGAATAAACGCTTCAGCCATTCGCCGGTCACCCTATTTTGTATATTTTTTCCCGTACAACACGATAAGCAACTCATTTTCATTGTATAACAATCGGAAAATTAAAATATTGCCGTTTTTCTGAAAAGTAGTTTTTAAAATAAAAAAATTCCTCGAAATCCGCGTTTTTAGGTTGTAGGAGGTTCCCTCTTGTCACTACACGAAATCTATCAACGGATTCGGATTCTGCACGAAAAAATACGTAAAATATGATGTGGAGAAAAGTTTTCTAGCGATTGTGGATGTTGATGAAAAAAAAGGGCAAAAAACGTCGAATTCGACCGGGAAGAGGGCTAAAATCGCGTTTGACGTTTTGCATCGTTCCCGATCAGGTAACAGCATGAATAAACGCTTCAGCCATTCGCCGGTCACCCTATTTTGTGTATTTTTTCCCGTACAACACGATAAGCAACTCATTTTCATTGTATAACAATCGGAAAATTAAGATATTGCCGTTTTTCTGAAAAGTAGTTTTTAAAATAAAAAAATTCCTCGAAATCCGCGTTTTTAGGTTGTAGGAGATTCCCTCTTGTCACTACACGAAATCTATCAACGGATTCGGATTCTGCACGAAAAAATACGTAAAATATGATGTGGAGAAAAGTTTTCTAGCGATTGTAGATGTTGATGAAAAAAAAGGGCGAAAAACGTCGAATTCGACCGGAAAGAGGGCTAAAATCGCGTTTGAAGTTTTGGATTCTTCCCGACCAGGTAACGGCATGAATAAACGCTTCAGCCATTCGCCGGTCACCCTATTTTGTATATTTTTTCCCGTACAACACGATAAGCAACTCATTTTCATTGTATAACAATCGGAAAATTAAAATATTGCCGTTTTTCTGAAAAGTAGTTTTTAAAATAAAAAAATTCCTCGAAATCCGCGTTTTTAGGTTGTAGGAGGTTCCCTCTTGTCACTACACGAAATCTATCAACGGATTCGGATTCTGCACGAAAAAATACGTAAAATATGATGTGGAGAAAAGTTTTCTAGCGATTGTAGATGTTGATGAAAAAAAAGGGCAAAAAACGTCGAATTCGACCGGGAAGAGGGCTAAAATCGCGTTTGACGTTTTGCATCGTTCCCGATCAGGTAACAGCATGAATAAACGCTTCAGCCATTCGCCGGTCACCCTATTTTGTGTATTTTTTCCCGTACAACACGATAAGCAACTCATTTTCATTGTATAACAATCGGAAAATTAAGATATTGCCGTTTTTCTGAAAAGTAGTTTTTAAAATAAAAAAATTCCTCGAAATCCGCGTTTTTAGGTTGTAGGATATTCCCTCTTGTCACTACACAAAATCTATCAACGGATTCGTATTCTGCACGAAAAAATACGTAAAATATGATGTGGAGAAAAGTTTTCTAGCGATTGTAGATGTTGATGAAAAAAAAGGGCTAAAAACGTCGAATTCGACCGGGAAGAGGGCTAAAATCGCGTTTGACGTTTTGGATCCTTCCCGACCAGGTAACAGCATGAATAAACGCTTCAGCCATTCGCCGGTCACCCTATTTTGTGTATTTTTTCCCGTACAACACGATAAGCAACTCATTTTCATTGTATAACAATCGGAAATTTAAGATATTGCCGTTTTTCTGAAAAGTAGTTTTTAAAATAAAAAAATTCCTCGAAATCCGCGTTTTTATGTTGTAGGATATTCCCTCTTGTCACTACACAAAATCTATCAACGGATTCGTATTCTGCACGAAAAAATACGTAAAATATGATGTGGAGAAAAGTTTTCTAGCGATTGTAGATGTTGATGAAAAAAAAGGGCTAAAAACGTCGAATTCGACCGGGAAGAGGGCTAAAATCGCGTTTGACGTTTTGGATCCTTCCCGACCAGGTAACGGCATGAATAAACGCTTCAGCCATTCGCCGGTCACCCTATTTTGTGTATTTTTTCCCGTACAACACGATAAGCAACTCATTTTCATTGTATAACAATCGGAAAATTAAAATATTGCCGTTTTTCTGAAAAGTAGTTTTTAAAATAAAAAAATTTCTCGAAATCCGCGTTTTTAGGTTGTCGGAGGTTCCCTCTTATCACTACACAAAATCTATCAACGGATTCGTATTCTGCACGAAAAAATACGTAAAATATGATGTGGAGAAAAGTTTTCTAGCGATTGTAGATGTTGATGAAAAAAAAGGGCTAAAAACGTCGAATTCGACCGGGAAGAGGGCTAAAATCGCGTTTGACGTTTTGGATTCTTCCCGACCAGGTAACGGCATGAATAAACGCTTCAGCCATTCGCCGGTCACCATATTTTGTGTATTTTTTCCCGTACAACACGATACGCCACTCATTTTCATTGTATAACAATCGGAAAATTAAGATATTGCCGTTTTTCTGAAAAGTAGTTTTTAAAATAAAAAAATTCCTCGAAATCCGCGTTTTTAGGTTGTAGGAGATTCCCTCTTGTCACTACACGAAATCTATCAACGGATTCGGATTCTGCACGAAAAAATACGTAAAATATGATGTGGAGAAAAGTTTTCTAGCGATTGTAGATGTTTATGAAAAAAAAGGGCAAAAAACGTCGAATTCGACCGGGAAGAGGGCTAAAATCGCGTTTGAAGTTTTGGATTCTTCCCGACCAGGTAACGGCATGAATAAACGCTTCAGCCATTCGCCGGTCACCCTATTTTGTGTATTTTTTCCCGTACAACACGATAAGCAACTCATTTTCATTGTATAACAATCGGAAAATTAAGATATTGCCGTTTTTCTGAAAAGTAGTTTTTAAAATAAAAAAATTCCTCGAAATCCGCGTTTTTAGGTTGTAGGAGGTTCCCTCTTGTCACTACACGAAATCTATCAACGGATTCGTATTCTGCACGAAAAAATACGTAAAATATGATGTGGAGAAAAGTTTTCTAGCGATTGTAGATGTTGATGAAAAAAAAGGGCTAAAAACGTCGAATTCGACCGGGAAGAGGGCTAAAATCGCGTTTGACGTTTTGGATCCTTCCCGACCAGGTAACGGCATGAATAAACGCTTCAGCCATTCGCCGGTCACCCTATTTTGTGTATTTTTTCCCGTACAACACGATAAGCAACTCATTTTCATTGTATAACAATCGGAAAATTAAGATATTGCCGTTTTTCTGAAAAGTAGTTTTTAAAATAAAAAAATTCCTCGAAATCCGCGTTTTTATGTTGTAGGATATTCCCTCTTGTCACTACACAAAATCTATCAACGGATTCGTATTCTGCACGAAAAAATACGTAAAATATGATGTGGAGAAAAGTTTTCTAGCGATTGTAGATGTTGATGAAAAAAAAGGGCTAAAAACGTCGAATTCGACCGGGAAGAGGGCTAAAATCGCGTTTGACGTTTTGGATCCTTCCCGACCAGGTAACGGCATGAATAAACGCTTCAGCCATTCGCCGGTCACCCTATTTTGTGTATTTTTTCCCGTACAACACGATAAGCAACTCATTTTCATTGTATAACAATCGGAAAATTAAGATATTGCCGTTTTTCTGAAAAGTAGTTTTTAAAATAAAAAAATTCCTCGAAATCCGCGTTTTTAGGTTGTAGGAGGTTCCCTCTTGTCACTACACGAAATCTATCAACGGATTCGTATTCTGCACGAAAAAATACGTAAAATATGATGTGGAGAAAAGTTTTCTAGCGATTTTAGATGTTGATGAAAAAAAAGGGCGAAAAACGTCGAATTCGACCGGAAAGAGGGCTAAAATCGCGTTTGAAGTTTTGGATTCTTCCCGACCAGGTAACGGCATGAATAAACGCTTCAGCCATTCGCCGGTCACCCTATTTTGTGTATTTTTTCCCGTACAACACGATAAGCAACTCATTTTCATTGTATAACAATCGGAAAATTAAAATATTGCCGTTTTTCTGAAAAGTAGTTTTTAAAATAAAAAAATTTCTCGAAATCCGCGTTTTTAGGTTGTCGGAGGTTCCCTCTTGTCACTACACAAAATCTATCAACGGATTCGTATTCTGCACGAAAAAATACGTAAAATATGATGTGGAGAAAAGTTTTCTAGCGATTGTAGATGTTGATGAAAAAAAAGGGCTAAAAACGTCGAATTCGACCGGGAAGAGGGCTAAAATCGCGTTTGACGTTTTGGATTCTTCCCGACCAGGTAACGGCATGAATAAACGCTTCAGCCATTCGCCGGTCACCCTATTTTGTGTATTTTTTCCCGTACAACACGATAAGCAACTCATTTTCATTGTATAACAATCGGAAAATTAAGATATTGCCGTTTTTCTGAAAAGTAGTTTTTAAAATAAAAAAATTCCTCGAAATCCGCGTTTTTATGTTGTAGGATATTCCCTCTTGTCACTACACAAAATCTATCAACGGATTCGTATTCTGCACGAAAAAATACGTAAAATATGATGTGGAGAAAAGTTTTCTAGCGATTGTAGATGTTGATGAAAAAAAAGGGCTAAAAACGTCGAATTCGACCGGGAAGAGGGCTAAAATCGCGTTTGACGTTTTGGATCCTTCCCGACCAGGTAACGGCATGAATAAACGCTTCAGCCATTCGCCGGTCACCCTATTTTGTGTATTTTTTCCCGTACAACACGATAAGCAACTCATTTTCATTGTATAACAATCGGAAAATTAAGATATTGCCGTTTTTCTGAAAAGTAGTTTTTAAAATAAAAAAATTCCTCGAAATCCGCGTTTTTAGGTTGTAGGAGGTTCCCTCTTGTCACTACACGAAATCTATCAACGGATTCGTATTCTGCACGAAAAAATACGTAAAATATGATGTGGAGAAAAGTTTTCTAGCGATTGTAGATGTTGATGAAAAAAAAGGGCTAAAAACGTCGAATTCGACCGGGAAGAGGGCTAAAATCGCGTTTGACGTTTTGGATCCTTCCCGACCAGGTAACGGCATGAATAAACGCTTCAGCCATTCGCCGGTCACCCTATTTTGTGTATTTTTTCCCGTACAACACGATAAGCAACTCATTTTCATTGTATAACAATCGGAAAATTAAGATATTGCCGTTTTTCTGAAAAGTAGTTTTTAAAATAAAAAAATTCCTCGAAATCCGCGTTTTTATGTTGTAGGATATTCCCTCTTGTCACTACACAAAATCTATCAACGGATTCGTATTCTGCACGAAAAAATACGTAAAATATGATGTGGAGAAAAGTTTTCTAGCGATTGTAGATGTTGATGAAAAAAAAGGGCTAAAAACGTCGAATTCGACCGGGAAGAGGGCTAAAATCGCGTTTGACGTTTTGGATCCTTCCCGACCAGGTAACGGCATGAATAAACGCTTCAGCCATTCGCCGGTCACCCTATTTTGTGTATTTTTTCCCGTACAACACGATAAGCAACTCATTTTCATTGTATAACAATCGGAAAATTAAGATATTGCCGTTTTTCTGAAAAGTAGTTTTTAAAATAAAAAAATTCCTCGAAATCCGCGTTTTTAGGTTGTAGGAGGTTCCCTCTTGTCACTACACGAAATCTATCAACGGATTCGTATTCTGCACGAAAAAATACGTAAAATATGATGTGGAGAAAAGTTTTCTAGCGATTTTAGATGTTGATGAAAAAAAAGGGCGAAAAACGTCGAATTCGACCGGAAAGAGGGCTAAAATCGCGTTTGAAGTTTTGGATTCTTCCCGACCAGGTAACGGCATGAATAAACGCTTCAGCCATTCGCCGGTCACCCTATTTTGTGTATTTTTTCCCGTACAACACGATAAGCAACTCATTTTCATTGTATAACAATCGGAAAATTAAAATATTGCCGTTTTTCTGAAAAGTAGTTTTTAAAATAAAAAAATTCCTCGAAATCCGCGTTTTTAGGTTGTAGGAGGTTCCCTCTTGTCACTACACGAAATCTATCAACGGATTCGTATTCTGCACGAAAAAATACGTAAAATATGATGTGGAGAAAAGTTTTCTAGCGATTGTAGATGTTGATGAAAAAAAAGGGCTAAAAACGTCGAATTCGACCGGGAAGAGGGCTAAAATCGCGTTTGACGTTTTGGATCCTTCCCGACCAGGTAACGGCATGAATAAACGCTTCAGCCATTCGCCGGTCACCCTATTTTGTGTATTTTTTCCCGTACAACACGATAAGCAACTCATTTTCATTGTATAACAATCGGAAAATTAAGATATTGCCGTTTTTCTGAAAAGTAGTTTTTAAAATAAAAAAATTCCTCGAAATCCGCGTTTTTAGGTTGTAGGAGGTTCCCTCTTGTCACTACACGAAATCTATCAACGGATTCGTATTCTGCACGAAAAAATACGTAAAATATGATGTGGAGAAAAGTTTTCTAGCGATTTTAGATGTTGATGAAAAAAAAGGGCGAAAAACGTCGAATTCGACCGGAAAGAGGGCTAAAATCGCGTTTGAAGTTTTGGATTCTTCCCGACCAGGTAACGGCATGAATAAACGCTTCAGCCATTCGCCGGTCACCCTATTTTGTGTATTTTTTCCCGTACAACACGATAAGCAACTCATTTTCATTGTATAACAATCGGAAAATTAAAATATTGCCGTTTTTCTGAAAAGTAGTTTTTAAAATAAAAAAATTTCTCGAAATCCGCGTTTTTAGGTTGTCGGAGGTTCCCTCTTGTCACTACACAAAATCTATCAACGGATTCGTATTCTGCACGAAAAAATACGTAAAATATGATGTGGAGAAAAGTTTTCTAGCGATTGTAGATGTTGATGAAAAAAAAGGGCTAAAAACGTCGAATTCGACCGGGAAGAGGGCTAAAATCGCGTTTGACGTTTTGGATTCTTCCCGACCAGGTAACGGCATGAATAAACGCTTCAGCCATTCGCCGGTCACCATATTTTGTGTATTTTTTCCCGTACAACACGATACGCCACTCATTTTCATTGTATAACAATCGGAAAATTAAGATATTGCCGTTTTTCTGAAAAGTAGTTTTTAAAATAAAAAAATTCCTCGAAATCCGCGTTTTTAGGTTGTAGGAGGTTCCCTCTTGTCACTACACGAAATCTATCAACGGATTCGTATTCTGCACGAAAAAATACGTAAAATATGATGTGGAGAAAAGTTTTCTAGCGATTTTAGATGTTGATGAAAAAAAAGGGCGAAAAACGTCGAATTCGACCGGGAAGAGGGCTAAAATCGCGTTTGAAGTTGTGGATTCTTCCCGACCAGGTAACGGCATGAATAAACGCTTCAGCCATTCGCCGGTCACCATATTTTGTGTATTTTTTCCCGTACAACACGATACGCCACTCATTTTCATTGTATAACAATCGGAAAATTAAGATATTGCCGTTTTTCTGAAAAGTAGTTTTTAAAATAAAAAAATTCCTCGAAATCCGCGTTTTTAGGTTGTAGGAGATTCCCTCTTGTCACTACACGAAATCTATCAACGGATTCGGATTCTGCACGAAAAAATACGTAAAATATGATGTGGAGAAAAGTTTTCTAGCGATTGTAGATGTTGATGAAAAAAAAGGGCAAAAAACGTCGAATTCGACCGGGAAGAGGGCTAAAATCGCGTTTGAAGTTTTGGATTCTTCCCGACCAGGTAACGGCATGAATAAACGCTTCAGCCATTCGCCGGTCACCCTATTTTGTGTATTTTTTCCCGTACAACACGATAAGCAACTCATTTTCATTGTATAACAATAGGAAAATTAAGATATTGCCGTTTTTCTGAAAAGTAGTTTTTAAAATAAAAAAATTCCTCGAAATCCGCGTTTTTAGGTTGTAGGAGGTTCCCTCTTGTCACTACACGAAATCTATCAACGGATTCGTATTCTGCACGAAAAAATACGTAAAATATGATGTGGAGAAAAGTTTTCTAGCGATTGTAGATGTTGATGAAAAAAAAGGGCAAAAAACGTCGAATTCGACCGGGAAGAGGGCTAAAATCGCGTTTGACGTTTTGCATCGTTCCCGATCAGGTAACAGCATGAATAAACGCTTCAGCCATTCGCCGGTCACCCTATTTTGTATATTTTTTCCCGTACAACACGATAAGCAACTCATTTTCATTGTATAACAATCGGAAAATTAAAATATTGCCGTTTTTCTGAAAAGTAGTTTTTAAAATAAAAAAATTCCTCGAAATCCGCGTTTTTAGGTTGTAGGAGGTTCCCTCTTGTCACTACACGAAATCTATCAACGGATTCGGATTCTGCACGAAAAAATACGTAAAATATGATGTGGAGAAAAGTTTTCTAGCGATTGTAGATGTTGATGAAAAAAAAGGGCAAAAAACGTCGAATTCGACCGGGAAGAGGGCTAAAATCGCGTTTGACGTTTTGCATCGTTCCCGATCAGGTAACAGCATGAATAAACGCTTCAGCCATTCGCCGGTCACCCTATTTTGTGTATTTTTTCCCGTACAACACGATAAGCAACTCATTTTCATTGTATAACAATCGGAAAATTAAGATATTGCCGTTTTTCTGAAAAGTAGTTTTTAAAATAAAAAAATTCCTCGAAATCCGCGTTTTTAGGTTGTAGGAGATTCCCTCTTGTCACTACACGAAATCTATCAACGGATTCGGATTCTGCACGAAAAAATACGTAAAATATGATGTGGAGAAAAGTTTTCTAGCGATTGTAGATGTTGATGAAAAAAAAGGGCGAAAAACGTCGAATTCGACCGGAAAGAGGGCTAAAATCGCGTTTGAAGTTTTGGATTCTTCCCGACCAGGTAACGGCATGAATAAACGCTTCAGCCATTCGCCGGTCACCCTATTT